>CAUZXP010000100.1:56554-127277 GCA_963584105.1 Alviniconcha strummeri
CACACACACACACACACACACACACACACACACACAAGTGCTGAAGCTTCCTCGTGTGTTCCTAACTGCCGCCAGTATGATTTTCAATTACTACAGGAAATGATAGACTTGGTCGCATAAATATAAGGACTGGAAAGAACCTAAAAATAGTGCTTAAACTGTACATAAGAAAGACCAAAAGAAGACCCCCCCCCCAAAAAAAAAAAAAAAAAAAAAAATGCTTTGACCCAATGTGCCCCGCGGCCTAAGATGCCCCGGTCTCCCTTGCATTTAAACTCACCAACAACCCCCCCCCCCCCCTCCACCCCCACTAGTCGGCCTAGAATGACATGACAACGAGGTGGGTTCTGAGACTTGTTTTAAAGGAAGCAAGACTGAGAAGCCGACTGACGTATTGCAGACGGAAGTGAGTTCCAGACAGTGGGGGCCTCATAGCTGATAGCGTGTTGTGAGAAGGCTGGTCCTTTCAGTAAGACTTATGTGAAAGGGTTGATTTATTCCGATTTATCGTTTTGTGTCTGGTGGCTATGTTACTGCTTCTCACACGGGTTTTGAGTATTTGGTGGCTATGTTATTGCTTCTCAAATGGGTTTTGTGTATTTGGTGGCTATGTTACTGCTTCTCACACGGGTTTTGAGTATTTGGTGGCTATGTTATTGCTTCTCAAATGGGTTTTGTGTATTTGGTGGCTATGTTATTGCTTCTCTAATGGGTTTTGTGTGTTTGGTGGCTCTGCTACTCTCATGGGTTTTGTGTATTTGGTGGCTATGCTACTCTCATGAGTTTTGTGTATTTGGTGGCTATGCTACTCTCATGAGTTTTGTGTATTTGTTGGCTATGCTACTCTCATGAGTTTTGTGTATTTGGTGGCTATGCTACTCTCATGAGTTTTATGTATTTGGTGGCTATACTACTGTCATGGGTTGTGTATTTGGTGGCTATACTACTCTCCTGGGTTTTGTGTATTTGGTGGCTATACTACTCTCCTGGGTTGTGTATTTGGTGGCTATGCTACTCTCATGGGTTTTGTGTATTTGGTGGCTATACTACTCTCCTGGGTTGTGTATTTGGTGGCTATGCTACTCTCATGGGTTTTGTGTATTTGGTGGCTATACTACTCTCCTGGGTTGTGTATTTGGTGGCTATACTACTCTCATGGGTTGTGTATTTGGTGGCTATACTACTCTCATGGGTTGTGTATTTGGTGGCTATACTACTCTCCTGGGTTGTGTATTTGGTGGCTATGCTACTGTCATGGGTTGTGTATTTGGTGGCTACTACTCTCGTGGGTTTTCTGCGTTAGCCGTAGACCTAAAAATATGGGTTGTCATCATCATGCAGGACCAATGACGTGGCCACGGTGGTTGTGGGGTGGGTGGTGGGGGTGGTGGGGTGGGGGGTGGGAGGAGTTTGACTGTAGGTCGGGGGTAGGCGTAGGTACAGGAAACAGGTTGACTTTTGATACGAAATGTAGGTATTCCCCATAAACTGTACTACTGACCTTAATTCCTGTCACTCTGAAATGACAGTTGCTTCATCGTCCCATGTCGTAATACGAGATCAGGCGACCCGCAAGTCAGTCACACTATCAGTATGTGCGTGTGGGGGTGTGTGGTGGGGGCGGGGGGGGGGGGGAGATGCGTAAGCGTCAAGGACTCGTTATAAATGGACACAAAGGCCTAATTCGTCACGGTAATGGCCCGATTCCCCCCAAATAGCCTGACCTAATAAAATAAAAAAAGATTGAGCGGGGTGGTCGGGGGGAGGGGAGAGAGAGAGAGGGAGAGAGGCGAGAGAGAGAGAGAGAGAGAGAGAGAGAGAGAGAGAGAGAGAGAGAGAGAGAGAGAGAGAGAGAGAGAGAGAGAGAGAGAGTACGCGCGCGTGTTGAATTTTTTATATCTGATCTACCAAACTGTGATCTGCGCACCAACAACCAACCCAGAAACGTATGAGCAATTAATATTTGCGCTAAGTGTCATTGTGTGTGTGTGTGTGTGTGTTCTTACATTTCAGTTAATTACTTGATTTTATAAAGTTCTTATTCTAATTGATTGAAACTGTATATTTATTTACCTGTCTTTACTCGTTTATTATTTGTCAAAGGCGGGCAAACGAAATTCCTTTTAAGGATTAATAAACTATTATTGCATTGTAGTGTGTGTGTGTGTGTGTGTGTGTGTGTGTGTGTGTGTGTGTGTGTGTGTGTGTGTGTGTGTGTGTGTGTGTGAGTGTGTGTGTGTGTGTGTGTGTGTGTGTGTGTGTGTGTGTGTGTGTGTGTGAGTGTGTGTGTGTGGCTATACCACAGACGTAGAATTATGTCTGTGGGCTATACGGCCTGACAAGCTCACAGCCTGATCTTTCCTTTTTCTATTAATGCACTAATCATCCTTTACCTTTCGCCACCTACGCGTTTCCTTGTTGGATAAGTGGAACCTGCTTTAGTGGAAAATTCTAGAACACGGATACTGCTTTATCTGGCTGATTCAAACAGTTGAATTCTCTCACACCACTCTGTGGTCATCGTCCATGATTTATAGATCAAACGGGTGTTGCATTTCACACACAGCCATAGTTGACTACAGTACTAAATTATATGTCCTACTATCAGTCCGGTAGTAGTGAGCAACTCTCGCCCAGCGGTAAGGCTGGAAAGATTGGAAAGCAGAAGGGCTTCAGTTCGATTCCGCTTCGGCTCTCCATTCTCTTCAAAAAGGTTGTGCTTTGTGGACACCGTCTTGTGACTTTGTCCCTCACAATCAATGAAACATTGAAAACGTCTCTCATCGCTGCCCATCTTAATGTAAGAGCCATTCTGGTGGTGATAGTGTATGTGGTGCCCCTCCCCCTCCCACCCTCCGGTATGTGGTGCCCCTCCCCCTCCCACCCTCCGGTATGTAGTGCCCCTCCCCCTCCCACCCTCCGGTATGTAGTGCCCCTCCCCCTCCCACCCTCCGGTATGTAGTGCCCCTCCCCCCCTCCGGTATGTAGTGCCCCTCCCCCCCTCCGGTATGTAGTGCCCCTCCCCCCCTCCGGTATGTAGTGCCCCTCCCACCCTCCGGTATGTAGTGCCCCTCCCCCTCCCACCCTCCGGTATGTAGTGCCCCTCCCCCTCCCACCCTCCGGTATGTAGTGCCCCTCCCCCTCCCACCCTCCGGGATCTTGGTTCCTGGCAGTACCTATCCGGAGACAATTCAGCTTTAAACATGTTAACGCAACCAACCAACCAGTCCAGTAGTCTACACACACGAACATACTGACGCTGATTCCTTTTGTGTTACTGTCAACATAATAATCAAGACTAACACCATCAACACCACCATCATCATCATATCACCATCAACACCACCACCATCATCATCATATCACCATCATCCGCATCACCATCAACACCACCACCATCATCATATCACCATCATCTGCATCACCATCAACACCACCACCATCATATCACCATCATCCGCATCACCACCACCACCATCATCATATCACCATCATCCGCATCACCATCAACACCACCACCATCATCATATCACCATCATCCGCATCACCATCAACACTACCACCATCATCATATCACCATCATCCGCATCACCATCAACACCACCACCATCATCAGCATCACCATCAACACCACCATCATCATCATATCACCATCATCCGCATCACCATGAACAGCAGCAGCAGCAAGACACAGATCTTCGATGTAACTGATTCAGGTAGCAAGAGTTGGACACCTTACAACATGATATAAAACAATTACATGGTTTAATGTTGAATGAATCTCAGATAAAATATAAAAACAGCTCCAATTCATTTGACAAGTACAGCAAACACTTGGTCAACTAACATTCAAAACTGGAAAAATATAATTTGAACATTTTAACTGGCTGGATGCTATTACCATGTGAAGTTCAAACAATTTCATCTAATCAGCACACACATACTTATTTCCATTAAACACACATCAAAGGCAAAACCATTTCATAGTGGAGAAACTTAAAGTTTTCATGGTAATTTGATAAGTTTTGAAATTCTGTGTGTACGTCATACACACACACACATGCATGCACTTACACACGCACACTTGCATGCACTTACACACACACACACACACACACACACACATGCCTACACACACAGTACACACAGCTGTCAAAAGACTGGTCTTTTTTTATCCCTTAAAAAATGACATCGTCATGTGCCTATTCAATGCCTCATTCCTTTTACCCAAACTGTAAAATAAATGCATTACAAACCCTTCCTTCTTCTTGGTTCAAGCACACATACATCAAGTCTGCAGCAGTCTCAAAGACATTTCTGACCAGGAGTAAGTTAGTAAATTGGTGTTTTATGCCCAGTCAACCAGTGTGGTTATATCAGGCGGTTTCTGACCAGGAGTAAGTTAGTAAATTGGTGTTTTATGCCCAGTCAACCAGTGTGGTTATATCAGGGCCGTTTCTGACCAGGAATGATAATAATAATAATAATAATAATAATAATGTATTCTGTTATGCACTCTTTGTCTGATTGGGGCATACAGTCCATTACAGCTGACATGAAAGCAAACGACAATGAATCAAACATAGTCACAGGAAACTAATTGACCCACTGAGAAATACGCCAGCAACAAACCACCAACTTGCACGCTGAGAAACAGCTTTTGGGCCAACAGCATCGAACACTCATCCACACAAAAAGTTGTCATTCATGATAATAATAATGACAATAATAATGTGAGTCATTTCTATAGCATGATATCTCACCAACTAGGGTGAGCACACCGCACTTTACACAATCATGTCCAACATGCAATATATATATACACTCTATAAAACCTCAAAAACAACACATGAACATAGTATTCCTTGCATACCACACACACATGGTGTGCACCCCACCACCCCCAACACACACACACACACACACACATACACACACGCACTGACAGACATGAATACACCAACACACACTCTGGTGCGCATACTGCCCCCTCCCCCCCCCCCCCTCCCCCCCACACACACACAAATGGCGGCATCAGCACATCCTAAAACTTACAAGTAAGGTGATTGCAGAGTTTTACATTCTGTGCACGGTTTTTGTATTCAGTCAGAAACAACCAACACAAAAACAAAATGGTTGGTTCTTCGCCCTCTTCCAGTCTGGCTTTCCGAGTTTGCCCACAGTATATTGTGGTCACCTTCCTACAGAAATTGCAATCAGCTGATATGGACTGCTTCTTTGTATGTTTTGCCAGTCTAGTCCATTTATATTCAAGCAAATGTCCCAAACCATCAGTTGAGGTTGTTGTTGTAGCGTTCTGGAACTGAAAACTCTGCGGATCAGCCAGTAAATGCAGTTGTACACTACCAAATCAAGCAATCCATGCAGTGAGAGAATTGCATGTGACCAGTTTTTTGGAACGACTCCACCACATAGGGAACCTCACGCCATCTTCAGAGGATTAATCTCCATTTCTGGAGGGTGGATGTCTATGCCAGGAGCTCCGCACTGATGAAGAACGGTAGGCCCCACACCACTATGCAGTGCACTGCGAAGTTTTAATGTACCAACGTGCTGTAACACAGCCAAAGCCTTGGTATTCTTGCCGGTGTCAATGTGTTGTAACGCAGCCAAAGCCTTGGTATTCTTGCCGGTGTTAGTGTGTTGTGACACAGCCCAAGCCTTGGCGTTCTTGCTGCTGTCAATGTGTTGTGACACAGCCAAAGCCTTGGCATTCTTGCTGGTGTCAAGGCGTTGTGACACAGCCAAAGCCCTGGTGGTCTTGCCAGTATTCTTGTGGGTGTCAATGTGCTGGGACGCAGCCCACGCCTTGGTGTTCTTGCTGGTGTCAAAGCATTGTGACACAGCCCACGCCTTGGTGTTCTTGCTGGTGTCAAAGCATTGTGACACGGCCCACGCCTTGGTGTTCTTGCTGGTGTCAAAGCATTGTGACACGGCCCAAGTCCAAGGCAGACCTAACCATCAGTGACCTTCACGGAAGTACTTGGCAATCTCCTCAGCTCTGCTGGTGGTCCAGTCCTGGCCTTTCAGCGGCCCATTCACGGCGCCCAGGTAACGGTCCAGGTGACGCAGACCCTGCAGTCTGGCATGCAAGGCGTTGCTGTCGCCAGCATCCTGACTGAACAGCCCTTTATCCACTGCCTGCTGGTGCCAGAAGCACAGCTCTGCCGCGTACATCATGGCCAGCAGGTGAGTGTCGCTGTACACACCTGAAGTCACAACAAGTACACAATGTACATCATGGCCAGCAGGTGAGTGTCGCTGTACACACCTGAAGTCACAACAAGTACACAATGTACATCATGGCCAGCAGGTGAGTGTCGCTGTACACACCTGAAGTCACAACAAGTACACAATGTACATCATGGCCAGCAGGTGAGTGTCGCTGTACACACCTGAAGTCACAACAAGTACACAATGTACATCATGGCCAGCTGGTGAGTGTCGCTGTACACACCTGAAGTCACAACAAGTACACAATGTACATCATGGCCAGCTGGTGAGTGTCGCTGTACACACCTGAAGTCACAACAAGTACACAATGTACATCATGGCCAGCAGGTGTCACTGAATACATACCAATTACTACACAGGTGTGGTGAGTTAGAACAAACTTGTACAATGTAGTATGCAGATCAGTCTCAGGCTGGTACACGAGAGCACCTCCCACCCAAGCCGTGCATCTGTAGGAGCAGTCTGTGGAACAGTCTGTAGGAACAGTCTGTGGAACAGTCTGTAGGAGCAGTCTGTGGAACAGTCTGTAGGAGCAGTCTGTGGAACAGTCTGTAGGAACAGTCTGTGGAACAGTCTGTAGGAGCAGTCTGTGGAACAGTCTGTAGGAGCAGTCTGTGGAACAGTCTGTAGTAGTAGTCTGTAGGAGCAGTCTACAGGAAAAGTATCGCCTCACCACCCAAAACAGTGGAACAGTCTGTAGGAACAGTCTGTGTAACAGTCTGTAGAAGCAGTCCTCAGTCGGTGGAATAACCTGTCAGAGCAGTCTGAATGGATCTTAGTTTCCACACTTTGTCCACTTTCAGCTGCCATAGAATGTTTTACACGCCACTTTGACACATGCTTTTTGCATAGCTATCTAAGGGTAACCCAGGATGTGCAAAACATCATGTGATGACCATCAGGGTGTCAGCCACTCAGCCAGTTTTCTTCTAAATAGCAGCGACACCCCCCAAACACACACACACACACACCACAAAAACAACACCAAAAAACACAACCTTGACTCACCTTGACTAAAGAGCTGCAGAGTGTCATCAGCGCTGCTGCTGCTGGGGATGGTGGTTGGCTGGCGAGTGGACAGCATCTTCTCAAGCTGACCCACTCCCTCCTCCAGCCACTGCACATACACGGCACCATGCAACCAGCAGTGAATGCTGTATGCAACCAGCAGTGAATGCTGTATGCAACCAGCAGTGAATGCTCTATGCAACCATCAGAAAATGCTCTATGCAACCAGCAGTGATGCTCTGTGCAACCAGCAGTGAATGCTGTATGCAACCAGCAGTGAATGCTGTATGCAACCAGCAGTGAATGCTGTATGCAACCATCAGAAAATGCTCTATGCAACCAGCAGTGATGCTCTGTGTAACAAGCAGTGATTGCTCTAGGCAACCAGCAGTGATTGCTCTATGCAACCAGCAGTGATTGCTCTATGCAACCAGCAGTGAATGCTCTATGCAATCTGCAGTGAATGCTCTATGCAACCAGCAATGAATACACTATGCAACCATCAATGACCTATTTATAATGCGATTGCTCCCCCTGATGACCATTGGTCTCCAGGGTGTGACAGGCTGATCTATTTATGATGTGATGGCTCTATCTGATGACCGTTAGTCTCCAGAGTGTAACAGACTGACCTGTTTATAATGTGACAGTTACTCTCCAGGGTGTGACAGACTGACCTGCTTATAGTGTGACAGTTAAACTCCAGGGTGTGACAGACTGACCTGTTTATAATGTGACAGTTACTCTCCGGGGTGTGACCTGTTTATAATGTCAGTTAAACTCCAGGGTGTGACTGAATGACCTGTTTATAATGTCAGTTAAACTCCAAGGTGTGACAGACTGACCTGTTTATAATGTGACAGTTAAACTCCAGGGTGTGACAGACTGACCTGTTTATAATGTGACAGTTAAACTCCAGGGTGTGACAGACTGACCTGTTTATAATGTGACAGTTAAACTCCAGGGTGTGACAGACTGACTTGTTTATAATGTGACAGTTACTCTCCAGGGTGTGACAGACTGACCTGTTTATAATGTGACAGTTAAACTCCAGGGTGCGACAGACTGACCTGTTTATAATGTGATGGCTCTCTCTGACGGCCGTTAGTCTCCACGGTGTGACAGTACATGTAGAGTAGTGCCCCCTTTCTCCAGTGTATGCACTCCACCACCTCCACCCCCAGCGACTCCAGCACCTGGCACACACGCAACGTCCATCACTCAAACACACACAGCAGCTTCAGCAGCACAGTGCTCGCATTTTAATGTCCCATCAACTGCCTGGGATCACTCCATGATGAATCAGGTGCAACATTTACATTTATTTCTTATTTGTTCCTCCTTCGTTTTACCACAGTAGCATGTAAAGATCCCAGTTTTTCTGCCAAAAGTGCAGGTGGCAGGTTACAGCCAAACACGCATGCACCTTATGTATGTGGCTTTGCATGAAATGACATGGTGCATGGTTGTATGGTGTACACAGCATGCACCAAGATGGCAGCAGTTTCATGTGGCACCAGCCACGCCAGCGCTGTAAGGACACCACTTCAGTGGATATTGAAAAGCCGCACTATAAAAAGCTAGTCAATCATGTACCATTACATGCAAATGCAGTGAATCTGCTTGAGAGCAGAGAATAGCGCTATTATATAAAAGTGATCAGCAACAACATTTCTCTACAAATACCAGCTCCAAACACCAAACCACCTGTAAAAAGTAGGCTCACAATTCTGGACACAATGCGGTCAACAGCAAACAGCACCAAGTCAAACAGTGAATAATAACCACATACCACGATATTGACATTTTCTATGGGCCCCATGGATCTGAAACCTGTGAAAGCCATATCTAATTCCAGGAAGAACTTGAAAGGTTTTGGATGAAATGGATGTTGAATGGAGATATGTTCGGCATGTAATTATATGTAAAATTGTAATGCTGCTTGTACTACATTGCGCTACCATGACATGAGATCGGTCAGATGCATGGATGGGGTACAGACGCATGTCTGTGGTGTGTGTGTGTGTGTGTGTCTTTGTGTGTGTGTGTGTGTGTGTGTGTGTGTGTGTGTGTGTGTGTGTGTGTGTGTGTGTGTGTGTGTGTGTGTGTATGTGTTCTAGAAAGTGAGGGGAGCAGGGTGTTTGCTAGTAGGGCTCTAGTTATGGTATGGTCAACCACGTATGTGACTGGTTGCAATGAGTATCTGCCTGGTTTCTGTGTACCAGTGTCACCACTTTATAGATGTCATACCAGTCTGAAAACTGTCTAGAGCGATCACTGGCCTATTTCCTGCCCTTGTTGTTTGCCTCTGATCATGCAGCAGGATGCAGCCACTGACACTGACACTAGGGATGAGGAGGTGAACAAGAACTTCTCCCCAACAAAAGCTACAACTGTTCAATGCCAGCAGTGTTACACCACACACACGCACAATACTGCTAACAGTAACATAGTAACAACTCGCCTTTCAAAATTTAAGACCTTGTGGTGCTTGCGGTACCTATTCAGTACACAATTCAGCAGGAGATGCAGGGAGTGCAGGTGGGGGTGGCGTGTTGGTGTGGGGTGGGGTTGGGGGTGGGGATCCTTACCGGCTGATTCTCAAAGCACTCCTTGGCCACCTGACTGATCCTGTCCAGTTGGTCTGAAAAAAGAGAGAAGGAGAAAAATAAATTGAATCCAGATGCATGCTTGCATTCATGCATGCACACAAGCACATGCACGCATACACACACACACACACACACACACACACACACACACATACACACACACACACACACACACAGAGGATGGGAGAATCCACAGACTCCACAAGGAGACATGAAACAGAGCAGACAGGTTTTCAGGTATACATACAAGCAGGCATACATGTCGAGAAGCAACAATAACCATTACAGCAGAAATTACAATGCATTACAATTTACATGGATGCACAAGTCCCCAACAGGCAATGATTAATGTAGCACCACCTTAGCTGTACTAGTCATGAGGCCACCACTCTAGCCATGCTGGTCATAAGGCCACCACTCTAACCATGCTGGTCATAAGGCCACCACTCTAGCCATGCTGGTCATAAGGTCACCACTAGCCATGCTGGTCATAAGGTCACCACTCTAGCCATGCTAGTCATGAGGCCACCACTCTAGCCATGCTAGTCACAAGGCCACCACTCTAGCCATGCTGGTCATAAGGCCACCACTCTAGCCATGCTGGTCATAAGGCCACCACTCTAGCCATGCTGGTCATAAGGCCACCACTCTAGCCATGCTGGTCATAAGGCCACCACTCTAGCCATGCTGGTCATAAGGTCACCACTCTAGCCATGCTGGTCATAAGGCCACCGCTCTAGCCATGCAGGTCACCACTCTAGCCATGCTGGTCATAAGGCCACCACTCTAGCCATGCTGGTCATAAGGCCACCACTCTAGCCATGCTAGAGAGTGAAGTCATAAGGTCAGGTCCTTACCCTGGATAGCACCTATTCTGGTGGAGACATTCTCTGATGGAAATTCAGCTTCGACCAGCAACGTCTCATCCAGGTAAGTGTAGTCCAAAACCATCTGCAGAAAGATACAAAATTTATATTTAAAAAAAAAATCAATAAATGTATTTCTTGAACAAACAAACAAGGGGGTTAACTAGCACTTGAAAAACATAACATAAACACAACAAATACCTGAGTTGCCTGGAGTAACCATCTTGTGGAGTTTATGTACCTTGTATAAACTGTCATCCTCCATAACACTGTCATTCAGACTAAATATATACATCCGGACTGGAATCACATTATTACTGTCCCATTACCAACATTATCAGCATGAGTCAATAATGACCTGGGAACAAATGACTGTACTGGTCACTTTTGGTGCAAGTAACACACACACACACACACACACACACACACACACACATATATATATATCTTATACAGTGTGTCTGACTAGGTTAAGTAAGTCATGTGAAACAGAATGCAAGTTTCCAGCACATAAGTTTTTCTTCTTCTTACTAATCTTAGTATTTTGGGGTAATCCACATGTCTTGAAATTGAATATATATATATATGTCAATGTAGTTTTCACCATGTTGCCTCTGAGTTCTAACTATCCTTCAGCATTGGAGAGTGCCCAGCAGCTGATTATGGGTTATTAGGTTATTAGGAAAGAATATTGATTATTCATTATTTTTTTATCTGGACGAGCGGAAATTGGTGTGCGCATGTGTGTGTGTGTGTGTGTGTGTGTGTGTGTGTGTGTGTGTGTGTGTGTGTGTGTGTGTGTGTGTGTGTGTGTAACATGGTTATTGTTTGACAGGCGATTATGGTAGCTAGACTACAATATTAAAGACTCTGTTTTACATGTGTACATGTTATTATTTGTCAATGTGGTTTTTGTCATAAGATGTTTGTACAGTGCAGTGAGTTTAACTCTGGTTAAAGAACATTGCTTTTATAATAATTATTTTTTATGATTATTATTATTTGGTAATATATATATACATATACTAATAATGATAGGGGGATGAAGTGGATGTCAGCTCTCTAGAGGGCATGCTTACCCTACCCGTCTCAGCAACAGCCACTGAGCTTAGAGTGCGTATCACAGCAAATACAACATGTTGTCAATCAGAATTTACTGTGTTCAAAGTCAGCCACAGCAACTGAGCTTAGAGTGTGTATCACAGCAAATACAACATGTTGTCAATCAGAATTTACTGTGTTCAAAGTCAGCCACAGCAACTGAACTTAGAGTTTGTGTAACAGCATGTACAACATGTTGTCAATCAGAATTTACGGTGTTCAAAGTCAGCCACAGCAAATGAACTTAGAGTTTGTGTCACAGCAAGTACAACATGTTGTCAATCAGAATTTACTGCGTTCAAAGTCAGCCACAGCAACTGAACTTAGAGTTAGAGTGTGTATCACAGCAAGTACAACATGTTGTCAATCAGAATTTGCTGTGTTCAAAGTCAGCCACAGCAAATGAACTTAGAGTTTGTGTCACAGCAAGTACAACATGTTGTCAATCAGAATTTACTGCGTTCAAAGTCAGCCACAGCAACTGAACTTAGAGTTAGAGTGTGTATCACAGCAAGTACAACATGTTGTCAATCAGAATTTGCTGTGTTCAAAGTCAGCCACAGCAAATGAACTTAGAGTCTGTGTCAAAGCAAGTGCAACATGTTGTCAATCAGAATTGACTGTGTTCAAAGTCAGCCACAGCAACTGAACTTAGAGTTAGAGTGTGTATCACAGCAAGTGCAACATGTTGTCAATCAGAATTTACTGTGTTCAAAGTCAGCCACAGCAAATGAACTTAGAGTCTGTGTCACAGCAAGTGCAACATGTTGTCAATCAGAATACAGTGTTCAAAGTCAGCCACAGCTTAGAGTTTGCATCACAGCAAGTACATCATGTTGTCAGTCGGAATACTGTGTTCAGTCAGTAGTCAAACTACATTTTTATATGACCAAGCACAATATTGGATCAGGACCCTACACGTACACAAACAACCCACAAACAAACTATTAGTTTTAGAGTAGTTAGACTCTTACATACATGTGCTGTTTCTTGCAGTATGTCCTTTAGATTTTCTGGTTTGAGATCATGTGCCTGTGATGACTGGAGCAGTCTGCCACACTTCTTTTTACAGTGTTGCAGAAACTGAGAGGTTTCCTCTGTCAAACAAAATGATACATTATCTTTCACTAGCAGCCAGCAAAAAAGACAACAACAACAAAAATGAAAAAGACACACACACGCACACACAAAAAAAAAAAAAAAAGGAAAGAAAAGAAGATGATAACAGAATCTCTTCCTTCAAAAGCCAACTCAAGACATTTCTCTTCTCAGAATATTTCAGTTAAGCCACATTGTCCTTCACTCCTATCAGTCTGTACAGTGTGTGTGTGTGCACATCTTTTGCATAGTTATGCTTGACCCCTTCCCCCCCCCCCCCCCCCACTTTTTTTTATATAACATTTTCCATCTTGATGTACATTATGTATGTATGCTTGTTCAACACTTTGAATCGCAGGGTAGGCGCTTTTCAAATTTCCATTATTCTTTTCATTTTAACACTCAAGCAACCACTGTGACTGGTACTATTACTGGGGAAGGGAAGTGTCTATGTTTGTGTGTGTGTGTTAATGTGTGCGTATGTGTGTTAATGTGTGTTTGTGTGTGTGTATTATACATGTGTGTGGTGCATGAGTGTGTTGTGCATGAGCGTGGGAGTGTGTGCATGTGTGCTAGAGTGTGTGTGTGTGTGTGTGTGTGTGTGTGTGTGTGTGTGTGTGTGTGTGTGTGTGTGTGTGTGTGTGTGCGCACTGAAATAGTGAAAGGTGTTCAGCTATGACTCCAACAACTCCCACGGGAGTTTAAGCAATCAAAGTGTTTTGGCAAAATGTTCTTAACGCCGGTTTGCGTGTTTCACTATTAAGTAACTGATCTGTGAAGTGTGATCACATTTTGATTTAACTGAACAGCTTTCATTAAAAAATTTGTTTTACATGTTACTTCTTTAATTTTAATTTTTTAACAAACTGACACATTGGACTGTTATGTGACAATGTCACTCGTCGACACGTACCGTTCGTTTTATTTACATCATAGCATTGTTCATGTTTAAAATGCATGATTTATACAGTGATCCTCTCTATCAGTATATGTTTCCTTGTAGGCATATATATATATATATATATATAAAATCTGTTCAGCGCCTTGAACTGAATTTTGTAGATTTTCTGAATTATCATCGTGTGCCTGTGACATGCGCGTACTGAAGCCTACCCCGACGTTTTCAGGCAACGCAGTACACGAAAGGAACAGGTGGTGTGGAAACGGAGCATACATACCAGCTGCAGTTTGTAAATTATTGTCGATATCCTCCATCAGTTGCTCGAGGAAAGAAGAAAGCGGGCCAGGAGACGCCTTGATTTCGAAAGGGGTGGAACGAACTTTTTCGGCCATTTTTGCTTTCATCCCAGCAAGCACTTCCGGATCAAGTCGTCTGCGGCTGTGATTGGTCTGTTGTTGATCTGATGTCATCAGAATGCTATTAGGTCTGCTGGTCGATCTCCAACCAACCCAACGAAATGTGTGTGAGTGTGTGTCGGGGGGGAAGATACTGCCGTCAAAATCAGCAATAACGCTTCAACATATCAACTACATTCCATCTGCGAAACAGACACTGACACAAACAAATAAAACACAAACACACAATGTGGGTTTTGTTGATCTAAAGTGATCAAATTCTGTTTCTTTTATTCTTTTTTTCACAAAACACTGACCATCACAACCATCACTAATATAACAAAAATTTGATTGATTCAATTGAGATTCAGCTACATATGCCAGAGAATAAAAACAACAACAACAAAAATGACAACCCTTTTCCTTCTGATAAACAGAAGTCGAGACAAAACATCTAATAAAACAATTTGCTTTTTGTGACCAAAGACTGAAAATATAAAAACAGACAACTAAGGATGTCATAGACTACATAATTACAGTTGTTGGGTATGTGATATACAGATATGTACATTACTGATGCTATGAAGGCAGGACAAGATGCTCTAAAAACATTTATGGGAACAGAATCATAACAAAAATTGCAGTGGCTGCTTACACATGCTGGAGAGGAACTGAGTCGACATCAACCTAACATCAGGCACAGTGCCATTGCCTTTCGAGACAGACAGATGTACAAATGGCAAAATAAAGCAATAGCCAAATGTTACATTTCCTAACCACAAGTCAAACACACACACACACACACACACACACACACACACACACACACACACACACACACACACACAAGGAAAAACCCATCAAAAACATGAACAAAATAAAAACAAGCAAAATTCCAACCTGCATAACATTGCAATCAGAAAAGAGAAAGCAGCTAAACTCATACCTATTAGGTTGTTTTGCTGACCTTGCTATTAAAATCAATATACAGTGTGCCAAAATATACACACAGACTGACCACAACAACTGTTATGTGAAATATGATATGCAAATGAAAGTAAGACATGTACAACATGGGTGTTAGCATTGGGGGGATGGAGGTAGGGGGTGAGGGGGATAAAGGAGGAGACTAAAGTCCAGTACACTTTGAATGGTTGGTTTGTTACAGTCGGTATATATATACATACAAACAAACTCATAACAAACAGACCCAGTTTTGTAGATCCTGTTCTCAGAGCTTTGGTGTTCAAGAATCTGACGTAAATATAAAACTAAATAAGCATTGCATTTTATTATTTTAACACTGTTCATCACCAACACATGAAGTGACCCTTTGTCTGCCCTCTTCTGACAACGCTGATCTTCTCTTTACAAAACAGACCACACAACTTTGAAGGAGAGAGTATCACTCTGCACTTCAAGTGGTCCAATCTGCTAGAGAGCTTCCTTCTCATTAGCCAGAACTGACACCTGAAGTTGTTGTGTAGTGGCTGTTGTGTAGCAGATGCTCTGCTGCCACGCTTCTGGTCTGACAGGGGCAGAGTTCTGGCCTATTCCAAACTTGCTACAAAGATTAGAACTTCTGTTATTGGCAGTGGCACAATTGCAGGCTGATTCCAGATGTTTCAGCAGCACAATTCAGATTTTGATCCCTTTTCCCTTCAATATGAAGAATTCTGCTTGCTCAGTACACATTCAGTCAACAAACAACACTCCCCCCCCCCCCCCCCCCCCAACAACTTTAGAATCACTATACATAAAACTTACAAAAATGTGACAAAATTTAAACTATACTTAAAATAGCCTTTTTCTTCTCTCTTTCAGTTAAAGTTAAACCAACCCCCCCCCCCCCCCCCCCAAAAAAAAAAGAAAGAAAAAGAAGAAGAACAAATGTGGAAAAAATGGTTTCACCTGAAACATCATTTTGCATGCTTGTTTGAAATCAGTGACCCCATTCAAACATCACCCTGAAAAGCCACATCTGACAAATGTGTGATACTGTATATTAATCTAACATAATAATATACTTAAGACTCCGAGGTAAATGCAAGCAAAATGCTGTTCACATGTGATATTCAAATTCAACAGTATGTAAAATATCACCAAATAAAAAACTTCCAAAATCATAGCATATATACACACCATGTTTGTCGGTCCTGTTTTGCTAAGTACAAACTTCAGAAATTCACACTGAACAAATTTATTATGACACTTGGCAAGACTGCCTCTGAAGAACACATTCATACATTGCAAGGTCTTGCATTACTTTGAAAGCAGCCACAGCAGAAACAAGTACTTGTGCACAGTCCCCCCCCCCCCCCCCCATGAAAGTAGCACAAACCTATCACAGCAACCCTGTTTTCTTCAGGCATCCCCCCCCCCCCCCCCCAAAAAAAAAAAAAAAAAAAAAATTGTTGTTGTTGTTGTAAATAACACAAATGCCTCACAATGTTAGTCTCGTGGGCAAATATTTTACTGACCAGAACTGGTAAAGGGAGAGAACTCTTAAGCTGGAAGCCAAAATTGGCAGAAAAGGTCAAACTTGGTCTTTGCAGTTTTTTTCTTATCTTTCCGCTGGCAGTTTCCAGCTGCAGTGTGCATAAGCACTGTCCTTGTCTGAGAAGCAAGAAGCAGGGAGACAAACATCTGTCTCTCCAAGGCCAGCACTGTGGAGTCCAAGCTACATCAGATCTAATGCCAGGAATAACTTATTTCAATAAACGACAGTTTAAAGATTAAACTGAAAATGTAAGTGGCAGGATACAAAGCAATAAGGCTTCAAAAATATAAATAATGAAGACAATTCTTTCAGATGGAAAGAAATACTTGGTGGGTTACTGGGTGTAAACATAAACTACACAACTAATACATTGTAAGCATCAGAACCAGACTGCTCCCATACACCCCAAAATCACTTGCTGTAAATGTTGGATCATGCATTCTGTAATTACCAAATTTTTGCCTGCACAGTAGCAGAAGGATTTCAGAAATCATCATCATTCTTCTCTTACCTCCAAAGCAATCAATGTTTCTTCCTTCTGACATCTCTCATTCTTCCCATACCTTCATAACTGCCACAAAGACTTGCCTCTACAAACAATACCACAAATAATTTTAAATTCTGTCTTCTCCCCCCCACGCCTCCCCCCCATATCCCAACACATTCCTTCTGTGCACCTGTGTGTGTATGTGTGTGTGTGCGTGCACGCGCATGTGTGTTCATGTGTATATGGGTGGGGGGTGTGCACACTTAAGTACATGTGCATGTGTGTGTGTGAATGCATGTGTAGTGTGTGGTGAACACAATAATTATTATGTTCATATATTATTTTTGAGGTTTCATGTACACATTTTTGCTGACATTCTAAAGCATAGTGTGCTCACCCCTGTTGGTGACATATTTTATGCTGCTACAGAAATGGCTGCTACAATTACCATTAGACTTGCAGCCCTTGCTGCACCCCCCCCTCCCCCCGTGAAGAAGCACCAGGGGTCACAGCAGTAGGAACAGAATGACAGCTCACAGCCCTGTGGCTCTATCCAGATGCAGCATTTCAAACCTTTTTCATATAATTCAAAACAAGTGATCTTCTAGAAGCAGAACTTTGAAACATCACGCAAGTTCTAGCACATTTGTAGACTTTTCTGCCGCACAGACGCCAGACTGACTGTCTCAGTCTGTGCTGGAAATCAAATGCAGACAAACAGCAGAGAAACGGCAGGTAGGTATATCAAAATGTAAAGGTTGCATACAATTCAGTCAGAAGTAATGACACCAAGATACATGTTAGTACGTACATCATTTGGTCCAACCCATTCCAACAGGTTCTGATTGTTACTGGTATGTAAGACCTGACACGAGAGAGTAATTAAAAACTGAACATTTTCAGAGGAATTAATTTTTTTTTAAATTGAACATTTTCCCTTTTTCATTGACTTCTCACTGACTGAGTGACTCATGACCATGGAGACCCATATTTGCTCTCCATTTTGGCAAAACTGAAAGAGAAATCATTTCATTTTCTTGCGAAATAACTGTCTATGTGTTGCTTGAAAAATGTGTCCTGTTGAACATTCGCAAGTTATTTAGTACCTTCCTGCTGAAAGGGGCCTTAACTTTAACTGCTCCTGTCTTTTAACTTTGAAAATCCCCACGCAGTAAACAAAAGTCTAAATGTTTTTCAGTACTACCCATTTCACTACTGACCCACTGTATACAATCTCCCCAGGACCTGCGCACTGCTGCTCTGACTACAACGCAGGCTGACAAAAGTACAGCAGTTCTGCAACCAGCACGGTCCTGCCCGATCCACAAAGGTTGCTGGGTCTTCTCCACTCCAGGCAAATCTCATGAGGATTCCTCCCATTTCTTTAGCCACAGTGGAAATATTTGGCGCAGAGTTGTAAGGGAAGAGTGCGTGCCAAAGTACATTTCCAGTAATCCAGCTGCAGCACTGGGCTGTTTCAAACCTTTTGAATCCAGACACAACAAAAATCCCATGAAGCTGAACAATATTCTTAGCCACACAGATCAAAAATGCCCGACACCAGCGTTCAGATCATATTTGTTTCAGTTGCAGGTGTAGCAGTCATGCATGGCGAAAGCTGTGTGTTTTCAATGGTAGAGTGGTCACTCAGTCAATGGTGGTTTTGGAGATCATGGAGGTCAAGGCTGAAGCCTCACTGGGCACCTGGGTCAGCTGAACCTCCTCCTCACGGGTTCCGTCCAGACTCTCTGCAATAGTAGAACAAGGGTCAAGAGTATTTACAGATATTGTTGGTGACTGACCCTATGCAGGTGTTGTGATGAACTGGCCCAATGCAGGTGGACAGTGTACGATGAACAGGGGTGAGAACTGACCCAACAGTCCAGTGCAGGTGGATAATGTATGAACTGGGGTGAGAACTGACAAAACAGGTGTAATGAATAGGGGTGAGAAATTACCCAACAGTCCAGTGCATGATGAACAGGGGTGAGAACTGACCCAACAGCCCAATGCAGGTGGAAGTGTATAATGAACTGGGGTGAGAACTGACAAAACAAGTGTAATGAATAGGGGTGAGAAATTACCCAACAGTCCAATGCAGGTGGACAGTGCATGATGAACAGGGGTGAGAACTGACCCAACAGCCCAATGCAGGTGGAAGTGTATAATGAACTGGGGTGAGAACTGACCCAACAGCCCAATGCAGGTGGATAGCGTACAATGAACAGGGGTGAGAACTGACCAGTCTAATGCAGGTGGACGGTGTATGATGACCAGGGGCAAGAACTGATGAAACTGTCAAACATAAGCCAACAGCCCCAGATGGTGTGGGGTGGGAAATGACTGAACATTCAGATGTTGAGCGGTAGGGTGGGATGGAACTGTGATAAGAATTTTATCTCACAGTGCAATACAGGTCAACACTGTGATGAACAGAGATTGTTGTTTTCTTTCTTCTCTTGTCTACCACACCTATCACTGGTGTGCATGTATTTGTAGTATGTGTTTGTGCGTGTGAATGCATGCTCGTGTGCATGTGCATGTATACATGTGTGCATGCATGCAACTGTATGCATACGTATGTGTGCACACATGTACTATGTCATGTCTTTTTGTGTGTGTACACGTGTCCCCTGGAGTATTTCTGTGTGTGATAAATGCAGTGTTTGTAAGTGCCTCAGGCTCTCCTGGGATGGGGTGACACAAATAATCTGTTATTAGTACAACTGGATGGGGCAACACAAATATTGTTATTACAATCAGTATGGGGTCAGTGAACTGACCTGAAGTAGAGGTGACCTTGTGGGACGGTGCGTAGAGACACAGCAGGGCAATGGTGTACATATTCCACATGCCGTACACTCCTGAAACATCACACCCCCAAGCACATTGTCAGTGTCAGTTGGACAGCTGCATGTATGCTTGCCAAATATGCCTCACACCACACTCCCTGCACTGCTGTCAGCGTCAGTCAGACATATCACATCCTTATTGTCAGACACTGGCATACTCCTCACACATCAAACCACAAAGTAATCAACAAAAAGAGAAGAAAAAACCCCATCACATTAAAACCCCAACGACACAGTGATCACATTAATATCCATTTTGTGTGTGTGTGTGTGGAGACTCTCACAGATGTTCAAAGAGAACTGAAGGAAAAAGACACAGAAAGGGAACACAGGAATTAAAAACAAACACGCAGTTAACTAGCACCCTAACAACAACTCACGAACACAACAACAAAGACCTCAATCACCCGCTGTAACTTTCACCTGGCATGTGAGTGTACAACAAACATTTACAAAGGAGGCCTGTGTTCAAGCAGGCATGTGAGTAAATAACAAATATTTACAAAGGAAGCCTGTGTTCAAGCAGGCATGTGAGTAAAAAAAAAAACATTTACAAAAGAGGCATTTTTTCCCAGCAGAAGATGGCTGAGAAAAGCCTACAGACTGACCGGTGAGGAAAGCACTGCTGTACTCCAGGGCGATGTCATCATCCCCCCACTTCCATGAGCCTTCGCTGACCTGGCTGATGATGAAGAAGATGACTGTGAGGGCTGCGCACAGCAGCGTTGTCATCATCAGGAACTTGAAGCGGAAGATGAGACCCTGAAACACAATGACACTGATCATGAAACTCAGACAGCAAAACTTGCCACAAGCACCACAGCTGTACCAGGCCCTGAAACAGGAGACATTAGCATGACCATCAGACTGCATGCCTGCTACAGTCACGAAAATCAAAGCTCAATCTGTCTCCCTGAGTTGAACAAGAGGAAAAATGGTGACTGCCGACAATTTCAAAAGCAGAACCACCTCAGTGACCATGTGAAGGTTTGGGTAAGTCTTTTTCTCCCACACGCACTTCTTTACTTTCTGTGAAAATGGGAAAGTAGCCCCACACGGACTGGATAAAGCATTCAGTTCTCAGCATAAGCCAAGAATGGAAGACCCAACTCACAGAGTAGAACTTGCGCCTGATGCTGCTCATCTGTGGGAGGGAGGTGGACTTGGCGCTGATGTTGCGGAAGACACGGAAGATCATGTAGCTGAGGAAGAGGAAGTAGCTGCAGGCAGAAATGCCGGCCAGGATGATGAAGGCCAGCTGTAGGTGGCATTAAGGAAGATTATGCATGCACATTGTCTTACAGAATGCACACAATCTCTTCTAGTACAGCAAGCTAAATACATTCAGTATGTCTGATGCATGTTGTGGGCACCGTGAACATTGCTTCTCAGTTCCTAATTTGAAACGCCTCCAAGTTCCAGGTTTGAAATTAACTTGAAACTCACATGTTACAGTGTGAGATGCGACAAATGCTATGAGTCAGTCTGCAGTCACAGGAATCAAGGTTAAATAAAGCTGCATCTTCAATAAGTACATTCTCTATGAACTGTGAATTAATTGTGAATGGAATGCACATTCATAACAGACATTATGAAGCAGAGTGTGCACAGGGTACTCTAGCTCTTTGTCTGGTGAGTCATGTGATGTTATACAGCCCTTATCTAGAGATATCAGGTCAAAGTTGTTCCAGCTGCAGTGGCCAAAGCAAGGATACAGCCAGGTTTGTTCCAGAGGTGGATGCCCAGATACTGAAGAATGGGTTGGACAGCTGAACACCTCTGTAAACATATAAACATGAAAGCTCCAAACATCAGCTACTGTACATGTACAAAGTCAGCTGGACAGTCTTACAACTCAGTAAATATACAAACAGAAACAAGTTGGACTACCTCCCAACATGATTTGTAATTACGCAAAACAAGTTGGACAGCTTCATAACTCTGTAAATATATAAAACCGCTGGCAAATAACAGCTGTCCAATAGGACTGCCATATCTCTCACACATGTTAACAGGATTGCCTTACCTATCACATGTCAAAAGGAGTATCATACCTCTCAAACGGTAACGAGACTGCCTTACCTCTCAGACACATATGACAATATGACTGCTGTACCTCTTAACACATGTCAAAAGGACTACCGTACCTCTCACACATGTTAATGGATGCTTTACCTCTCACACATGTCAAAGACAAAGAGCGCCAGACAGCCCACGATGACGGCAGTCAGGTGTTTCCAGTAGGCAGACAGTTTGTTCCTCTCCACCTGGTCCTGCAGCCAACACAGCCATCATCAAACATGGACAGTCAGTCAGCTGGTACACATCATGGACAGTCAGTCAGCAGGTACACATCATGGACAGTCAGTCAGCAGGTATACATCATGGACAGTCAGTCAGCAGATACACATCATGGACAGTCAGTCAGCAGGTACACATCATGGACTATAAGTCAGCAGATACACATCATGGACTGTCAGTCAGCAGGTACACATCATGGACAGTCAGCTGGTGCACATCATGGACAGTCAGTCAGCAGGTACACATCATGGACAGTCAGTCAGCAGATACACAACATGGACAGTCAGTCAGCAGGTACACATCATGGACAGTCAGTCAGCTGGTACACATCAGCAGGTACACATCATGGACTATAAGTCAGCAGGTACACATAATGGACAGTCAGCTGGTACACATCATGGACTATAAGTCAGCAGATACACATCATGGACTGTCAGTCAGCAGGTACACATCATGGACAGTCAGTCAGCTGGTACACATCAAGGACAGTCAGTCAGCTGGTACACATCAAGGACAGTCAGTCAGCTGGTACATTTCATGGACAGTCAGTCAGCAGGTACACAACATGGACAGTCAGTCAGCTGGTACACATCATGGACAGTCAGTCAGCAGGTACACATCAACAGGTACACAATATGATCCACATGGACAGTCAGCAGGTACACAATATGATGCACACAGACAATCAGCAGGTACACAATATGATGCACACAGACAATCTGTCAACAGGTCCACAACTTGATCGACATGGTCAGTCAGTCAACATGTGTATGTCACAATCAATACGGACAGCATAAATCAGACAGTTCCAAAGACATCACATACTTTAAATATAATCTTTTCAATGCCTGGTCTGTGAGAGTCTGAGTGAATATTTTCAGAACATTGTTAAATTCTGTTCAAAAATTAGCTTTTCTCACAAGTGCAAGAGTTTTTTTGTTTTTGTTTTTTTGTTTTTGTGTGTACAGTTCACTCAGTTATGTTTCAATACCATAATGAGCAAGAACATTGGGAAAAACACACATAGTGCCCAACTGAATAATAAGTCAGACGAAATGGAATAAGTTAAGCCTATCTTTGAACTCTCTACCCCCAAACTTCTCGCACCTGCCAACACTGATCTCAATAGCCTTTAAATCTCTGTAGTTCTTTTTCTTATCCTTTGGGGTGGGGTAGAGTGCTGCCCCTTCTTTGATAACTGAGAACACTTGGAAATAAAAGCTCACTACCTACCATCATATGCTCGCCGGCAAAGATGAGCCAGAATGACATCAGCATAGCATAGAAAGCTCCCTCCCGGATGTCGTTGATGAGCAGCATGAAGGGCACATGAGCCCACAGCGTCACCCACTCCATGGGGACTGGACACACACAACACAGTATAGCACGACAAATGTAATGGTATAACACCACACATATTATGGTATAACACAACACACATGTAACACAACAACTACCTGTAGAGGGCAACGCTTTGCCTCCATCCATAAGGTGCATGGAGTCTTTATCCTATCATAGTGTCAAACTCCATACCTTCATTTTGAAAGACTTCTTCCATACATACCTCTTCACACCCCCCTCCCGCTTTATTTTCACATTTCCAAAAATCATATTGTTATAAAAATATAACACAGAAAAGCTCTTCTTAATAATCACATATATACTAACCACATCTGATAAGTGCCAGCCCACCTCAAACCTTAAGATGAATACTAGTCCACAAGCAGCGGCGGTTGTTGTGAGTTGGGAAGGGATGGGGGGCGGGAGGTAGTTACAGTTGGAACCAGGATTCAAATTCAAGCCCCTTTCCTATCATTGGCGGTAGCTGCCACCAATACAATTTTTGTCGCGACAAAAGTTTTGTCGTGACAAACACGTGTTTGTGTTTGTCGCAATTCAAAACACATCTTTTGTTGCGACAAATGTATGCTCGTCGCACAAACATATTTTTGTCGTGACAAAACCTTTCTTGCAACAAATATTTGTTGCGACAAACACATGTTTCTGGCAACAAGCTTACTTTTGTCACCACAAACACGCGTTTGTGGTGACAAAACATCTTTTGTTGTGACAAACACATGTTTGTCGCAACAAATATTTGTTGTGACAAAACTTTTGTTGCAACAAAAATATTTTACCGTAACAAATGTCACAACAAGCATACTTTTGTTGCAACAAGACACGTGTTGTTGTGACAAACACATGTTTGTTGCAACAAAAATTATGCTTGTGGCAGCTCCTGCCATGGATACTTTCCATCCCAAATCAAGTGCCTTCACCACTGAGCCACATCAAACCATCCCATTATTTTCCTTTTATTCCTTTTTTTTTGGAGGGGGGTGGGGGTCGGGGTAGTATTCTATATGCAGAGAATCAATCAACAATGACTCACAATTCATGATGGACAGGATGACTCCTAGTGAAAAGAGAGTCCTGGAAAGATCGAACATTAACCAAGCTACAGTACATGGTAAAACATCACACCAGTTTGCAATCTGATGATGAAAGCAAAGACAGTAAAGAACAAAAACACCAATGACTCATGACACTTACATTCAAAATGGTAAAAAAATAAGTATTAGCTCCATGTTTCTCTAACTCAAGTGGCCTTGGAATGGGCCATGGACACTGATCCCAGTATGACATTGCATAGTTTTTAACAGATGCCATCTCAATGCAGTGTTCAGAGACAGTAATTCGGTGACAGACAAAAACTGCATGTTTTTTATCAAAGCAGATTTCCTTGACTAAACATTAAAGTTATCACCAGTTTGAAAGGTTTATAATGGCAGAGTCATGAAAACAGGTTGTGATATATTCCAGATATTTATTCACTATACAAACTTATTTCCCTCAAGAGGAAAAATAACTGTTACTTATCTCCCTCTTGAGGAAAACAAATGTTAAGACATGAAAACTAATCACAGTGTAATCTTTCCAAGTATATCAGCTTTAAAACAGATATTAAAGACATCTGCAGCTTATCTTTTTGATTACTGATACCCCTTCAACAATTTTCATAAAATTAATTTCACAGGTACAGACAGAACAAGTACATAATAAAAAATCTACAAAATAAAAATCATAAAAAAATCAGAGGTCTCTTTCAAACAGTGTCCAACACAATACCACTGTTAATAGTTTGTTTTTCTTTCCAAATGAGATGTATTATCCACTCTAAGTCTAAATATTACCACAGTCAAAAACTGCATTACAACTACAAACATGATCTATTCCATGCAGTTACAAATCGTAAAAAGTTTATAAATTTCATCAGATCAGAAGTTACTCACTTACTGTGAATCTTTTTCACTTTAAACTGTTTGACTTTGATGCCAAGACAGTAACCTTGATAATAATATTTTTAAAAATCTTAAAATGTGCTGTTCTCTAACCAGAGTTAAACTCACTGCGCTGTACAAACGTGACAAAAAACAAATAAAACAGTAACATACATTTCAGACGAACAGAATCTTAGAAATACTGACAGTAGTCTACCATTATCACCTATCAAACAGTAACCATGTTAGACACACACACCCCCACACACACAGTGACATGTGCACCCCATTCTCCACTCGTCCACTCAGTTACAAGAAGGAATAAATAATATGCAGTTAGTCACTAGAAATGGCATAAACAGCTAAAGCCCCATACGTACTACCATCATGAACAGTTTGACATGGAGGTCATTTGCAGAGTGCCAGAACATCCTGCACTGGAGTGTGCATCATGACCAGGCAGTCTAAAATTGAACCCAAACAGTGATCAGAACAGTCTATGAATGAGTCATTACTGCTTGTCTCACACAAACCGCCAGTCTCACAGCAAAGGCCTCACCTCTCCAGCAGATTGGCTGGGCGACTGAGCTGCATAATTCTGCGCCAGAACCACACCAGTGCTGAGAGCGTTAGTGGGAACAGCACAGTCTTCAGTGAGAACCAAACCTTGGTGAAGCCACCATTTTGAAAAATAGTCTGCACATCGGCCAAACAAAAGTCTCCAAATGAAACAAGTAAATTTGAAATGGACTGACACAAGTGACAGACATATTTATAAACAAACAGAATACAACTTCATTAATCTTTTTCAGGAAATTAAATACACAGACAGGCAGGCAGACAGGTATACAGAGGCAAACATGTACATAAAGACAGCCAGACAGATGAATCTACAGAGACAGACTGATATTTAACCAACTATATTTACATAAAATTATAAGCAAATGAGGGCATAAACAATCACACCAACAAATGTTTTGTGGGACCAAAACAAAAATAAAAAAATGAAAAATAAAGTTTTTTTAATTTTAGCAATTTAGAAACTGAAAGAAAAAGAGATTAAAAATATATATATATGTGTACATGAATTGTAAATCTGTGGTACCATATCTTGAGTGCCTGATTCAGTTGAGTCTTCTTCTTAACAAATTGGTTACCACCCCCACCCAACCCCACCACCTCCCCCTCAAGAAAAAGAAAAAAGAATTTGCCAGTGTTGTGAGCAGGAAAAGGACTTCTTATGTCCAGAAACTAAAGGTGAATCAACCTCTAGGATAAAATAAAACAACTTTCTTACAATGAACTGTATATCTTCAATCTTGCCGATATCATGGTTGACTTGCTGCATCTTGTTAAAGACAGGTATGCGGATGTTTATGAGGTAGAAGTGGTAGTGGACGGTTCCCAGCTCAAAGAAGGGCAGCAGCTTGCAGTCATAGTAACTGCCAGGTGTGATGCTTGTTTTCTGTCAAAACAAAAGAAAATCTCTGGCTATTATATTTATTTTATTACCTACACTGTTTTTTTGCTGTTGTTTTCTTCTACAATTACTAGTGTCATACTCTACTGCCTTTTTCTGTTCCACAATTTAACCATTTCAAAATTATTATTTTTTAATTAAAAAGTTTTAATCCTTTTAACACTGATCAAAATGCACAAAAGGAACACACATGAAACAGAATAGCATTCTTCAGATTACACAGATGGCAATTATGGCACAACGTTTTAGTACTAACAGCACTTGGTTACATACTGACAGTGACACTGACTATGACCTGTAGGCACTGATTTGAGTTGCAGGCGCAATTCCTGGAAGTGTCTTTTAGCTTTACACAATTTTCTTTGACACACCTTTCTAGATTAAATATTCTTTGCAAAGCTATCAATGTCAGCTTCTCAGAGCAAAGATATGAACCATAACAACTGCAGTAATTGTTCTACGTGCAAACAACTCCAACCTCTTCATGTCCAATGGTACAATCCAATGAGCGTTCTACTTTGGCTGAAAAATACTCCTTCCAATCTGTCTCATTGTCCATCGAGTCACGTCGATATAATGTGGTGTCTAGCATCAGGGTAGGCGTCTTGTCTTCCGCTGTGAAAAACAAAAACAAAACAAAAAATATTTTAAAAACCCACATAAGTTGGTCAATCAAATTTGAAAACAATAGTTTTGCTGAATCAAAGACTGTCACTTCAGCAATTCAGAAACGGCTTAGAGGCAACTTCGTCCTATTCCCAGAAGTGAAGAAACAACTGAAGGGTACTCAGTTTGAGAGAGCTGAAAAACTTGTTGACCATTCACAAGGGATGTTAAAACATCCAAATCAACCTTGCTGAAGAATGAAGCATGTTGTTTTACCACATACTGACACAGCATCAATTGTGCATAGTTGCTGAAGGAAGCTTCTTTGAAAAAATACATCATTTTCTTTTCTTCTTTTGGTGAGTCCAATACCCAATATTTTAAGGAGTATCTGTAAACTTTTGGAGCATCCCTAGCATGATGTTATATAATTCATCATGTAATACACTAAATCAGTATAAATTAATAATGTCAGTATCACTATCACTAGTAAGTAGTATCAGTATCATTATCAACAATGCTGGAAGTGGAAGATACCCTTCACAATCCCAGCTGTTACTCACGGAGTGGATTCTTTGGGTCGTACACGACTTTAATATCGATGACGGTGTGCATGGTCTGAAACCAGCGAGACATTTCAAGCTGCTTGTCTTCCCTTGGCAAGGGCAGCCACTGACTGAACACAATCTGGTTGGCACTGATTTCATCCTCTTCGATTTTGTCACTGTTAAGGTCGTTGACATATTCACACATCCCCTTTCCTCGTGGGATGTGGGGTCGCTTCTCTGCCACAGCTTTGTCCACACAGAGGATGGGTGTGGACACAATGGTGCTGTATGGGGCTGGCGCTAGAAGTGGAAAAAAGAAAGAAATAAAAGTGAAAAACAACACCTATTTACAGCCTGATGCTAAATTCACGTCAATTCAAATTAGTTGTAATTGTATGGAACTGTTCCTCTGAACAACTTTGTTTACTCAGTATGAAATAAATCACTGTGAATGTGATTGTAAATATATATATACTGTTTTTGTATAGATCTGTATACATATTATTCTATAGACCAGAGGAATTAGCTAGGTTTTTTAAACCTGCATGGAGCATTATATCATACGTATAATGGTTAAATCTTTTTTGCATCCATGTAAAATGTGCACAGCAGTCAGCAGTGATCTGACTGGCCTCCCAAATCCCATCTGCCCTCCAAATTACCCCGCTGCTGTTTCCTACATGAGGTCCTCACTCCAATGAGCATCTGCCATCAGCTGTGTTGTCTGTTGTCCTGGTCCCTCAGTCTAGAGCCAACTAGACCAACTGGTCTTTATCAAACAGTAACTTGTTAACTGTAACCCCTTCTCACAGCATGGAACTCAACTTGCAGCAAATTATAGTCCTCAAAGTGACAGATTTAATTTTGCTGGCAGGCCTATGCAAAGTCATACATGTCATGTGTGTGTGTGTGTGTGTGTGTGTGTGTGTGTGTGTGTGTGTGTGAGAGAGAGAGAGAGAGAGAGAGAGAGAGAGAGAGAGAGAGAGAGAGAGAGAGAGAGAGAGAGAGAGAGAGAGAGAAAACTCTAGCACTAGACCACTGTATCAGTTGTTAGTTTCTGTCATTACACTAAGAGTAACATTCACACTTTTTGCTTCCTCTTGTTAACACTAGGGGGGGGAAAAAAAGGAAAAAAAAGGGAAAATAAAAACCAAAATATTGCAGTTAACAGAGTGGGAGAGAAAAGGGTAATCCAGAACTATGGAAGAGCAGCAGCAGTGTGAGAGACAAGTGTCACTGTGCCAACATCACAAAACTCCTAATGTCCTAGATATGCCTGTGAAGAAAAAAGAAAAAGGTCTCTCTCCCTCCTGTCAACTGTTTTTTCTCATGGTAAATTATATTTAAAGACAATTATGTGAGTAATGATCATTATAACAGTAAACCTGCACTTTACTATCATTATAACTAATTAATACTAATAGTAATTAATTATTAATAAGTAATATTAGTAACACTAACAGTACTAATACCAGTTTATTGCTTAGTGAAACTTGGGACTGAAGGGCAACTGTCTCAGAAAAAATCTTAAACTATCATCCATTTCACATCCGCTAATGATACATTCATTCAATAAACTCGTACAGTTGGTACTGAAAAACTTTCTTTTGACTGCACCCCTGATGGTACCCATCCTCCATGACATCACTCTACCCTCCCTCGGCTTCATCCCTGGACTTACCGATGAAGCCTCCAATGAGAAAAAATCCGACCAGACCAAGTAACAGCGACAAAACCAATACTGTCAACTTTTTTGTGCTCAGTGTTTCCAGCACCACGCCGGCCATCGTTTCTGCTGTGGACAGTTGATCGAAGTTGAGAATCGGCTTGGACTTCTTTTCCCCAGGCACTGGCCCTGTGCTCTCCACTAGCGCCACCTATGAAGCATGTTTTCGTTGGCAATAAAAGTTTAGCCTGATTCGTCATTCTCCGTTTAATCATAACAAAACAATAAAAACATAATTCTACTGCTGAATTTTCGCCTATTCTTATTGAGAATATCTGTCGATACTGTTTTTGATTTTTCGTTTTCTTTCTTTACAATGGATTTGTTATGAAAATGAACCATCGTGCAAGGGAGATCAATGCCTGAACGAGAGCAGACGACAAGAGTCGGCTACGCCAAAGAAAAACAAGTTCGACCGACATTATTTGTGCTTTGATTCAGAAAGCCCTAACATTTTAACTTAAAAGGTATCATAATTGAGTGGCATTTGTGCAATATTTCTTAAAAAAATATATACGATTAATTTCCCCATCATAATAATTTGGAAAGTCGTTAACACTATTAGACTAATTTAGAGCCATGACTGGCATTCAAGTCTACCAATAACATCATGATAAAAAATAAAAGCAAAAGTAAAAAGAAAGTACTTAGTAGTGTTGACTGAAAAAAAAACAACCAATTACCCCTCCCCAACTTGAAGGACAAGATAAAAATAAAAAATAAAAAATTGCAGGTGATGACTTCAAAGAATGATGCATCCAGCCCAACAAAAGACACCCATCAAGAAGCTACCGCAGCAAGTTTGAGTGAAAAAGCCCAGCAGATTGTGAGCGACTTGAACAGCAAACGAAAGCAAGACACTGAAATACTAACAGAACTGAAAACAACTCTACTGTCTCATGTAATGTTATCTAAGAAACTGGTCCACAATACCAACTGTCTAATAATGTCTGTGGTGTTTTGTTAATTGTATTGTCCTCTGTGTTGAGAATTGCTCGTATTTCATTATATTGGTATACATGTATGCCATACAAGGTCAAAAGCCTCTGAATACAGTGCAGCTGGGACCATCAAAATTAGGAGCATGTCCCGTCTGCTCTAGTCTGTATATAAGGTTAGGGTACCTAACCCGGAGTTTGACAGATGGTCATGGCTAAATTCCACTTTCCCTCAAAATTCACCTTCAAAGATCTAAAACTACTCCAAACATAATAATAATAATTTATGGTGCCCCAGCTTGTAAGAGCCTGGAGCATGATAAGAAACAATAGGTTTAAAAAAATATTTTTTATCATTTTTGTACCTGCTCACATAATTCATCTTTCACACATTTTTACTTTGTGTTGGTACATGTTAATTATTTGCTATTGTTTTATGCATACGTGTTCGTTGCCTTTGTTCTTTTATGTACTTCTCCTCATCGTGATGCCTGTCATGTGATCAGGTGGACAGTGTTTATGGCACACTGGAGCAGCACATGTACCATGCCTATGAGAACCATGGCAAGGTCTTCAACGACAGGGTGCAGGAGCTGTTTGAGTGCTTGGAGCGGGTTGCAAAACTGGAGAGGGAATTGGCACAGTTCAAACAAGACCTCACCACCTTCTGCCACGACATGGACTAACCAACAGTCTTATGCCCTAGCCAACCCCCTCCACCAATGAGCTGGATGCCGACCAGCAGGTGGCCACGGCAGCAAAGCAGGATGCAGGTGATGGCGCACATTCCCTACACCACACTCCGAGCATCGCTTTCTGGCACCTTCCTCCAAACTCTGCCAGATTTAGTTACACCACTGAAGGGGCACTCTTTATCTCCGCGCAGCTGTCCACTGACATGGTCAACGCCCTCCGAAAGGTTTGGGTACTGATAAGACTGTGGAAGCAAGCACGCACATAAACGTGACGCATCCATCCTGGGTTAAAAAAGAAGAAGTTCCTTCTCGATTCAAATGATTCTGCCTTTATTTAAGCAGGCAAAAGCAACATGGTCAGTTATAAAACAAACGTCTGATATAATTTGAGTTGTTTGTAACAAACTTACTACTGTTTGAGTACCAACAAAAAAACTGCTTGTTAGCTGACAGTTTTCTGGAACCTATGGCATAACTAAATATGGCAGTGGTAGAAGGAAGGATGTTGTAAACCAGTGCTTGGAGTTTGGGACTAACCAACAGTCTTATGCCCTCTTTTTTTCTGAAAGGAAAAGGGAGTAGGAAGGGTGAGGGTGTCAGGGATAGGTATTTGCTTGTTATTGCTTTGTGAGAGGGTTGTTCTGTTATTCAGCTTGACTACTGAAGACAGCTGCACTAAGTAACATGGTTCCGTGTGTGTTGTTGTTGGCTTTTTTCTGCCAAGGCCCATTTGTTTAAGACATGTGAATCAGTGTCTTTTAAAAAATAAAGTGAATGAAAGTTTTGTTTTGAAAGAAATATAATGCAACAGAGATGAATATCAAAGCAGACATGCATGAAACACTATCTTAGTTTAGGAAACAAAGACAAATTCAAATGATTTTATTCATTAAATGAAATAAAACCCATAGAAAACAAATGTACAGTGGAATCCCCTGTAAACAACATTAAATGTCTCAGACCATTGTAATAACTTTCTCGTAACAGAAATTTGTTGTAAATGAACTATATGAATTTAACAGATTTTGTCATGAGAATGTTCCATGTGAGGTGGCTAGAAATGCAAGCAGCAGCCAATCAAATCAACTACTGAAGTCAAATATCAAAACAAAACAAGCATAACAAAATTAACAACAGTGGAAGTGGTAAAATTGTCAATATGTTCATGACGAACAAGGTGAACCATACTTTCTTGGTAGTGAGTTGATATTTCTTTCTCACTGCAGTCATTGCTCTTTTCCTCAAAATATCATATATATATATTTTTTTTATGTACCTTCAAGTTTTAGCTTTGAATAAAAAATTAACAAGATGAACAAATACAGCTACATTAAAACATAAGTTCTTTTTACCTCCGTTAATACTGCCATAAAACCTGCTGGCCAAATTTAAAAATAAATATTGTTCTGCACCCAGGCCCTATGCATGAGTGACAGTGCAGTTGGGCAGAATACTAAAGAGCAAACATTCTAGATTTGTACACATAATTTGAAAATACTCCCCCCTCTATCTCCCAAACAATCAAACAAACTGCGTAATGCACATTATCAAGGAGTAAAGTTTCTTTTACTGTAACTTTTACACTAGGCTAAAAATGTGTTTCGAAATACACCCCAAAACAAGCTAAGAAAGAATGCATATATTTTGTTGAAAATGGGAAATGGCAGTTGTCAGAGTGGCAGTATCCAGAATAATAACAAAGCTAACAGATAGATAGATAGAGAAAGGTAACATGTATATCTATTAAGTAAACAAGAAAAATCAGTGCAACATGAAACAAAATATACCTGCACTTCTAACTGCCCTCAAACCTGCCCATCCCATGTACAAACAAGAAGAGAAATTATGCTCAGATATGACTTGCATTCCAATTCAAAACAGGAAAAAAGTGCTAATTATCTCCCTTTCACAGACATCAGATTCACACAAAGCATATTTTGCATGATCTTTTTAATGTATGTGGCAACTACAGAACATTTAAACTACACTGGACAAGAATCCAGAAGTTTCTGACCCACCTGCGAACTTGAAACAAAGTCAAGGGCATTAAATATGTGGAACCCAAGCTGGGTATGATCATGCAACATTTGAAAGACCTCACTCAACCTTGTCCAAAACATTCAAGAAGTAAACATGTAAATTATCTCCCTTGGAGACCCCTGCTAATGGAAAATAGTGGTATATTTATGACCTAGACAATATAATTTACAATCAAAATTGTCAGTTCAAACTGAAACTGGTGTGACCTTGACATATGCTCAAGGCCACTGAAAGCTGTATGAACAGATAAAGCTCAACAGATAGTACCATTACTTAAAGGTTGATATTTATCACCTTTACAGTGTCCAAGAAAATCAGTTTTTGACATGCCTGGACACTCAACCAACCAACAAACTGGGTGGCCAGCCTAACACTGATCATTACAAATTATCCTCACATTTTTTCATGAGTAGAAAGAGACAAGATGGAGAAAATTAACACCCAGCAAATAATATAATTGATGCATCACTGACAAACATAAAAAACACACACAAAAAAACACCACTTTGAATGAGAGAACTCAGTTTTCAAACAAAACAACTGTAAACATTGTGGCAAACAACCCCAAGTATAACAAGCATGTGCATACTAAAATTATGTATACACATTAATAAAAAGTTAATGACACTTTTACATATCACATTACAGTGAGTCAACAGCAGACATCCCACAACACATAGGCTGTCAGTCACTTTAAACAATGGTGACAAAAAAAGAAAATGTGCAGAATTTTACTCTTGAATGGCTACACTTTTATAGCCTATTGCACCTTCACAAAATGATGTGATGATAAATTGCCCATACTTTGTACATGGTCATGACTCCCTCAATTTTCCTACTACCACCATGAAGCTTCATGACTTTGTCAACTAACATCATCCCATGTGAGTAACAAAAAAATGGCATGTTCTGACAGTAAATCAACAAGCAAACATACAACAAAGTTGTACTATACCTGGCCATAAATCATGAGTGTGAGCATGCCCATACTTCAGAGAAGAAATAATAATTGCAGTGTTTGTATGGTGTAAAACCATGTCCAGAGAGAATATTCATGGAAACCTTACATGTATGCTGTGGGCATGACTATATCTATAGTATTTAGAGAGGAAACCTTACGTGCCATACAGTGTAGATGTGGAGTTACCCATATCACTGCAGGAGCCAGTATTGTTTTTGTAAGCATTGTACATCATAGGTGTGACTACAAATGACATTCTGAGACTGGTATGAAAAAAGTACGGGTGTGGGCACAGTGTAGGGGCAGGTATATTTACTGAAATGCCTATATGAAAACTATGTGTGTATTCACACTCATAATGTATGGTGTGTGAGTTTCAAGATGTACAGCAAAGGTCAGTCACATTTTGTGGTCACATTTTAAGAATTAGGTTTTGCAGTCAGACAGTATGAGAACTGGCCATGCCAAACACTTTGATTGTTTTGCCATCCTGCAACGAACTAAAGCAAATGAACTGGAAAAACAACAACCACAAAACAAGTAAGTAACTTGCTGTTTTACACCCAGTACACAAAACAACAAAAACAGAAACAAAACATACACAAAAACAAAACAAAAACAGAACCACTTATTATTCCCAGATATGCTAAAGGAATTTCAGGACTTCTCTCATCTGTGCCATTTTGTCACAATAGACACGAAGCACTGAGAGCATGTTCTGTAAATGTGGAAGTGTTCTGAGTGCTCTATAAACCAGTATTACGTTACTTTATATCTGAGAAAGAAAAGTAACTTCTATGAGACTTACACTGGTTTCAATGAATTGTGGTGTGTAAAAAAAGTAGATAAAGATGAACTGATGCCTTTGGACCCATTGTCTCTTGCCACAGGTCAGCAAACTGTCAGCAAAGCTGCAAATGTTTTCTGACCAACAAATCCATGAATGTTGGAACTGTTAACATTTTTGGTGTGTAAGTAAGTAATTTGGTGTTTTACCTACTGCTGGGAGTGCTGCACAATTTTAAGTCATTTGGTGTTTTACCTACTGCTGCACAATTTCTATGTGTAGAATAAACTGAATCAACATCATCAACATTCAGCAGGCACACAAATTTACTTTCATCTTTTATCAGTCTAATTCCTTTCCATTGGAGAGCAGTTTCAGTGCTACACTAAATGTGACTGACCACACATCCATTCATTGAAGCACCAATGTCAACCAGCAATCAAGAAGAAGACAAAGCGATGATCTTGAGGAAGATAAAGTGGTGATCGAGAAGAATATAAAGTGGTGATTGAGAGGAAGCACCAATGTCAAGCAGCATTCACAATTTTAATATTAGTTTGAAAATGTGCCCTGAATAAACATTGTGAGAGTAATTAAAATCCTAGTTTGACGCAAACAACACTTGTCACTGTGAGAGTTCAGTACATGTAGTGATGTGCAGCAACCCTTAAAAGTGAAAGAATGGCATAAAAGAAGATTATTAATAATAACAGGGAATTTATAGAGTGCTTTCAGAAACTCGAAAGTAATTTACAGCTAAATTAAAACAAACATATAATACACAAATGCCGACATGCAACTCAATAGTATAAAAAATTAAAAAACAAAACAAGAGAACATTAATAATCATAACCATACAAACACACACATATATAAACACACACACACACACACACACACACACGCACACACACACCATTACCAAGCAATATGTATACAGACTACATGTACTTCAAATATACATCCATTGCACACATTATACCCATGCACCTTCACAACACCAGGTTTATCATTAAAAAAAACTACATCATATGACCTGTAGGTTATTCCCCAGACTTTTCTACCTGCATTATTAGGTGTTAAATACATAAATACCAAGAGTGGAAGTTGCCCATTGACTGCCCCAGCCTGTAATATTTCCAGGCTGAAAAGTGCTCACATCTGAAACAGTGCATCTGATGGTCCTGTAGCAAATCTACTTTCAGTGATGTGCATTTTCATAGAAATCCTTTCACATGCTTATGTGAATGGGAGAAAAGGCCATAATAATTTCAAAATTGGCACTTTTATTGTGTGTGTTTTCCCCGAGTGATGGCACAACAAGCATGGCAGTAAAAGGGTTAAGGATTCTGAAAATGTATAAATTACACATAGGCCTGTGCTGGTCATCAGGGGTCAACAACCTTAAATGGGTCCACGGGGCAACATGGCCAGAAAATCCATAACTTGACAATTTATATTTTCTTTACAGTCCAGATTTCAGGGTCTAAACTTCTGACCTTGTGTCAGTGTTCACAGAAAGCCTCCTACTTATGCCACATTCTTCACAATTAGTTCAATGGCTCTGCATCAGTTTTGGTTGTTGTTGTGATGCCAAGCTCCAACACTATATTGCCGTAGCATCGGCGCAGAAAGTCCAACCATTTTCACATGCTACGCATGCGATCTGTTTGGCAAACAATCACATGCACTGTGAGTAGCACTACCAACCAGACATGAAGTGCAAGTCGCAGACCATCCAACAGTAAAGTCACAAATCCACACACTGGACAACCTTTCACGCATGGTATATATCAACAGCAAACACAATACATGTATATTTTGTTCTTTCTCAGGAGCTTGGGAGAGTATTAGATTTTTCTGTTTATACAGCTGGCCATGACATGAATAAACATTTCACAATGATGTTTGTGAAAAAAAAATCAAAAAGCAAACAACAACAAAAATCAAACACCACTCTGTCTTCAACTGGTCCACGGAAGTGCACTTTACAGGTGAACAACTGCAGGAGAATCGCATACACTTCTGAAAGTGATGCTGACTGTTCAGCATCACACAACTAAAAATCCTGCTCCTTTCATGCAGTGTGAAGAACAGGTGCAGCCACGTAAGAGTTGTCTCTGGCAAATTGTAGCACGCACCAAAGGTTTCCCCAAACCATGAAGTTACACTGTAGTTCATCAGTGGTTGTGATAGACATTTTTTCATACCGGTGGCGAAAGTGGTTCACAGAAATGGGTCAATCACTGTAACCGGTCAGATATATGGCTGTCTATGCTACTACCAGAGCTGTACTAGTGAACACCCAGCTCTCTTCCCTGTCTAGAAGATGCACACACACACGCACGCATTCATGTACACACACACACTCTGCACCACACACACTCTCTATCTGTGTCTGATTTTTTGCTTAGTTTTTGGATTTTTTGAGAACCGGTCAAACAAAATAACAGCCAATACCTCAGAACAATTGTTGATTTTCCCCCAGTATATGCTGACCATAACCAGTAAAATACCGGAAATTACTGGTTAACGTGAAACCTGCTGATCCACTACGCCACCACAGCGTCAAACCACCCGGCTGTCCACACACTGGCAGAACTAGGATGTTTTGCCCAGGATGAGAAACTGTGAGATAAAATTGGCTGCACCAATGATGATGAGCAGACTGTGAACAATGAGTGAAATCCATGTAAGTTTTCCGTTCTTGTACTGTGCAACCACAGTCACCAAGCATGGCAGCATGATAGCATAGGCCAGTCCACAAAAAGCACCAACAAAACTGAAACACAAGGTAAAAAATATGTAGTACATACACTACTAATGTACTGTATAGTTATATATATAATATGCAATGACAATGTATGCAAACTCCTTGAAGATGTGTTTGAGGATGTACCTCTGGTGGAGTTTATGTAACTTGTATTTACACGCATGCCAGGTGAGAGTTACCGTAGGTGACTCAGGTCTGTTGTGTTTGAGTGAAGTCTTTCGAGTGCTAATTAACTCCCTTGTGTGTTGATCCATTAAGGTGCAATTCTGCTAAATGCAGGGTGATCCCCATTTCCCTCCCGTAACTTCAATTGCAGCTTTGGCCTTTTAAAACAAACTTCTACCAGGAAGAAGCAAATCCCAGTCACTTTATCTTATAACTTAACAAGATCCCACAAGCAAGGGAGTTAATAAGCATTCACAGGACATCACACAAACACAACCACAAAGACTTACCATAACTCTCACCTGGCATGCAAATAAATATAAGGTACAAAAACTCTACCAGAGGTACAGCCTTAATCAAGACTTCATTATGTGTGTGTATGTGTGTGTGTATGCGAGTGGGTGTGTATATGTGTGCATGCATATGCCATGTATATGTGTGCACACACATACTTGCAAGCATATCATGATAAGCTTCAGTGTTATTAGGAAATCATTCAGAGCCAGCAGCAGAGGGATAGTGGTGCTTCTGCATGTGGAGTTGTGTATTTATGAACCAACATTTTGACCAGTCTCTCTCTCTCTTAACGTTCATTAAAGATCAAACAGAGAAGTCTGTTGTGAAACGCTAAGAGAGGTTCTGCAAAAATCAAACCAATTTTCATGTGAAAAGAGAAACTTTGGGATGGGGGTGGGGTAATAGGGAACATAAGTCCCACCCCCACCCCATACATGAGCTCAGATGTTTGAGATGTTGCAGTTTGCAGCTATTTTCCCTGCATATGATCTGCAGCCATCCAGGTAGCTGCATTCTGTCTCAATTAACTCATTTACAGTCGAATAAACTGATGGAATGGAGGACCAGTCTGTCGGAAGACAAAGCAGTTTCTGCCCAAGCCATTTCAAATGGCATGCTCAAAGTCAACATCAAACCCAGACTGGCAGCATCTTGGGTTGGCTTATTAACAAGCGTGCCACTTTCATTTCCCATCATCTTGGGTTGGCTTATTAACAAGCGTGCCACTTTCATTTCCCATCATCTTGACAATAAAGTAACCGCACTAAACAACTTCAAGGAAGGAAGGAAATTGGTTTTTAATGACCAGTCAATCATGATGGTTATATGAAGGGGAAACAGCTACAAAACTAAGCCTGAAACGGAAAAGTGCAAGAAAAAAATTCAGTGACCTCATATGATTTCAAAAAAAGAGAACAAAAATGCGGTCAAAACAACAATACCATCATCTTACCCTATGATTCTTCCTATGTGTGGCAAGAAAATGGCAAAAATAATGCAGACGGCAAACACCATCAGGTTCAGCACCACAACATGCTTCCAACTGAAAGAAGAAGAAAAAAGGAAAATAAATGGTGGCAGTGATAATGGTGATGCTGGTGACAATAATGATGATCAGGATTCAGAGCGAAAAGAAAACTATGAAGATAGAGTGTGACTGCTGACTGGAGAAGACAGAAACATTAGAAACAAGACTGGAGTGGGTGACTGACCTGAAGAGAGGAGGGAGGCTGACATTTTAATTAAAATCCCCGTTTTTTTCATGAAATGCATTTAGAGAAAGAGAGAGACAGAGAGAACTCAAAAACTTTATTTTACAAGGATTGGAGAGAGAGAGAGAGGAGAGAGAGGCAGAGACTGAGACAGACTTGATCAAGGGGGAAGCTGACATTTTACATAAAATCCAATTAAAAAAAAAAGGCTGAAATGCATTTAGCTACAGCAGCTGCAAAAGCAGTGTTACCCATTCCTACAAGTGTGGGCAGATGGGTCCAGAAAACCAGCTCCTGTTGAACTTGTGTGCCCCTTTATCCAAGACAGAACTATCAGTATGACAGGAAGAAGTCCAACAGGACTAACTCACACCTGGCATGGGAGTAAATGCAAAGTACATAAACTCTACCAGAGGTACTTCCCCAGCAGCAAACCCAGCCTAACAGCATCACAGATGATGTGCCTCTGGTAGAGTTTATGTGTCTTGTATTTACTTGCCTGCCAGGTGGGAGTTACCATCAGTGACTCCAGTCTTTGTTGTTATGTTGTAAGATCTTTCCAGCACTAATTAACTCCCCTGTGTGTCGATTCTGCACGAGTGCTCTGGGCCTATTTCTGTTTCAGATGATATATTCCTGAGATTTTTGTATGGCCATGTTCACTGATGCCTTATTCATAATACAGACTGCACCCACCTTGGCCACTCAGAACCGAACAAGGTCGACAACAGCTGCACACGGAACACAAAAGCAAGGAGAGGAAAAACACAGGTCATCTGGAAGTAGAGCATGATGTGAGCCACAAATGTCATCACATCATCTGCAGCCATGTTGTTCAGGAAATTCTGAAATTAAACCAAAAACAAGTGAATGACAGAGTGAATGGAGTCAAGGAATTGATGGCATTTGTGACAGATGTTTCCTTTATTTTGCCATTATTTTATAAACATGGTAAAATAATTCAGTGTAGAAGAGAGGAGGTGGAGGAGAAGCAGAAGACTTGAGTATATATTTAAACATTTGTAGTCCACAATGCTGAAACCTGATTTCCTGTTTAGCCAAGATTCAGCCTAAACCATGACAGCTTAATCTTTACAAGTATGACTAATAATTTAAGGTCACTTGTTCAATTAGGAAATGTTTTTAGTGCTAATCACTAACTTTCACCCAAACTGATAAAATGGACAAGAATTTGCACATTGCTAACAACATCTAACAACATAAGTTTTATTCTTAATCTTTCTAAAAACAAGAGCTGATGTTCAGACATGGCTGAAATATTCAAACTTTTTTCTGAATGCTTTATTCAAAACTGTCAAATGTCTACAGTTTGTATTTGTGAATCTACTTGTTCTTTTTTATTTTTTTTATTTAAGAAAAATCTGAAACAATGACTGCTAGTGTTCTAAAACAAGATCCAAACATATAAAAGGTTATAAGAATGTTATTTATTAGGACAAAATACTTTTTGGATCTCTTTTTATTAAATAAAGGAAATAATGTGCACCATCTTACATCTTCAATGCACGATTTGGCAAGCGGAAAGCCGACATAGACCACAGATCCAATGATGATGTAGGAAGCTGCTACCAGGAGATATGCAATCGCAAGATCACGAACCTGAACAAGAAAAAGGTTGTACAAAAGCAACCTCAAACGCATCATACAAATATATCCAGGCATGCAAAAATCACTTTGCAATGATGGGTCTTAATTTTTATTAGGAAAAAAATGTCAACCTAACATCGGGATCACCATTTTGTCAGAAGAAGACAAAAGTCTAAAATATATCTGAAAACTTAATACTTTGCACGAATGGATACTTAATGGTCATCAAATTGAAACGGATCAAGAAAGAAAAAGAAAACAACAACACAACTTTACATTATAACAATGGGGGGTAAGTCAGGGTGGTAGGGGGGTGGGGGGAAGCAGGGCCTCTATAGATCTCTTCTGTAAAGAAACCTACATTATTCTCAGGGTGTTTCTGATTCCGAGTGATGGTGATGACACAGTTCTGAAGAAAGTATGCCAGGGCAGCTATACCGGTCAATGCTGGGAATGTCCATTTAAAGTCTGCAAGGAAAAGAATCAGAAACTTGAAAGCTTCTCTGAAAATATGAGAAATCTGAACTGAAATCCATACTGCACACCTCTCCCACAGCAACTTAGTGGCTTCCAGCTTATGAACATATTAAATGCAATTGACTGAATTGTTACAAATCTCTCGTTGATTTTGCTTACTCTTATTTTTCTGTACTGCAGATTGATGACCCATCATTCAGACAACCACCCTTTCACTCTTTCTCCCACTGCAGTCTTTGCATTGGAACAACCTCCTCTAACACAGTCTACGGCAGCCCAACACTTTTGCTTCCTTCTGGAATAAGCTGAAAATATCTAAACAGGCCTGTAGTAAAGAATATCAAGATGTACATCAAGCAATAACGCAGATCACCATCAGAGAGCTAAAATGTTCTGTAGCCAAGACCACAAAGACGAGAGGATACTAATACTGGGCCAGTAATCTAGATCACAAAGAGACAGGCAGTTAAGTACGGGTGTTACAAGACCACCCACACAGACAAGCAGAGAACAAACCTGGTGAGTAGTAAGGATCTGAATCTGAAAAGCTGGTATTTATTCCGAGGTGCAGATGGACCCCCCATCTACTGACTTTGACTATGGAAAATATCAGCAGGTACAGCACTGAAAATATACCTGTATGAAACACAACAAAAATGTACCTGTATGAAACAACAAAAATACACCTGTATGAAACATAACAAACATACAGATCCACAAGCTTGGGGTATAGCATATATAAGTTATTGTGAAATATAAGAAAAAAAAATTATGTGTGAAATACAACATAAATGAAACAAATAACATTTCTCTGCTGCAGTGTAGTAAGGGGGGCCCCAAGCAAAGCAGCATTGCAGGCCCTATCAATAAACAATAAGCCCACACTCACACCAGTTTCTTTAAAATTCATTCATGATCTAACTCATTAAAAACTTATGTCTGACAGCCAAGAAAGGCATCTGTGAGCCCTTGGCATTAGCATCTGGCCCTGCCATTAGTATAAATATGACACCCTGCCACTAGCATGACAATAACCCTGTCATTAGCATCTGGCCCTGCCATTAGCATATGACAATTACCCTGCCACTGGCATCAGACAGTAACCCTGCCATTAGCAGCTGACAATTGCTCTGTCATTAGCATATGACAACTGCCCTGTCATTAGCATCCGACAGTTACCCTGCCATTATCATCTGACAACTGCCCTGTCATTAGCATATGACAACTGCCCTGCCACTTGCATCTGACAGTTGCCCTGCCATTAGCATCTGACAGTGGCCCTGCCATTAGCATATGACAACAGCCCTGCCATTAGCATCTGACAGGGGTTTACTGACCACAAGAGTGGGACAGAGGGGTTTACTGACCACAAGAGTGGGACACACAGGGGTTTACTGACCAAAAGAGTGGGATGCACATGGGTTTACTGACAAGAGTGGGACACACAGGGGTTTACTGACAACAAGAGTGGGACACACAGGGGTTTACTGACCACAAGAGTGGGACACACAGGGGTTTACTGACAACAAAAGTGGGACACATAGGGTTTTACTGACAAGAGTGGGACACACAGGGGTTTACTGACCGCAAGAGTGGGACACACAGGGGTTTACTGGCTGCAAGAGTGGGACACACAGGGGTTTGCTGACCACAAGAGTGGGACATACAGGGGTTTACCGACAACAAGAGTGGGACACACAGGGGTTTACTGACAAGAGTGGGACACACAGGGGTTTACTGACCACAAGTGGGACACACAGGGGTTTATTGACAAGAGTGGGACACACAGGGGTTTACTGACAACAAGAGTGGGACACACAGGGGTTTACTGACAACAAAAGTGGGATACATAAGGTTTTACTGACAACAAGAGTGGAACACACAGGGGTTTACTGACCACAAGAGTGGGACACACAGGGGTTTGCTGATCACAAGAGTGGGACACACAGGGGTTTGCTGACCTCAAGAGTGGGACACACAGGGGTTTACTGACAACAAGAGTGGGACACACAGGGGTTTACTGACAAGAGTGGGACACAGGGGTTTACTGACAACAAGAGTGGGACACACAGGGGTTTACCGACAACAAGAGTGGGACACACAGGGGTTTACTGACAACAACAACAGTGGGACACACAGGGGCTTACTGACCACAACAGTTGAACATGCAGGGGTTTACTGATCAAAACGGCTGAACACACAGTGGGGTTCACTGACCACAAGACCTGAATATGTAGCGGAGTTTACGGACCACAACAGTGGAACAACACAGTGAGGGGGGTATACTGACCACAAGAGTTGACTTTGGTGAAGAAAGTGGGGGACCTGAAGTTGACCAATGCCATCAGTGGAACAGACAGGATGAGGGGCACAGACAAATCCTCCGTCCAAACTTTAGCAAACGTGCTGCCCTCGCCGCTCACAGTGGAATTGTCATTGTCTGTACACACCACTGAAACCAACAGACAGGTGTTGTGACTAAGAGACAGGTGTTATGTGACCAACAGACAGGTGTTGTGGGACCAGACAGGTGCTCTGTGACCAGTGCACAGGTGTTGATTGACCAACAGACAAGTGTTGTGTGACCAATGGACATGTGCTGTGTGAGGTGTGGTTAAGCTGCAACTGTCATTATTTGTACACACCAATGAAACCATCACACAGGTCTTGCGTGATGGTCACATTGCAATTATAATTGTCTGTTCACACCACTGAACCAATGGGTACACACCAAACAAACTCTAATAATAACTCACAACAATCAATTTACTGAATCACACAAATTAATTACAGTCAAGCAACCATTGTGTAAATGAACAGATAATGGAGATGTTAACAGTGACAGCTGGAAAGCAATTTTCAGTGATAGCACTGTTACATCATTTCCAAAACGGAAGACTGATCCAGTAAAGAAAAAGGCAAAAACAAATACCATCTGGGTATGAGGGCGAAGAGTTGGAGTTGGAGGAGTTGGCATACAAATCAAGGAAGCTGGGGTACTGATGGAGAGAGAGGAAGCTGGTCTGGTTGTGAGGAGTGCTGGTGCGGACTTGACCTGAAATAAAGTCACAAAAATACCCAACAAATACTGTTAACGTTTTATATATTTAAATTCACTCTACTCAGTCAGCAAGGGACATGCCTTTTTTAAATATTTTTTTTAACTATGTACCTCAAAGAATTTGCAGTCACAGAACAATTTCTTCTGTAGTGAAATGGCAATCATTTGATGAGGTTACCAATAATAGAGGTATGTCCACTGTGTCGTCAAGATGTCAAACACTTATGGTCTTTGCCAAATTGCAGGTCGGGTCTGTGCTCAACTGTGTGCTTATTAACAGAAGTGTAACTGAATCAGAAATTATCTCGCACACAATAAACTAGGCTGAACCTGGAGCCACACATACACACACACACACACACACACACACACACACACACACACAGAGTTATCACACATGCACATACAATCATTTACTCACTCACACACAGTTTATTATCAGAAGTGTCACCACAGTAGCATGTAAAAGACCCCGGTCATTCTGCCAAAAGCGCAGGTTACAGCTAAACATGCATCCACCTTACATATGTGGCTTTGCATGAAGTGACATGGTTGCATGGTGTACACAGAATGCGCCGAGATGACAACAGTTTCATGTGGCACCAGCCATGCCAGCGCTGTAAGTACACCACTTCAGTGGATATTCAAAAATGCGCTATAAAAAGCTATTCACTCATGTAAATTCACATGTGAGCGCAGCGAGTCTGCTCGAGAGCACGATATAAAAGCGATCAATAATAATAATAATAACTGAATCAGAAATTATCTTGCACACAATATTGGACCGAAAACTAGGCGGAACCTGGATCCACACACACAGACGCGCACACTCACACATGCAAAAACACACAGAGTTGTCACACACACACACAAACATTTACTCACTCACACACAGTTGATCATACAGTTGAGCATGAATTTTACACAGCCAGTGCGAAGACAAAAGGCTGACTTACTATAAATAAAGATGACTATATTGTAGAGGAAGTTGGACAGAAGGATCCAGTACACAATGGCACCACCGAGCAAGGTCACTAGTGAGGAGAAAGTGGCCAGCAGTTTGGCAAACCTTCCCAGGAAGTGGCCACATACATCAGAAAACTCTCTGAAGGTCTTGTCTGAAAAAGTAAACGCAAACAACTCAAATCAGAGAGAAAGGTGGTGTATGTGTGTGTGTGTGCACATGCATGTGTGTTGTGCTCTGAGTTTTGTTGTTGTGTATGTGTGTGTATATGCATGTGTGTGTGTGTGTGGGGGGGGGGTGCATACGCATGCATGCATGTGTGAGGGCGTGTGTGTGTCTGTTGATATACACACTCCACCCTGCTCATGTTTATAAAAACAATTAGTTGTGCTTTCAGAATGCATCTCTTGTGATCAGAGGAATGCGAAAGCATGCAGCGAAACTCACCTGGTTCCAGTTTGACTGACTTCAGCACCAAGTAGCTGGTGTAGAACATGATGAGAGCCATCGCCGTCAGCATGCCGATGCCACACACAAAGCCAGCCTGCAAGATACCAAAGGCTGGAAACAAGCACATCAACAACATCTCCCTTGGATAAGATGAACAGACTGTGTCAGAGTGAAGGTGTGAAATCTGCAGGATGAGAACACTTGATCAGTCTGATCACAATTTCTTCAGAAGCGTTGGTAACACAGCAGAACCCCAATGCACCCCTCTTAAGATGACTTTCTCTAAAACATTCCCTTCAGACTTGCATGGAAATGGAGCCCCTGCCCAAGGAACTGCCCCTCTTTTAAATCCCACTTTTGCCTGATTTGTTGGGTGGGCATAGAAGGAACAGGAAGAGTTTGGACTCAAGAAATGGAGTGGACAGTGGCAGTTTGAAACTGCACATAATCCATAATTATCCAATCCCCACCCCCAACCCATGAGTAAGCAGAGTTACTTAGTTTGAAAGTTTTGTTTGGAATCTATCAGTCTTTTGATCAAGTGCCATACTTTACCTTGTGCACCAAACATAGCAACAAGTTTGGGCTTTTTATGTGGAATAGATTCCTTGTGAAGGGAGTAGCCTTTCTTCTCTTTATTTTTATATTCCCCCCCCCCCCCCACCCCCCCATTCTTTTCTTCAATTTCATTTCATGATGTTCCGATTGGATGGAGTGGGATTTGTCATCTGCAAGAGTGGTGGTGGTAGGGGTGGGTATCTGTATCTCTCAGAGCAGTACACAGTATCTGTATCTCTCAGACCAGTACGCATGCATAGCAGAACACCTGATGTGAAGTGACACTAATGAGACAGCATCCCTACTTGCAGTCCATGTTTTTGAAAACAACTCTCCTCACATTTCCATGTAAACAAACCTGTCATCAAAGACTACCCCTCAGTCCCACAGGACAGTATTATTTGTTATCTGGGGCAGCCTTTGGTGAGGGGTATAGTGCGAGTGCACCCACCTGCTCTATGGCCCAAGGCATGCTCAGGAGGGAGGTGCCCATCATGGTGTTCCACATGGCAAAGCTGAAACACAGTCACATTCCGTACAAGTGCAACCAAAGGCCAATAACAAAGGTGAAGGAAATCAAGCATTGCACACTTAAAGGTCTCATCACACATTTAATGGTTTTATCACACGTTTTCTTAGTGGTCTCACCACATACAAAATGGCCTTGTCACACACCCAGCTCATCATGCCCCATAAGAAAATACCTGGTTTTGGAAGCACTGGCCGGCAATGACTATTCTGTGATGAACAGCAGGACTAGCTGCATACAGCAGCAAGAAGTATTCCAGCTTGCTTGTGCTGCATGCACCTGTCTGATATCAGGCGTAGACCTTGCATGCTCACGTTGCTGCAGGCCCAAGATAAAGAGCTGCAGGTGGCTGCTAGGCCAGCTGTGACAGCTGATGGTGTTTAGAACAGCCACTCAACCAGTTCCACAAACTGACACTGATAAAAGCAAGGTTGTAAACTGAAAATAAAACCAATGAGCAAGGTTGTAAACTGAAAATAAAACCAATGAGGCATTTTCAAAAAGAATCCTTTTTTTAACCGAGATCTCTACTGCCTGTTGCATGCTGCATGTCCCAGGGCAGGTGAACTCACATGGTGATGAGACAGATGACACTGTGCCCAGGATTTGACTGAGAACCTAAGAGCATGTGACTGCTGCATGTCCCGGGGCAGGTGAACTCAGCATGGTGGCTGAACTCACATGGTGATGACACTGTGCCCAGGGTGAGACTGAGAACCTAAGAGCATGTGACTGCTGCATGTCCCGGGGCAGGTGAACTCAACATGGTGGCTGAACTCACATGGTGATGACACTGTGCCCAGGGTGAGACTGAGAACCTAAGAGCATGTGACTGCTGCATGCCCCGGGGCAGGTGAACTTACATGGTGATGATGCTGCTCTGCTTGCCTCGCACGGGCACCAGGATGCGCACCATGTAGTCCTCTGGCACCACGTGGTCTGGCATGGCCTGCAGGTCAAAAACTTCAAGTCAGTCAACCAATTAATCAAATTTGTACTGTTCACACAGTACAAAGAACAGGCACTCTGTTCACAGGGTTGTAGATGAAAGGCACTGTTCACACAGTACAGACATGCATTTGTGTGCCTAAAAATACCCCCCCCCCCCCCTTTTGATATATTGGCAAGGTGGTAGAATTAGCAAATCAGTTATAAATCAACACTTGATATCAATACTGATAATCCCCCCCCCATCACCTACCCCAACACACAATCAGTAGGAGTGGAACTGGCATACATATACCCACCCACCACACATACCCATGGGGCAATAAATGATTCGACACCTCTGATCTGATTTCCCATCTATGCATGGCTCTCTTTTTCTGGCTCTCTTCTGTTTCTCCTCCTAAACCCCCCACCCCCCACAGCCCAATCTTTTGTGCAGCACTGTTAGTGTTAGTAATGCCCATTATCATCATACTATCAACTATGATTATGACAAAGGCCTAAAGTACTGAACTTCAGTGTTCAGAAGATAAACAGAGACACAGATTTCTGTATAATTAGTGACACATTTGCACCCTTGCAGTTGCACAGGCAGTTTACATCTCAGTGTGTTACCAAAATACTGTCAGGGCGTGGGTCCAGTCGACTGAGGTAGTGGATTCGACGAGCGAAACCGCGTCTGCGTGCCTCCTCCTCATAGTACTGCTCTTCATCACTCTCTGACAGCCCCATGAATCCATTTCTGTTCACAGGGTTGTAGCTGAAAGGCACTCTGAAACACAGTCAAATACAACTCTCAGCAGAACTGCATCTTCATTTAGGAAAGCCAGATTAACCTGCAGTTCACAAACATCATAGTAATCCAGTGTTGTACGCACTTTGATGTTTAGGGGCCAGACTTGGCATGCTAGCTTGGTTGCTGAAATCCCAGAAAGACACACTCACATAGTGCATTACTTCAGATTTAGAATCATTTTGATCTCTCTCTCTCTCTCTCTCTCTCTCTCTCTCTCTCTCTCTCTCTCTCTCTCTCTCTCTTACACACACACACACACACACACACACACACACACACACACACACACATTCTGCAGACTGATTGGGGTGAAGAACAGTGCTGCTTAACTGAAATATTTGGAGAAATATCTTTAATCTTGAGTTTGCTTTTGAAGGAAGAGAGAGTTTGATGCCTTAGGGTATATTGTTCCAGATATGGGGACTGAAGTTTGAGAAAGTGTGAAAGCCATGTGTTTTTCCGCTGGGGCGCTGGAGTTTAAGCATGAATACAGGTGTGTATTACTATTACTAGTCTATTACAATGACTGATTGAGGTTCAATGATTCAACATAAAAACAAGAAAACAAACAAATTATATTGCCATTTTTCAGATCCTTATTTAGGCCAGTCTGAGAATATGGCAATGTTGTGTCAAAACCAGGTTTTAGAAAATGTACAGCTCATAATGAGTTCTGTTGAAAATGTGCAGACACTTTGTGAAACAAATATGGGCTGGAAGTGAACAACCTGGAGTTTGAACAAAGAATAATGGTCATAAAATTGTCAAGCCTGGAATACAGGAGAGCAAGAGGTGATATGACTGAAACTTATAAAATTATACATAGTTTTATATAATGATTCTGACACCGTCTGTTCCCTGTTCAAACTGAATGAACTTCTGGAACAAGAGCACACCCTTGCAAACTATGAACAAAGAACGCACAAAAAATGTATGTGTGTGTTTGTGTGTGCAATGCCTTGTAGCCGTCTTTGAGTCAGTAACTGTGACGTATGAAGCATTTGTTATTTTGAAACAAACTGAATAAAACAGTTTAAAAAAAGAAAGAAAAGAAAGAACAGTTTTTAATAATAATTATGTGTACATTTCCTTCTGTTATTATAAAAAAGTATTTCTTTTATACCAGAACTAGCAGTACCACGATTTTGGGGGAATGGGAGGTGGAGTGAGACTGGGAGACAGAGAGGTAGTAAGGGGTTGTGAGATTGTGTGCAAGTGTGTGTGTATGCATATATGTGTGTGTGTGTGTGTGTGTGTGTGTGTGTGTGTGTGTGTGTGTGTGTGTGTGTGTGTGTGTGTGTGTGTGTGTGTGTGCATGTGTGCGTGCATGTGTGTGTATGAATACAATGAAGAGTGAGGGATAGCATGAGATATATACATATATATATATGCAATGCACTATTAAATTAGGTTGTATATTGTTGCAATGACAATGTTTCATGTATAGTGCTTTGAGTTTGAGCCTCATGTATGTGTAGCCATAGAGGGATTCAGAGGTTTAGGAATAGATTTAGTAGTAGTAGTAGTAGCAGTAGGAGGAGGAGGAGGAGTAACACCAACAGAGTTAATAGTTTATAAACAACTATAACAACCTGCCATATGACACTGTATTACTATTAGCAGGAATATTAAAGTCATTTAAAAACTTCTAGATAAACATTCCTAACAAGTAACAGAGAATACTTTTAATTTACACAAATCTGACTGATGAAAACTATCCTGGACAATACATGCAGTACTTTACAGTTTTAACAAGAACAAGAATATACACCAAAATTATGACTTATTTGGTAAAAAGCCTATGAAACATACAATTTTATATAACACAGAATATATGCAGTCATATTATTTAATTTTCATCATTCAACAAAGTTTACCTTTCTGAGAGTGGCATACCTCATAACCTCACCATCAGTTCTCAGTTCTGTTTTCAGGACATAGTTACGTGTTGATGCTCTTCCAGTCCTGCTAGGTCCAGTTCCATTATTGGCAGTGGCACCATACCCAGCTACACTGCTGGAATCACTGCTGGAAAATGGTATGAAAAATGGGACTAGAACTGGGAATAAATTCTTTCTTTCTTTTTACCTCACTGAGTTTGCATTATATATATATATTAGAATTAGATCATCATCACAATATCAGTATATCACTGTATCAACTATCAAAGTGTCATGCATGCTGAATCAGTGAACGTATGTATCTAAATTCTAAGAGTCAAAAACAAAAATAATTAGAAAACAACAACAACAAAAAAACACATAACTCATTAACTGACATCAATTGATGAACTAATTCAGCCCATGAGTGACTGACTTTTGTAATAAATTTCAAACTGTGAAACTGTGCAAGAGTGGATTTTACTGACTTAGTAACTAGTAGTCTAGTAAGTCACTAAGTAAAAAAAAAAAGAAAGAAAAAAGGGCAACTGTAAAATGTTGCCATATATATATATATATATATCTTCGACCAAGTCATAAACGCCAGTGGTCTGAGTTCAAACAGGTAAAAAACAAAAAGACACAGTTTTCTCTCGATTCTGGTGGCTGCTTCACAGATGGACAGCTTCCTTGTGTTTGCGGTAAAATGACGCAGAATTATCAAAACAAACGCCTTGATAGCAAAATATCTCTCCTTTTTAGAAGTTTTCTCACCTTTGAATTCCCGTTGAAGCATCCGACAGGACGGGCTGCACTTCCTCTTCATAGTTATTGGTTCGGCTGACTCCGGTGCCCATGTAGAAGCTGCTACTTTAATGAATTTCGTTGTCAATAGCGCCCTGATAGTTTCAGTTTCTTTGGGGGTGCTTTTGGTCATGTGGTTTCTAACAAACCGGAAACAGGAAATACAATTGTAGCCTTGAACTTGGAGTTTGACCCTTAACGTGTAACGCAACGGAAGTTGTTATGCGTCATCTGTAAACAACACTAGTCGATTTTTCATTGGTTAGATGTAGAGTTTATTTCTGGATATTTCTGGATATCGGTCGTAAACGGGTGGCGTTTTTGCATCATCTTCAGGTATTTTAAAGCAGACTCTTTTCATTCGAACTATTCTGGTTTCCCGTAGTGTTAACACGATCGTGTCAGAACTGTGATAGATGTGACAGGACCCGTTGGCTTTGGATCAAGTCCATACTGAGACCGAGACTGTCAGTGATACTGGAAATACTGATAACTGAAACTGAAAGTCGTCGTCAAAGTCTAGATTTATCAGGATTGATCAGCCACCGTACTAACAAACTGTGCCAACAGAAAAAGGGGTAAAGGGCATGTTGACCTACCAGTTTTCGATAGTCGTTTTCTCTGATTAGCCAGCTTCGGTGTTAATATTGAAACTCGCCTTTTAATTTAAGCTTGGAAAGTGTATCCTACACTGATATGTCATCATTTATTTAAATTTTAGTTAATACTTTAGACTATAAATATAATTTGTGCCAACGTGGCCTTAGTATGCCAAATCTTTGTTTCAGGGGGCACTTGCCACACTGACTTCCCATTCTGTGTTCAGAATCAGATTGAGGCAGAAACAAAATAGCTCACAGGTTCACACACAACAGCAACAGCAACAACAACAAAAACATACAAAAGGACATGTATTATGTAAACGTGTAATTTACTGTTATGTTGACCATTGTGTAACTGTTAAAATGTATTATATACTAATTTACTATAGTAAAATTCACATCATTACTTGTGTTAGTGTATACAAGGAATATGGACAGGAATTATAATATAAACAATGGCATTTATTTCCAGGAAAAGCTGCAGAAAGGAAGATCATCCTCAACACACTACAAATCAAGATGGGACTGTCTTGGGCCAGGCTTTTGGCCATCTTATGTGCAGTCACTATGGCCACAACACCTGCAATGTGTATGTGTTTAGTTTGTTATTGTTTTTTTACTCTTCATTATTTAATCCTTTGGTAAGGTTATGGCAGGTCTTGATTTATAATTGATAAATACTTGTTAGCAGTGAGAAGAACAACATTACCCTGTCACACCTGCAATATGTTCAGTTTTTTTATTGTTTCTGTACTCTTCATTATTTAATCCCTTCGTAAGGTTAGGGCAGGTCAGTAAGTAAGTAAGTAACTTGGTGTTTTACGCCCAGTCAACCAGTGCAGTTATATCAGGGCAATTTTGATTTATAATTGAATTTTTTTATACTTGTTAGCAGCAAGAAGAGCAGCACTACCCAGTCCTAACATGAACAGACTAACTGTAGTTAGTAGTTACACTTATAAAGTTATACTAACTTATACTAGTTATAGTGCTTGTAGAGCAGAGCTACCCAGTACTACAAGTACCAGCGTATGTGGTGTTTTTATCTGTACTTGAATAAGGCTATAGCAGATGCAAGAACTGCACATCCTAATCCTACAAGTACAACAACTTGATAAATGATAAGCTGCCGCCAATTTTCTACACACAGAGTTGCTCCTCATAAAGAGTCATATGCTGCCAGTTGTTTCAGTTCCCATGGTATCTGTATTAATAATAGTATTATGTCACACACATATCAGTATCATGTAATATCATGACATTGACAGGGGGCTCTTTTTTTTTTTTTTTTTTTTTATCTAGATACTATCATAAGTCTGCCTTTTTAATTTTAGATGGATAACTGTTCTGCATCACTGAAAATATGTTTTCAGCTTTCTTGAGATCTGTTGACACATAAGTTCATGACTTGTGAATTTCACTAACACAGTAACAGGACAGGTTTGTTTGATAAAAAAGAAGAAGAAAAAGAAGAGAAAAGACAACAAAAAGGTCCTGTACAATGAACAAAAAACTTTTTATTCTTTTGGTTTAAGTTGGATAGTTTACTGCTGTGGTGACAGAGTAAAGCATGTGATTCTCAGTTTTCTCTGTTAATTTACCAGGCTGTAGTGCAGCACTTGTTCTAGCATAACATTTTGTCTGTTGGTATATATATTTTTTTTAAAGACCTGAAATAGTGAGTTAAACTAAAGATTTTTGTCTGAAGAGTGTTTTATGATGAAGTGTGTTTCACGCTGCATTGTGTCTTAAATGTTTGATGTTACTGTGATGGCTAGGTGCATTCGGTGGCCATGCAGATCGTGTGCTACTGCAGGACGTGCAGGTTCTGACGCTGCACAAAGACAAAATGACATCAGGTCGACGATCCTCGCCAGTTCCACAGGTAAGGAAACTGAAAGCAGACTTTTTTGGCTTAATCAAATTAATGACATACCAATTACCATACTTGTTGGACTAAAGAGAGTATATATTTTTTTTAGAATTGTTTGTTTTTTATTGGACTTTTTCACCATATATCATTATATGTCTATCACAAGTATTAGTACCACAGTATCAGGTTTAACTTTATTCTTACTGTTGTCTGTGGCACCACCAATGTTGCATTCAAATTATTTTTTTAGTGCCTTAATTATGGGTCAAAATCTCAAATGTTTCATTGTTGAGACATTTTGGGGGTTGATGTAGGACCAGGAGCATTGGGAAGGAAAGAAGGAAGACTGGTTTTTAACACCCAGTCAACCATGATGGTTATACCAGGGTGAAGGGAGCTTTGGGATGAACAGCATGGGAGCAGTGCCTCTGAATCCAGCACAGATGTACATGGACAAAAAGAAGAAGATAAAAACTGAAGCAAAACAACAAACCAAAACCAAAAGAAAACAACAAGGAGAAGGAGAAAAAAAACAATGATAGGCAAAAAAGCATAAGGAGAACATGGTCACTTAGTATGTCCTTGGGATGGTTGCTGTCAACTCCTAATTAATTGTATCACAAACTGACACTAGCACAGTACCTCTTGATTATCACAATATCTGTGTCACATTGTGCTTGCAGTTGACTTGTGTTGGTGGCACAGCCAAGGGTTACTTCACCCCCAGTGTGGTCCAGTGTTACAACAGGGGCAGCGACGGACATGAGGTTCAGGTATGTTTGTCAACGGTCATTGTCTGTGCATTTGCAGTGGGGCCCACTTAGGAACCAAAAGTCAAGAATATTCCGTGAACACAGGAAATTTGGATTGTGGTCATGATGCAAACTAAGCAAACAGAAAATTTTTAAATAATTAAATGCATTGACTTTATGATATATATGAACACACACAAACACATGTGCATATATCTTAAGTGCATGCTTGTATGCATGCTGCTGATGATGAGTTGATGCTTAATGTCCTCAGATGTCATTTGACATATTAGGGACAAGTTGTGACCAATGCCGAAGCACGGTTCAATAAAAGCCACATACATAAGGTGTATGCGTGTTTAGCTGTAACCTGCCACCTGCACTTTTGGCAGAATGACCTGGATTTTTTACGTGCTACTGTGGTAACACGGGGGTGGAACGGATACCAAAATAAGAGTCAGCACAGAAAGTCGACCCTGGAGAAGAAAATTCTCCCGCCGTTCCAGCAGGGATTCGAACCTGCGACCTTTCAATCACCAGTCCGGCGCTCTAACCACTGAGCTATCCCCGCCCCCCCCCCATGCATGCTGCCTATGCTAAAATGTATTTAAAGTGTTTAGACGCAGACACACATGCCCTTAAATTCTTGCTTGTGCCTGCCCACACAACATGCACACACACACACACACACACACACACACACACACACACACACACACACACACACACCCCTTCACATGTATGCATTCTACTTATTTTAGTACAACTATGAACACATGCACACTAATGTAAGAACTAAAATGAAACTCTGCTTACAATAATGTTTTAAGCATTCCCACTGAATTACTGAACTCTTTCTTTGTACTGTTGTTTCTTTTAACTATAGACAAATTTCTATTTGGGAAAAACTTTTATGATCCCAACCATTTTGCCCTAGAACACAAAGGATTTGTTGTTTATCATTTTTATAAATCAGTATGAATTTGGTGTTGTTGTTTTGTTTGAGTTTTTGTGTGTGTTGAAATGATTATTAGAAGTAGTGTTACTATACTGCTGATTCTGGTCCTGTGTACTCCAAGATGTGCAAGTGCTTAAGTATTCATGTGAGTTAAATAAAGAGTTCTCTCCCTTCAACAGAAGGCAGTTCATTTTAAAACCAGTTTCAGTTTCTACTTTTGTTGTTCCCAAGACAACAAAAGTAGAGTTTGTGGAATGAATGAGGGGCTGTTTTGCAGGTGGTGTGAGCACAGCTACCAGGCAGGAGGGCCTTGTTCTGCAGCATGGAATGTGTTAAACTCACAAAATTAAAGAAGCCATTCATGTGATGCCATCAGAAAATGCATTGTGTGAATCTGTTTGTAGTGGGAGTGCAAGACAGACATGGACAACGCATTCCGCTTTGGTTCAGTGGAGGTGACCTGTGAAGGTTATGACTATCCTGATGACCCCTACATCCTTAAGGGATCTTGTGGGGTGAGTTTGTGTCTGACTGTGTGTCTGTTTCTATGTTAGTCTTTCTGTCTCTCTCTCTCTTTGTTTGTCTGTTTCTTTCTCTCGTATGACCTCTTTTGATGTGTGTGTGTGTGTGTGTGTGTGTGTGTGTGTGAGAGAGAGAAAGAGAGAGAGAGAGTGTGTGTGTGTGTTCATGTGCATTTGTGTGTCCATGTATATGTGTGGGTTTGCGCACATATTTTGTGTGTGTGTGTGTGCAGGCCTGTGTTTGTGTATGTTTAGGGGGTGGTTGATTTCACAGAGGCGGCAACAGTAGTTAATGATACAACTCTCTTTCAGTCAAGAACATGTTATATTCCTGACTCACTGCTGCTTTGTGATAATACTTTAATAGTTTAAACAATACACAAATGATTTCGTACAGTCATTTCTTAAAATGATTCTTCAAAACCTCTTTTTGACTGTTGCCTGGTGCAAGCTAATACTTGTCATTTTTGTTTTGTATAGCTGGAGTACACTCTGGAATTAACGGAGGAAGGCTACCAGCGCTACAAGCAGCAGAAGAGTGGCAGCTATGGTGGTCACCATGACGACAGCCACAGCTCACACTATGGGTAAGCAGCTTCTGTCATTGTTATCGTGTTGTGCAGCAGTCAGTTCAGTGCTGTTTGTGTAGTGCAGATCCATATAGTCAGTTCTAAGCACCTTACATATATATATATGTGATTATTGTAATACCATTATAACACAAAACACTCATAGCCATACATGCCTTAAAATAATAGACAATTATATAACAAGAGTACTCACACACACACACACACACACACACACACACACACACACACACACACACACACACACACACACACATGTACACATGTGCATGCACACACACACACACACACACACACACACACACACACACACACACACACACACACACACACACACACACACACTGCATGAAGATAGCATACAGATAAGGGTAGGATGGTATTCAGTGAAATGGAAGGTGAAAGGTTTGGATTGGATGGTGTCTAGGGTTTTCTCATTACTAAGTTCTAAAATGAGCTAGTGTCCAGAATTTTAGCTGCAAAGTAGGAGAGTGAGCAGTTGCCTTTAGTTTTGTTGTCAAAATTAGAAATTTTGAAAAAAAATGGGTAGTCTTTACTCATGGTGGTCATCTCGTCAAGACAGTCTTTCAGTCAGGACAGTCTTAGTCATGGTGGTCATCTCACCAGGACAGTCTTTCATCAGGGTTGTCATCTCATCAAGGCAGTCTTTGATCATGGTGGTCATCTCATCAAGGTGGCCGTCTCATCAGGGCAGCCTCTCATCAGGGCAGTCTTTCATCAGAGTGGTCACCCATCAGGCTGCTCTTTCATCAGAGTGGTCACCCATCAGGGTGCTCTTTCATCAAAATGGTCACCCATCAGGGTGCTCTTTCATCAAAGTGGTCACCCGTCAGGGTGCTCTTTCATCAAAGTGGTCACCCGTCAGGCTGCTCTTTCATCAGAGTGGTCACCCATCAGGGTGCTCTTTCATCAGGTTGTCCTTTCATTTGGTTCTGCTGTAACAGGAATCCTTGTTTTGATCTACAGATCATGGGGCCACAAGAGCAAGTCTGCTGTCAGTGACCTGCTGTTCCTGGGCGGCGTTGTCCTTGTGATTTATATCGTCTACAAGAGCTGTCTCGCCCCAAATGCGCAAGCTGCTGCAGCAGGTGCCGACAACTCTCACAGACCGCGCACAGACATGGGAGGTGACCCACCACCGCCATATGGCTTCCGACCAGACTACATGCCTGGAACTGGTAAGCCTTTGTGACATTTTCCTTCTTTTTAGTTTTGGTGCTGAAGTAAGATAAATGTCCAGAGCCTCCATTAGACTGTTGAGACTATCGGTATGTGGTACCGGCAACAAAGAAATATTCTGGTACCAACCCTCAGTCAACGGGTACAGTCTTTCCATTGAAAAAGTTAGTTTTATCAATGTTTTTCAGCATGTGTAGGTGCCACTGACGTTTGATCTAGATCTAGTTTTCGAGTAATGACGTGCACGTTCTTCAGTGCTGATCTGGGAAAAACAATTGATCGTGGACTGATGACTCACCCTTTACAGACTGTAATCAAACTCAGTTTTGTGGCCAATGACAGTGCAAGTTTTTTCATTCACTGTTTTGCTTGCTGAACATCGCCGGAAGTGATCTTGTTTAGCGGGAGCTTCCATTTGCTTCAGGACCCAAGGTACAGAGTATGATCTCTAGCAAGTCTCACAAAATGCTCAGTTTCAGCCAGTACTTGATACCAGTGACTATATTTTTTACCGGTACTTGGGAGACATTTACTGGTAAAAAACGGCATATGCCGGTCATATAGAGGCTCTGAATGTCTAAACCTGTATGCTTATCAGAGTATTTTGCAATGATACGAACTTTGCAGTTGACATGGTGTTATATTCCAACAATCAGATGATTACTTATGTCTATCACATTCCTATCCAGCTGATTGAACGTCCAGGCAAAGTCCTGCTGATACAGGTCAGAAAACGTCGGAGACATGCTTGTAGCAAGCAAGCAAGTGAGGATTATTCAGTTTCTTGCAAAAGCTTCAGGTGGTTAGAGAATACTGGTTAGTGTTTTTTGTGACTGATTATTGTTAGAATACTTGCTGCCATTACCTGTGACTGATTACTTTTCACAATCAATATAAAAGCTTCAGGTGGTTAGAGAATACTGGTTAGTGTTTTCTGTGACTGATTATTGTTAGAATACTTGCTGCCATTACCTGTGACTGATTACTTTTCACAATCAATATAAAAGCTTCAGATGGTAAGAGAATACTGGTTAATGTTTTCTGTGACTGATTATTGTTAGAGAATACTTGTTACCGTGACCTGTGACTGATTACTCTTTTACAATCAGCATCTAAACTTGTGGAGATTAGAGAATATTTGATGCTATTTTAGGTGACTGATTACCATTTATGAAAACAACAACAACAAAACGTTCCAGAAAAGCTTTTGCCTATGCTCTTTTTGTTACTATGCCCCAAAGCAGTGAAATTCTCTTCCTTCTAACATCTGACACATTCAGTCCTCCCATGCCTTCAGAACTGTGTTAAAATCTTGCCTTTACAAACAGCAATACCACAACATTTGCATTTTCTGTCTTGCCTCCACCCCCATCCTCACTCACTACCCATTCTATTCCTTCTGTGCTCCTGTGTGTGTGTGTAGGTGGAGAGGGGGGAATGGGGTGGTGCAAGGAATAGAATATATTTATCTACTGGTTTTGAGGTTTTATGTATGTATTTTTGCTGATCTTGTAAAGTGCAGCATGCTCACTCTTGTTGGTGAGATACGTTCAGCACAGTAGAAATGACTGCCATTATTATATGACTGCTAGCGTTCTGAAACAAGATCCAAACACAAAAAGGTTCAAAAGAATGCTTATCTGCACATTGTGTGTCCGTGTCATAATAACCGTTTAACTGTTAAGTGTTGTTTTGTGGCTTGACGAAGGGGATTTCCCTGGAAATTTGCATACTGTGTGTCTGTGTCATAATAAATAAGCATTCTTTTGAACCTTTTTGTGTTTGGATCTGCCATTATTATTATTATCTGACCCAGACCATCTGCAGCCCCGTAGCTGATCATGCACATCACTTCATGCAGCCATTCCCATTTTTACAGACAGCTGCGCCGGAGGTGCCACTTACAGCAGCAGCAGCACTTACCACAACACCGGCACCGGCACCGCCAACCAAGGAGGAGGCTTTTGGACCGGTGCAGCCACTGGCGGACTCCTGGGGTATCTTTTTGGCCGGAACACTGGCTACGGAGGCTACACGCAGTACCAGCAGCCTTATGGTTCCTGGGGAAGCGGCTACCAGCGCCCCTACTCCGGCTGGTTCTCTGGAGGTGGCAGCACTAGACGCAGCTATGGGGGGTCTTTCTTTGGTGGTGGTGGTGGTGGTGGTAGCTGGGGGGCTTCCACCCCCAGCTCTGGCACACGCACAGCCTCAGGCTTTGGGGGCACAAAGAGGCGTTGAGCTGGCGTCAGTCTGGTATTGGGCGCATAAAAGAGTGACTGTTGTTTTTGTTGTTGTTAGAACTGGTTGTTATTTCTTTGTTTTTTGAGGGGGTGGGATGCACCTCTGCTGCAAGTTCTGGCAGGAACAAGGAGGCACTAAGCTAACTTGTTTGGGCTTTGTATTGGGTTGAACAAGTGGGTTGTGTTATGGTGTTAGGATCAGTTTTTGCTAGTCTTTTGAAAGGGGGTGGGGGATGGCATAGTCACAACTTCTTGGTTTGGGGTGGATATGATGGTGCTTTGTTTTGCGCTGTCACAACTGGCTGGTGTTTTGGTATCAGGACAATCTGTTGGGGTGGGAGGTTGTGGGGGGGAGGGGGGGGGGCTGTTTAGTTCTGTTTTGTTAATGGATGCAGCTGCAGCAGTTGGGTGATAAAGAGGTGTTCAGTCACCATAACATCCTTATCAGCATTCTAAACTCCTGTGGTCTCATGCTTGGTGAGGCAAGATCTCAATACCTACTTGAAAAATGGTAGAGTAAGAGAACAGCTGAACTTTCTGAATTGGTCTGTTGTTGGGGCTTCGCAATGGCACTGGCAAAACTGGTTGGTGTTGTGTTATCGGGGTCAGCTGTGATCTCTGTTCAAAAGCAGTGGCAGTCCGTAAAATGCTGTTTTACTCCAACATGCTGCCACAACCTCAGTGAAAGTGTTGGGGCAAAGAGTGTGGGCAGAGAGGATGTGATTGGTTGTCGTCTGACAGCATTATAATTCTATCTTATAAAGACTTATTAGAAACAGAAATGAGAGCGACCTGATTTCTAAGATGTGATGTAGGGTTTTTTGTTTTTATTTCTACTTATCCACTTTTTTTCCTATCATTGTTTTACCCAATACAGGTATATTAAAAAAAGAAAATGTTAGTGATGAAGTTTTTTTTTTAAACATCTGTGTCCAGATGGATACTGTAACTCAGCACCATAACTGCTTTTAACAGGTACTAAACACTTTCCATTGCAAGACTGGCATCAACAGGATAACAGCAGTTAACATAGAAAAACAGTACTTATATATATAATTGTATTGTTGAATATTTTAACCTTTGATCCAGTAGCTGAACTGTCAACACTACTGATGAGATGTCAGTGATAGCTGTTGCCTCAGTTCCAACTCTGACTCCAAAAATCATATGGATTTGTGAGTGTGTGTCAGTGTGTGTGTGTGTGTGTGTGTGTGAGCATGATCTTGTGTGTGCATGCTTTGCCATGCTTTGTAAGACAATGTTTTGTTTGCTTCTTTATGTAGCATTGATTTGTATGATTATGGGAATTTGTGTATTGTACGTTTTTCTCTTAAGTTGTAAGGCGTTTGGAGTCTCCAAAAGTGCTCAATAAATTCCTGTTATAATTATTTATATCATGATGCATGAGTGCAACATTCATCAATTCTTTTTTAAAGACAACCATTTCCATTGTTTAGTAATGTGGCAATGGCATTGAGAGTTGTTATTTTAACACAACTCCATCGTTTTAATTACTTATTTGTTTGGAGCATTGTTTTCTTTTGAAACCTCTCCCCTGCACTCCCAAAATTACACAGTTGCAGTAGTAAATAATATCAAAATGTGCATTTAATTGGGTATAGTCTTTTATAAAGATTTGCATAATTTTAACATTCTTTGAGTTGGAGCTTCATGATGCCGACTTAGAGATCTATTGGTATGGCTTGTTTGTTGTTTGCATTCATGTCAAAATTGGGCAGTACCTCCTCGGTGTGTTTTTAGGAGTGGCTTTTGGGGAGTGGTTTTTGTTTTTAACCACAGTGACAAATGAAGTTTTTGACAGCTGTGATATTAGTCGTCTCGATGTCAGTGATTTGTTTGTTGAAATGGTAAATAAGTATCTTTCTGTTTTTGATGTTAATTTGTCAATTTCTGCTTGTACAGCACAGTCTGACTCCATGCAGACAGCCACATGCTCATTGTGCTTGGGGAGGGGTGGGAGTCAGGATTAAGGAGGTGAAAGCAGGTGTTTTCAGCTGCTGTTGAAAAGCAAGCTGTTTTGCATTGTGAAAGGTATCAAGGTATCTGGCAGCCTGTTCAAGGATTGCAGAACAGCCTTGCTCCTGAGTGTGTGTTGGTTTGTTTGTGTTCTCATCAAATCCAGAGATGCTCAGTGTTGATGTGTGATTTGACTGTAAGGGTGAATGTGACTGCAAAAAAGCATGAGTGAATGTGTTGTGTTGACCCAGCCTCCATAATTATGTCTGATTTGATTTTGTACAGCTTATATTCCACTGTTAACATCCTCTATATTATGTATATATTTTTTGGTGAGCATTTGGTGAAATAAACTTTGCTTTTGTGTCTGCTCCTTTCTGTTTTTTTTCTGTTTTTTTGTTTGTTTGTTTTTTTAAATGAAAAGAAAGGATTTTATTTTATTTTATTTTTTGAAATGAAAAGAAAGGATTTTTATTTTCGGAAGGGGGTCCCCCCCAAATCCTTTGTTTTCATAATTTCTTTCATTTTAAATCCTTTATTTTTCATCTTTTTACCTTTCTTTCTTCAACTTTACATAAATCACTTCCGTCACAGTACCTCTAAAAATTGACCCATTGTCCTTTTCAGTTTGCTGCCGGTGTTCTAAAATTTCACATTTAATAATATTTATTGTCCTTTTCAATTTGCCGCTGGTGTTCTAAAATTTCACATTTAATAATATTTATGATAATACTGTATAGTAGTTGTAAACGCCTACCCTGTGGTTCAAAGTGTTCAACAATACAAATAGGCTGACAAAATACATGCACAAAGAAATAAAGATTACCATAAATTTAACCTAATAACTGACAGATTGAATGATTCTTAGTTTCCTAATCTTCCTGTCGGTTGGAAAGGGTCACAGCACACCATCGCTCAGAAGTTTCCCCAACGCTGCCTTTGAAAGTTTCTGTTCGTCTGCAGATGACGCTCTCTCGTCCTTTCAAAGAAGATGCTTGAGCGCTTCTTTTTTCCAGTCAGTTACTTCTACAGTTCTAGGATTTTAACGTCCCGCCAACCATATGGGGTCACTTCAGGACGAATCGCACGTTCATTATTCTTTTACAGCGGATCGAAACAAGCCATTCATTCACAAGTTTGTTTAATTTACTTGTACAATGTTAAAAACCCAAACCAACTATAATATCTACTAATGCACAACAATAGTTTTTGAACCTGTTTATATTTCGTAGGCACTCGACATGGTAACCTGTTATATCTACCAATGCACAACGATACACGTTTTTGAACCTGTTGACATTTCGTAGCCACTCGACACGGTAATTTCCCACTGGGATTAATAAAGTATATTGTTATTAACCTGCTTAAACTGCATCTGTCAACACGGTAAACTGATTTAGGCCAAACTAACGCAGTTAGAAAGTAGGAACAGGACACGTAGAAAATGAAGGTGATGGACCAGGAAGGTAGAAATTTGGGCAAGGAAGAAATTCCTGGCAGTAGGCGAAGCATGCGTGGCTATACTCTGACCTACTCCAGGCTTTAATGGGAAACATTTGTCAGCTCTGGATTCTCAACAGAGGGGACCATAATTTGTGCGTCCACTGTACTCCACTGCAGGACATCCTTCCAAAACACAAAGTAACAGACACATGTACGCACCCCCCTCCCCCACCACAGAGAGAGAAAGAGCGAGAGAGAGAGAGAGAGAGAGAGAGAGAGAGAGAGAGAGAGAGAGAGAGCAAGCAGACAATGATTGGGCGCAAACAGACGGAATACCAAACATGCAACTCAATAAATCACAATGTCATTGCTTTCTTTTCTTTATTTAATCTTTAGAATGAATTGTCATGCTAATGCCCATGCAGATATGTAAGATTTTTTCTTCTGGATTACAAATGAAGCCAACAAACGCAAAACGGTTAATATATAAATTATCAGTGATCTGTCCAGGCTGAAAAAAATAATCGAAAGTACGTCGCTTTGGACTACACAGCAGTCCCTAAGTTGTGGGTCATTTCGTACCCACACCTTTAATAATAATAATAATAATAGGACAATCGTATTTCTGCCTCTGTAAAGAATATGGGTCAGTTTTGACCCACACCTTTCTTAATTATAACGTAACCGTATTTCTGCCTCTGAAAAAAATAAAAATAAAAATATGGGTCAGATGTGACCCAGGACGTAGGAACTGTGCGGTCCAAATTTACAGCTTTGCTGATTTTTTGACGTCAACACTGAAACGGAAATAAAGTCTGCCTTTGCACAAAGATAAAATGGAGGAATATCTGATTTTCGAAAGTGATATCATAAACGGGTTTTGAGATACGCGATTTCGTGTGTCTTATGGATCCTTTATGACCCACAACATACTGCCAATGTTAAAGGCGAGTTTCTGTCTCCAGCTTCAGTACGATGAGATTTAATCGGAATCAAATTCACTCCCCTTGATAGGATAGGCATAGGCCTGATAGCGGTTATACAGTTAAAACTGTCCACTAAAGGTAGTCTGCTATTTGCTCTTATGTATACAATGTTAAGCATTGATCCATGCATATGCGCGTATAACTTTTATAACCTCTTTCCCAGGCTGAGCGGAGCAGGGGCAGCTTACAAAGGACATATGGTCAACTGTACAGGCTAGCACTGGAACGTGTAATGCGCATGATTATAATATTAAAGGGAAGTAACTGGAGCGCTCGCTTGACGTCACACAGTATTCAGCTTTGTGCTAAAACTGGCGGGTAGTACTGATTCACTGTGACAATCTCATTTCATTATGACAGTCTAAAAACTTATTATCCGAGCATAAAACGTATTCAAGACTTTAGCAAAACTTAAGGACGATATGGTTGCAGTTCTGACTTCGATTAAGCTACTTTCCTAAAGAGTCATGTCTATTTTATGCAAAACTGTTCAAACCTAATGCAAGGCAGGCATGCTGGTCTGACCAACGTCGTTGCACAACCAAACTTTCCCACGTAGATCCAAAAGTGGCATTTTGTTTGTCTTTTTCTTTTCTTTTCCTTTTCATGATAAATTGCATTATTTTTAATCTTCTTTCTGTTTGGATCTTGTGTTAGAAAGCTAGCAGTCAGTCTTGTTTCAGCTTTTTCGCCCGTAGAATTCCCGAGCAGCCGATGGACCGCATAAAAGATGTCGTAAAACGCTGTTTGAATCCACAACGTTTAAATGTTTTCTTGTGTCGATGCATGGGCTCCGCCACGCTTGACCATGGCTGATGCTGCTCTGTGTCCACAGAGACCATAAGGTCTCACGGACGGGGAGCCCAGGACGGCCACCTCCACTCTCACACAGCTCCTGAGCTCTGACTCTGAGCGCGTGCGAGTTTCTTCTTCACCTTATAATTACTGGAGGTCACATGTCGTCCAGTCAGCTGCATCATCATGCTGTCCATTCATCTGTATTATCATGCTGTCCATTCAGCCATTCTGTATTATCATGTTGTCCAGTCAGATGTGTCACCACGTTGTCCAATCATCTATATTATCAGGCTGTCCATTCAGCTGATTATGATGTCCAGTCAGCTATATTATCATGTTGTTCAGTCAGCTCAGTGTATTTTACCACGCTGTCCAATCAGCTGTAACGACTGTGAGAAGCAAAGTCGGGCATGTAACGCTCCGTGCTGGGTGTGCCCCAGTCATAGTAAGCCTGGCGTTTCAGTCTCTCCGTCTCGCCATCACTCAACAGAGTAGTCGGCCGCGTCTTGCTGCCGTACCCAGGGGAGCCCACTGCCTTTGCCGGACCTGTCGAAGGGGGGCCAATCTGCCGGAAAGAAGGGGAGTAACTCTCGCGAGGAGATATAGACGAAGGGGAGTAACTCTGTCGTGGCGACATGGGTGTAGGGGAATAACTCTGTCGGGGCGACGTGGGCGAGGGGGAATAACTCCGCCGAGAAATCGAGACTTGCAAGGGGGAGTAATTTTGGCTGGGAGAAGTGGGTGGAGTTGAATAACTCTGCCTCATTGGGGAATGTTTGATCTGCCTGGAGTTAGAAAACGGAGGGTAAATGTCTTGTCTGGAGTCGCTTTGCCATGGAGCTGCAGAGTATCCATCGGCTGTCGCCCTGGCATTGTAGGAAGGGGCCGCGGAAGTGGTGTAGTGCCGGCTCGTCGAGTGCTGATCATTGACATCGCCTGCATTGAAAGACTGCATGCCAGAGCTGTTATGGTAGCGGTCAGAAGCATACCGATCGGTTGTCTCCCTTGTATGGTACCAGTTCGATGAATACAGAGCGTTGACATCCTGCGCGTTGTAAGTCTGGACAGAACTGTTGTGGTAGCGGTCAGAATGATACCGATCGGTTGTCTCCCCTGTATGGCACTCTCCTGCGTTGTAAGACTGGGCGGGGCCGTTATAGTAGCGGTCAGATGAATAGCGATCGGTCGTCTCTCCTGCGTAGTAGTTATTGCTGCTGTTGTTGTTGAACTCCTCCTGGATGCTGTAGAGGTTGAGTCTGGGGACGGGGGAGACGGGGGTCCTCCAGCCCTCCCGGAAACCGTTGATTCTCTGAACCTCCGAGTCATCGTGCGACGTCAGCGACTGCACATCCGGCGTCGGGCCCAGCTCGGAGTAGGTCATGTTCGTCTGTTCCGCCACTGTGACAGGAACCGTACCTCGCGGACTGTGGTGGTTGTTGTGGTTGTAGTAGTTGTTGCTGTTGCTGCTGCTGTTGTTGTTCAGCTCCATGGCTGCTCCGAAGTCGCTGAAGCTTCCGTAAACGCTGCGGGTACCCGTCGACGTCACTTCCGGGACGTCATTGCCAACAGTGATGCGGGGAAGGCCGAAGATGAAGTAAGCGTCATCGGAGAGCCCGTGACTAGAGCCGTACTTCTCCCGCAGGTTCATCTTCCGGGCCAGACTCATCTGCTCTGCGGTGATGAAAGGGAACTCGTGGAACTCGGGCTCGGTGGAGTTGACGCTGTGGGTGTCGGAGGTGCTATCCGGGTGGATGACCCGGGCGGTGCCGTTGTCCCGGATGCAGTTGATGATACCCTCGTTCACCGTCATGCGCCACATGGCCCAGCGGTGAAGGCGGTTCGTTTCCCGCGTTGACATTGCGGACGGCATCGCCGTCATGCTGCTGAGTACGGGGTTCGAGTCTGACGTGCAAGCCCGTTACTCAGACAGCGAGTACACGACGAGTCTCTGCGAGCTGTTGAAGTCGACTCGAGTTATGCACGGAAGAATACTCGACTGAACCGCTGACGATTACTCGTAAAACAGACTGTTGCAGTTGAGTCGAGCAGGTGAGTAGGGGGAAAGGTGATTGTAGTCAAGATATGGAAGGTTACTTCGCTACTGCAAACAATCTGCTCAAGATCGCTCAGATCAGCAGGCGATGAGTCTCTCAACTTTCTGCAACAAATATGTCTTTGTTTTTTTAAGCTTGTTTCACACCGGGTGGGAAAATATTGGTGCGGGGCAAGATACGATGCACTGGGGTAAGAGACCAGAAAAGGCCCGTGATGCTGACTGAGAAAGCCTGCTGACGCTCACTGGAAGAAAAAAGTGCTGATTTGACTTCAAAAAGCTTCTGATGCTGACTTCAAAAGACTGATGATGTTGACTCTAAAAGGTTTCTGTTACAGATAGCGAAAAGGCTGATGATGTTGACTCGAAAAGGCTTCCGTTGCAGACTGCAAAAAGGCTGATGATGTTGACCATAAAAAGGCTTCTGTTGCAGATTGCAAAAAGGCTGACGATGCTGACTCGGGATTTTTTTATTTTTTTTTAAACCAATTTAAAAAAAAATCTGTTGTTGCTTCGAAAAGGCTGTTACTGTAGGCTTGAAAAGGCTTCTGATGTTGACTCGAAAGGCTTCTGATATGGACTGGAAAAGGATTCTGTTGCCGACTCAAAAAAGCAACAACACAAAACTGCTTATGTCCACTAGGAAGAAGACTTCCGCCTGATGTGACCCGAACAAGCTGTTAACGATGACAGCAGTCGGATGCTGAAGCTGACAGGTGAGGCTGCTGAAAACTGGAGGCGTTTGAACGTCGAGCCTTCAGACCGGCAAGTCCGCGGGAAGGTAAAAGCAGGGAGTGCAGGCAGCGCCCTTCGAAACCTTGGTTGAGAGTTGTGCGTGCGACTGCTTCTTGCCTGAAACACAAAAGGTTGCTGTAGGAGTTTTTATTTTAGCAACAGCTGGGACGTGAAGGAGTGAGGTAAGTAAACATGGTGCTTAACGTCCACAGAAACCATATGGCTTATTAGGGACGGGGAGAAGGGGGAAGGGGTTATGGAGGTGGGGGAAGAGGGAGACTATTATACCTATCGCTACACTGTCACCACCAGAATGACCTTTGCATTAAGATGGGCAGTGATGAGAGCCATTTTAATGTTTCATTAATTATGATGGACAAAGTCACAAGACAGTGTCCACAGACCACAACTTTTGAAGAGAAAGGAGAGCCGAAGCGCATTCGAACCGAGGTCCCTCCGCTTACCATCCTAACGCCTTACCGCTAGGCCAAACCGGCTCACGTGAAAGAGAGGCATATCACAGACCTGTACCAACTCCTTTGCTGCATTGCAAGAAGCAAATCCGAAAGGGGCATTTCACCTATTCCTTTGCACCTTTATATATGTATATACGGCTAAATAATAGGTCCCTGAGACAACACGTCATATTTCTTCTTTCTGTCTTTTGTTGTTGTTGTTTTGATGGCTCTCTTAGTTAAAGATCCACTTATTGATACGTTCACAATAGTAAAACTAAAAACTAAAACTAAAACGAAACAAAACAAACAAGCAACCACCCTAAAAACCAATCCCAGAACCTCTTTGTTATTATGACAAAGGATAAACGCAGGTTGTGTAGAACGCTGTAAAATGTAAGCTGATACACATGACAGAAATAAAAGTTAATTGTGTAGAATATTGGCAAAGTGTAAGCTGATTGACATGACAAAAGATAAAAGTAACTGTGTGGAACACTCGTCAAATGTAAGCTAATAAACGTGACAAAATATGAAAACAGTTGAGTAGAATACTGGTGAAATGTAAGCTGATAAGCATAATAGATGAAAGTAGTTATGTAGAACACTAGTGAAACGTAAGCTGATTGACATGACAAAAGCCAACAGTAGCTGTGTAGAACAACAGTGACACGTAAGCTGATTAACATGACAAAGGATAAAAGTAGTTGTGTAGAACAACAGTGAAACGTAAGCTGATTAGCACGCACACTAAGTCGTGCCCAGCAGCATCCTGCTTCACAGCCTTCCGCCCTGTGTGGCTTAGAGTTCGTCCCGAGATGGTGTGTTTAGAATGACACACACACACACACACACACACACACACACACACACACACACACACACACACACACACACACCACCACCACCACCACCACCACCACCACCACCACCACCACCACCACACACACACACACACACACACACACACACACACACACACACACACACACACACACTCACTCACACACACACACACACACACACACACACACACACACACACACACACACACACACACACACACACACACACACACACACACACACACACACACACACACACACACACACACTCACCATGCAGAATTTAGTCGTCTGCCCATTAAACCAGTTGAACACAAACTTAATTACCGACATTAACAGAGAGAGAGAGAGAGAGAGAGAGAGAGAGAGAGAGAGAGAGAGAGAGAGAGGAGAGAGAGAGAGAGAGAGAGAGAGAGAGAGAGAGAGAGAGAGAGAGAGACCTACCGACAGACCGAGAGACAGATGGAAAACAGAAAGACAGAGGTACCAACAGTCAGAGAGAGAGACACACACACACACAAGCGATACGAGCCAATGCACGGTCTGACTAGGACCATTACTTTCCCTGCCTAGTTCAGTCAGTTTAACGTCCTGTGCCACTTTCGTTGTCATAATAATTATGGGGCCTCATCTCGCAAAAGCCTTGGCCGCTCACACACACACACACACGCACGCACGCACGCACGCACGCACGCACGCACGCACGCACGCACGCACGCACGCACGCACACACACA
>CAUZXP010000100.1:127477-144977 GCA_963584105.1 Alviniconcha strummeri
GTTTGTTTAAATCAGTTTCAAATGGACTTACAGTATAACGATCCTTATGCCCTCTACCCCCGTTTGTTGGGCAAGCAAGCAGCAGTTTCACCCCCCTCACCATCTTCTATCCTTTCTATCTTTGCTCAACCTGCTTATAGTTTATATCAGGAAGAATGACTATATTTTGCTAAAATCCTTGCTGTCGAAGTGACTGTATTTTGCGGAAATCGTTGCAGTCGAAGTGACTATAATTTGCTGAAATCCTTGCTGTCGACATTAGGGAGTTGTCATTAATTCTGGCGAAAGTGCCACTGTGCGGACGTTAGCATTTTTAAATAACGAAATGTACGGAAGAAATCATGCTGATCATCGTGTGAAGTTAGAAAACGGAAATACCCATTTTCACTACCGTGTCAACGACTGCTTATACATAAGAATAACTCTTTAGTTGATCTTTTGCAATACCCAAGGTCTGAATCAGGATGAGCTAAGGTTCCGAAAAAGTATTTCGCCTGAATCAGGATTAGCAATGCTACTGAAAGACTCTTCGCCTGAATCAAGATCAGCAATGGTACTGAAAGACTTCGCCTGAATCAAGATTAGCAAGGTTATTAAAAGACTTTTCGCTTGATTCATGAGCAATGCTACTGAAACACGCTTCGCCTGATTCAGGATAAGCAGTGTTACTAACGGAATCTCCGCCTGAAGAATAAACAATATTACGAAAGCCTCTTTCGCCTCTTATATAATATTTTGGTTTTTTTGTTTGTTGTTGTAGTATTCTTTTAAGGATCATTTACGAATATGAGCAAATCTGAGACAGACAAAACCTGAAAAACCAAGTACTCCAATTTGGCAATTTTAATTACAGAAGTGACTGGATATTCTTCTATGCATATTGTGCCAAATAATCCAGGCTTAATGATAGTAACAAATGTAGATAATAAAAAAGAAATTCAATAGTGTTATTGCGGCAGAAATGTCCGTGCAGTTACCCTGATTATAGTATTCTTTTTTTCTTTTTTCTTCAAATTTTGCTTAACGTCCACAGATTCCGTAAGGACTATTAAGACTCCCCGTCCAGGACGGCCACCTCGACGTCTGAGTTCTGATTTTGCTTTGTTGCATATTCTTTTGTATTCTTCCTTTAACACAACAACAATAAAATAGGAGTCTGCAGGAAAGCACTGCATGAATTTCTATCTGGATCCATAAGGAGCTGTGTGAACAACCAAAAGTTGTACGAAAAAGACGATGCTGTCAAACACTCGATTTAGGAAATGTCCAGAGCGCCTCAGTGTGCCTTCTAATGCCTTCTATGTCTTTTGTTTGTCGTCGACAAACAAGCTGAAGGTAGAATACCGGTACAGTTCTTTGATCATAGAAATGCAAACAAAAGAGTATGATAGCGAGTGTCTGCACACCAGCCACCACACACAGACCGTTTCTTCCTTTTTTCCATAATGATACGATCTTCATGGAACTGACACTGCCGACCATGCTTATTATGATAATAGCTGTCTTCATCGTCTCTGTAATGCCGAAACAATGACAAGTTCTCCGTGTTGGTAGCCTATTCCCAATAACGATTGGATGATAAAAGCGGAACTGTTTACATTACACAGAGGAGGATTCCCCCCCCCCCTCTCCCCACTGCCGCAGACAAACAAAACCAATGAGTCATCTTCAGCAGAAGAAGAAGAAGAAGAAGAAGAAGAAGAAGAAGAAGAAGAAGAAGCTGGAGGAGGAGGAGGAGGAGGGAGGAGGAGGAGGAGAAGAAGAAGAAGAAGGAAGAGGGGGAGGAGAAGGAGTAGAAGAACACCAAGACCATGATCTTACAGCTTTAACCTTACACTCTGAATTTGACTTTTCTTCTTCGCAGTAATAACAACACAAATGGGAAAGCAAAGAAGGTGAATCTTAACGCTGAGTAGTGAGAGCATAACTTGCTGTCGTCATCTTTTTCTCCTTTTTCTTTTCCTCCTGCTTTTTCTTTTTGTACTTCTAGAGAAGGGTTTTACTACCCACGGAATGTCCATGTGTTGTTTCTATATTTAATGTTGGTCGTAGAGAAACAGTGAAGAGAGATTATATACCATTATATATATATATAAGTCTTCTTCTCGCGTACGTAAACACACGTGCTGTAACACAGTTCATTAACCCCCCACATTCTCTCTGTCTCTGTCTCTGTGTCTCTGTGTCTGTGTCTGTCTGTCTGTCTGTCTGTCTGTCTCTGTCTCTCTCTGTCTCTGTCTCTCTCTGTCTCTTCTGTCTCTGTCTCTCTCTGTCTCTCTCTCACCTCTCTCTCTCTCTCTCTGTCTCTCTCTCTCTCTCTCTCTCTCTCTCTCTCCTCTCTCTCTCTCTCTCTCTCTCTCTCTCTCTCTCTCAACGCTGGGCGTCACAAATAAGTACGTAACAAGTGCGTAATCAAAAATGTGAGACCCGGTTTATTTTACGTCTCTGTCTGTCTGTCTGTCTGTCTGTCTGTCTGTCTGTCTGTCTGTCTGTCTGTCTGTCTGTCTGTCTGTCTCTCTCTCTCCTCTCTCTCTCTCTCTCTCTCTCTCTCTCTCTCTCTCTCTCTCTCTTCTCTCTCTCTATATATATATGTGAAGAAAGCTGGGCATTACACTTCTTCTCCTTCTTAGTATTCTCTTAACAACAAAACAGCTCAATGAAAGGCAGATAAGTATCCTACATATCATTTTTCACCTTTTAACTGTAATGTTGTGTTTTGTAGCTTAAAAAAAAGAGATTACCACGAAATTTCGCATGTTGTGTTTTGTCATAGTAAAGGCCTTCTTTTAACCCTTTATGCGTTAGGATCTAATACAGTTGGAAGACGTAAACCGGCCCAGCAAACCCAAACGAAAACAAAGCCAAATTAACGTTGAATAAAACGACAAAGAGCGACGCCAAAATCCATACCAACAAAACCGAAGTCCTAGAATAGTCCTGTGCACGTAGATCCAGCAACAGGACACAGCGGTCAACCTCTTAGTTGTGTGTTCACTGACCAACGTGCTTCTGATCTCCATCGCAAACACCGCGTACTTTCACAACCAGTACTTTTCATAACTTCAATAAGTAGCTGTATTGTCCCCAAGAGAAGCTGAAAGTCCCTTCGTACAATAGCGGAGACAAACCACGACAGGAAATATGGACACATTGACTAAAACGTCGGATCGGAATAGATAGGGAAAGGAAGTACCACGCCGCACTGTTACAACACATGAAGTGGTGTGGTGCGGGCGTCCTGTTTGGAAACGGCGCAGGCTGGTTATGACGGGGGCAAAGTAAGTTGAGAAGCGATGGCTGCGTAGTTTGATCGATTCAAGGACTTCCCACAAAGAAGAACCAGTGTGTTGTCTGACAGCCTCTGAAACTGAGCTGCGTTCAAGCCGGATGTTTGTCAACCGCTGGAGTGCCATTATTAATACAGGCAATGACTATTATAATGTTGATGAAATCAGAACGAACAATCGCACATGATGATGGCTGTAGTAGTAGTAGTAGTAGTAGTAGTAGTAGTAGTAGGTTGTAGTAGTAGCAGTAGTAACAGCAGCAGCAGCAATAGTAGTAGTAGTAGTGGTGACGGTGGTGATGGTGGTGGTGGTGGTGGTGGTGGTAGTATTAGTAGCGATGATGGTGGTGGTGGTAGTAGTAGTAGTAACAGCCAGATGCAGGAGTACTGTTAACTACTCCTACTACTAAAAACATATTTAAAATCCACTTTATATATATATGTATACACTAACTACAACAACAAGTCCAACACATCCTACTTTATTATTATTATTTGTGTGTTCGAATTTCTGCCTAACCCCAACCTCGTTTTCTCTCTCTACGCTATCTCTCTGTGTCTGTCTCTGTCTGTCTCTGTCTGTCTCTGTCTCTGTCTCTGTCTCTGTCTCTGTCTCTCTCTCTCTCTCTCTGTCTCTCTCTCTCTCCTCTCTCTCTCTCTCTCTCTCTCTCCTCTCTCTCTCTCTCTCTCTCTCTCTCTCTCTCTCTCTCTCTCTCTCTTTGCGTGTGTATTTCTGTCTGTCTATCTGTCTTTCTAGTGGACAATAACCCCACACCCACCCCATCTCATTTCTCTTTAGACTCAGGTGGGTGGTTGCAGTGTCTAGTAGACAGTCCCCCTGTCCCCCTGTCTCTCGCTGTCTAGTTAATCAGTCAATCAATCAATCAGTCAGGTCTCTCTCTCTCTCTCTCTCTCTCTCTCTCTCTCCTCTCTCTCTCCTCTCTCTCTCTCTCTCTACAACATTTCACGATGAATGTTTTGGTTATTCGTCAGTACTGTAGCAATGGGCAGACAAGTGAAGTTGGGCCTTTGTGCTAATATCTTCAGACCGTTGAGAAATAAAGTTATTCTCTCTCTCTCTCTCTCTCTCTTCTCCTCTCTCTCTCTCTCTCTCTCTCTCTCCTCTCTCTCTCTCTCTCTCTCTCTCTCCTCTCTCTCTCTCTCTCTCTCTCTCATCTCTCTCTCCTATTATTCATATTCATTTCAAAGTATTTTCAATGAATTTTGCCGTTTTCGTGATTTACAAATAATTGCGAAGCTACGTCAACGCCATTTATTGCTATGTATACATTTTATTTATTTATTTCATTTCAAAGTATTTTCAATGATTTTTGCTGTTCCTGTATGTTTATTACTATTAATAGTGTAGTATTTTATTTTATTTGTTTATATATTGTTTATCCTGTTTAAATATTAATCGAGTTTTGCAAAACATTTTTTATTTTAATATAATTGTTTCACCAGTTTTCATTTATTCGACAGTTTAGCAAGGACTAGTTGTTAGATAGGTGAACCTAAACTGCAATCCTTGGAAAATAAAGTTTTCGAGTTCGAGTCCTCTCGCTCTCTCAAAGTATTTTCAACTGATTTTGCTGTTCCTATATATTTATTACAATTAATAGGGGTAGTGATATATTTTATTTGTTTGTATATTGTTTATCATGTTTAAATATTAATATATTTTTTAATATTTTTAAAATAATAATAATTGTTTCTCCATGTTTCACTTATTCAGTAGTTTAGCAAGGACTAGTTGTTAGACAGGTCTAAATGAACCTAAACTACAATCCTTGGAAAATAAAGTTTTCGAGTTCGAGTTCGAGTTCTCTCTCTCTCTCTCAAAGTAATGTTTCGAGTTCTCCCCCTCTCTCTTCTTCTCTCTTTCGGTCTCTGACTCTATCTGTCTCTGCCTCCATCCTCTCTCTAAAGTAATTAAACTGGCAATGAAAATTTCGCCCAGCATTCCAGCAGAGTGAACTGAATCAGGCGATGCCATGGAGTTGGTCTGCAGAGCCTTTCACACACCCGCCGCTCCTATCAATTGTGCAAGCCCATCGACCGGCTTGTCTCCCTTTGTGGGAGTCACATCCCTTGGCTCAGTGCATTAAACCCCTTTCTTCTTCCGTACAGCCCTTCGTTTCCAGGCACAGACCCTCGTGGGCGGTGAGGGTGGTCGGTAGGGTTCCTGGTTTTATTTAAATAAATGTTTACTTAGTTTCGCATCTTCAGTATGTGTCAAAGTCCTAGAAGACGGGAACCGACTTGGTTATGTGTTGTGTTCAAGCTGGCTGCATTCTGTTTGTGTTGGTCCAGTCAATCCTGCTGCCTGCAGTGGTCAGTTTGACTGTGTCCATCTGACTGACAATCTGTAGTGGTCAGTTTGACTGTCTCCAGCTGACTGACAGTCTGTAGTGGTCAGTTTGACTGTCTCCAGCTGACTGACAATCTGTAGTGGTCAGTTTGACTGTGTCCATCTGACTGACAATCTGTAGTGGTCAGTTTGACTGTGTCCATCTGACTGACAATCTGTAGTGGTCAGTTTGACTGTGTCCATCTGACTGACAATCTGTAGTGGTCAGTTTGACTGTGTCCATCTGACTGACAATCTGTAGTGGTCAGTTTGACTGTCTCCAGCTGACTGACAGTCTGTAGTTGTCAGTTTGTCTCCAGCTGACTGACAATCTGTAGTGGTCAGTTTGATCGTCTCCAGCTGACTGACAATCTGTAGTGGTCAGTTTGATCGTCTCCAGCTGACTGACAATCTGTAGTGGTCAGTTTGACTGTCTCCAGCTGACTGATAATCTGTAGTGGTCAGTTTGACTGTCTCCAGTTGACTGACAATCTGTAGTGGTCAGTCTGATCGTCTCCAGCTGACTGACAATCTGTAGCGGTCAATTTGACTGTCTCCAGCTGACTGACAATCTGTAGCGGTCAGTTTGACTGTCTCCAGCTGACTGACAATCTGTAGTGATCAGTTTGACTGTCTCCAGCTGACTGATAATCTGTAGTGGTCAGTTTGACTGTCTCCAGCTGACTGACAATCTGTAGTGATCAGTTTGACTGTCTCCAGCTGACTGATAATCTGTAGTGGTCAGTTTGACTGTCTCCAGTTGACTGACAATCTGTAGTGGTCAGTATGACGGTCTCCAGCTGACAATCTGTAGCGGTCAATTTGACTGTCTCCAGCTGACTGACAATCTGTAGTGGTCAGTTTGACTGTCTCCAGCTGACTGACAATCTGTAGTGTCAGTTTGACTGTCTCCAGCTGACTGACAATCTGTAGTGGTCAGTTTGTCTCCAGCTGACTGACAATCTGTAGTGGTCAGTTTGACTCTCTCCTGCTGATTGAAAATTTGTAGTGGTTCTTCTGACTGACTATGTTTTGTGGTCTGTCTGACTGGTTATCTGAAATTTGGCTGATTATGTGTTGTGTTCTATCTGATTATCTGAAATGGTCTAGTTGGCTGACTAATTGTTGTGTTCTATTTGGATGATTATCTGAAATGGTCTAGTTGGCTGACTAATTGTTGTGGTCTATCTGACTGATTATCTGAAATGATCCAGTTGGTTGACTAATTGTTGTGGTCTATTTGGCTGATTATCTGAAATGGTCTAGCTGGTTGACTGTGTTGTGGTCTATCTGACTAATCTGTAGTGGAGCAACTGACTTACCATTTTAGTGGACCAGCTGACTGACTCTCTGTAGCAGTTCAAAAGGACACTTTTTATCAGGCCAAACAAAACACGCGAATGTTTTCATCATTTTGTTTCTCTTTTTTGATATTTTTCATTGTTTTTTCACAGTTGAATTGTAAGTAAGTAAACATGGTGCTTAACGTCCACAGAAACCGTACGGCTTATTAGGGACGGGGAGAAGGGGGTGGAGGGAGTGTGGAGGTGGGAGGAGAGGGAGAGGGAGGGAGATTATATACCTATGGAGACTATATACCTATCGCTACACTGTCACCACCAGAATGACTTCAGCATTAAGATGGGCAGCGATGAGAGCCATTTTAATGTTTCAGCAGGAAGTGACCGTACAGGCCGACACCGGGACGGCCAAGAAGACCGCCCTGTACAGGCCGACACCGGGACGGCCAAGAAGACCGCCCTGTACAGGCCGACACCGGGACGGCCAAGAAGACCGCCCTGTACAGGCCGACACCGGGACGGCCAAGAAGACCGCCCTGTACAGGCCGACACCGGAACGGCCAAGAAGACCGCCCTGTACAGGCCGACACCGGAACGGCCAAGAAGACCGCCCTGTACAGGCCGACACCGGAACGGCCAAGAAGACCGCCCTGTACAGGCCGACACCGGAACGGCCAAGAAGACCGCCCTGTACAGGCCGACACCGGAACGGCCAAGAAGACCGCCCTGTACAGGCCGACACCGGAACGGCCAAGAAGACCGCCCTGTACAGGCCGACACCGGAACGGCCAAGAAGACCGCCCTGTACAGGCCGACACCGGAACGGCCAAGAAGACCGCCCTGTACAGGCCGACACCGGAACGGCCAAGAAGACCGCCCTGTACAGGCCGACACCGGAACGGCCAAGAAGACCGCCCTGTACAGGCCGACACCGGAACGGCCGCAAGAGTATCATTGGCGGAAGCTGCCACAAGTACCATTTTTGTCGCGACAAACACGTATTTTCTCGCAACAAAAGTATGCTTGTCGCAACAAAATTAATATCTGTTTGTCGCGACAAAATATTTTTGGTGCGGAAAAACTTCTGTCGCGACAACTATTTGTCGACAAACACAAACACGTGCGACAAAAATGATACTTGTGGCAGTTCCCGCCAGTGGTAAAGAGGACTGCTAATGTTCCAGGAAACTGTGCCATACTTACTCGAATGTCCCGACTCGCACTCCGAGCATCGCTTTCCGGCGCCTTCCTCCAAACCTGCCAGAATTGGTTACGCCACTGAAGGGGCACTCTTTGTCTCCGCGCAACTGTCTACCGACGCGGTCAGCACCCTCCGAAATGTTTGGGTACTAATCACACTCCGAGCATCGCTTTCCGGTACCTTCTTCCAAAGGAAGAATGTCATAGACCAGCGCTTGGAGTTTGGGTACTGGTAAGACTAGCGTCCAAGCATGCAATTAGACATCCTGGCATGACCGTCCGTATTAAAAAAAGAAGAAGAAGAAGAAGAAGAAGAAAGAAAGAAAGAAAGAAAGAAAGAAAGAAAGAAAGAAGAAAAAAACGAAGAAGAGAGAGAGAGAGAGAGAGAGAGAGAGAGAGAGAGAGAGAGAGAGAGAGAGAGAGAGAGAGAGAGAGAGAGAGAGAGTTCCGTCTGGATTCAAACGATTTTGGTTTGATTTGTGCTGGCGTAAGCAACGTGGGCAGTTATACAAGAAACGCTGATGTAATTTGAGTTGTCTGTTACAAACTAACTGCTATTTAAGCATCAAGAAAAACTGTAAGTTAAGCCCGTTCTTAATTGGGCGAATGTTTGTTTGCGAACCTAGTTGGGAGTATTCGGCGAACCTAGTTGGTTCTTAATTGGGCGAACCTTTGCTTCGCGAACCTAGTTGGGAGTATTCGACGAGGCTATATTCGGGGTCCAAAAGCCTTCTCTCAGCATGTTCTGGGAACATTCGCCCAGTTCGACGAACATTGCTTCCGATTGGCTGAGAGAAGAGCTCTCCTGTGGATGAGGAAGAAAGAAAAATACAAATGGACGACGCTTCGGTGTCAATACTTCATTCGCTTCGGAGGGAATTGCCCTATTTGTTGACTTGTGGGAGGCGCATCCTTGTCTCTGGGATCCAGAATGACACAGTAGTTAGTTGAATTACCTTGTGAGGGATGATTAAAGTATACTGACCTGACTTAACTTGGCTTTAGCCTACATTTTGGATAACGCTGTCTGCTGCGCTTCTGCAGGCGCAAGTTGGGGCCGAACCTTGCATCTCATTATAAGCCAGTTAAGAACGAAGTATTGTTCGTCAAACTGTCCGAACCAGTGTTCGGCGAAGTAAAAGTTCAATTAAGAAACGAACTGTAGTTCGTCGAACTGTCCGAAGTATGTTCGGCAAACAAACATTCGCCCAGTTAAGAACGGGCTTTAGCTGATAGTTTTCGGAGGCCTATGGTGTAACCAACTGTGGCAGTGGCCGGAGGAAGGCTATTGTACACCAGTGCCTGGAGTTTGATCCCGATTAATAGACTGCTTGTGCATCACAACAGCGATTGCACTGAGTGCTCTGTGAGCCACCTGTGTGTCACAACGCGCCCAGTAAACATGCCGGATCCGATTCGCATACGGTCCGGATCGGCTTGGCAGCATTGGCAAAAAGCGGGCCGGATGATTTTTGCACACCGGCTTGTTTCCGGACCGGATCCGTTTGGCCAACACTGGCACAATTAGCCAGAACTAAATCGGATCCGGGCTGGTTTTGCACAATATTACCCGGGACATCTGTGGAAGAACGGAACCGAGTCTGAAAGTGGGAAACTGGTAGCGGGCCGGTTGCGTCCTGCCAGAAACCGGGCCCGATAATTCCTGCACACCAGCCTGCTTCCAGACCAAATGCGTTTGGACAAAGCCTGACCAGGCCATCCAGATCGGATGCGAGTCAGTTTTGCACAGTATGGTCCATGCCTTCTTTACAAACACGGAACTGGAACGGATGCGGGAAGTCGGATCTGGAATATACCATCCGGGCCGATTCTGGCTGCACGTTAGCCGTAATTGCCATAACTGGCCGTAACCAAAACGCTTCCGAATCGGATCCGGCATGTTTACTGGGAGCGTTTAATTACCGGCTCAAATTAGTAAAAAAGGAGAGAAAGAAAAGTCTCTGTCTCTGTATGATTGTCTGTCTCGGTCTCTCTCTGTCCCGCTGTCTCGGTCTGTCCCGCTGTCTCTGGTTCTGGCTAGATATCTGTCTGTTTTTCCCCCCTGTCTGCCTGTCTAGATGTCTGTCTGTCTCCCTATCCTATTTTCTGATTATATTCGCAACAGATGGAATTTTCTTCACGTCGGTCGTAATAATTATAGTTCGACAGCTAACGGTTCTGACGCATGCAGCAAAAAGAAAAAAGAAAAAACAACAAGCTGTTGTTTGATTGCTGGAAGGTTGATGGACGATTAATAGCTTTCTCCTTTAGTTATGAGTCGATGGAGGTATGTATTCTGTCTTCAGTCTGTCTCCTCTGCACGTGCTGTTCGAGAGAATGTGTTACAACTTGCTCAAGGGAGGTAACGATGGCAACGAGAGGTCAATGGTTCTTTTGTTTCTCTGTCTCGTCCCCCCCCCCCCCCCCCCACATACACACACGCACACACACCTCGCCCCCACTATATTACTGATCGAGCACACACACACACACACACACACACACACACACACACACACACACACACACACACACACACACACACACACACACACACACACACATACATACACACACACACACCACACACACACACACACACAGAGACGGAGAGAGAGAGAGAGAGAGAGAGAGAGAGAGAGAGAGAGAGAGAGAGAGAGAGAGAGAGAGAGAGAGAGAGAGAGAGAGAGAGAGAGAGAGAGAGAGAGACACACACACACACACACACACACACACACACACACACACACACACACACACACACAAACACACGTACACACACATGCTCGCATAGTGAACGCATAAGCATGGAGGCTAACAAGCAAACAGTCCAACCAATAGACCAACCGCACTTGGCTGAAAAAACATCACCCAGCCATGAATTTAAAATCGAATCTTATAATCACGAAAAAGCAAAGAAATACAAAGAAAACAAAACGCACAGAGAATGCCACATGCGGTTTATTTTACACCACATACAACAGAAAAGTCGGGAATATATCCCAGAATGGACTAATGTAAATTATATATCACTTATACTGAGCAAATTCATGATCCTTAGACAACAGCAAGGTTCCTCGTAAAAACATTTCGCATTACCATCATCTATATAAACCTCCGGCGTGAAAATAAAATTATGTTCCTCGTGAAAACATTTTGCATTACATCATCTATATAAACCTCCGGCGTGAAAATAAAATTAGGTTCCTCGTGAAAACATTTCGCACTACATTATCTATATAAACCTGCGGCGCGAAAATAAAATTATGTTCCTCGTGAAAACATTTTGCACTACATCAGCTATGTAAACCTCCGGCGTGAAAATAGAAGACTACTCGTTATAGCTTTCCGCATTACCATCATAGTCTGAACCTCTGCCGTGTAAATAGAAAACTGCTCGTTGAAAAATATCGTATTACTACCGTCGTCTGTCTAAACCTCTGCCGTGAAAATAGAAGACTTCTCGTCAAAACGCTTTGTGCTCCCATCGTTATTTTAAGAATCAGGCGTCAGCTTGTCTGAGTGACCGCCGGGACACAGGGCCGAGCCGTCACACTCGACAATAATAAACTCCTTCGAACTGCTGTTGTATTTCACGTTGAGCTCGTGAGTGTGGTCATCCGCCTCGGACGTGGACACACGTACGATCTTCTTCTTCTTCGTAAGGTTGTTGTACTGCGCCTTCACCAGCTCGACGGTGTGTTCGTGTATCGGCTCCTTTTGGCTTGCGGAGGTGTGGAGCACTATGTAAGCGGCTGGGCGCCTGGTGGGCTTAGCGCTGCCGGATCCGAAGGGCGGGCTGACCTCAAAGTACCTCATGTACTTGCCCATGTCCATGACGATGTCCCTCAAGGCCTCCACCTCCTTCCACACGGTCGACCCTTCGGCGTACACGGGCATGACGGGGTAGCGGGTCCTCAGCACGCCCACCCCCATGATGTCGGGTAGGAAGATGCGGATTCCTGACGACACCACTGCTCGGAGATCCTCCTTGCCGTCCAGGACACCCACGCTGCCTTTGGGAGTGGTGTCTGCCACGTCACTCTCCACCTCTCCGCCACTGAAGAACTGGTGAGGAGTGATGTAGTAGGCCTTGCTGTTGACCCCGTCGTAGGCGGAGTTCTTCTCCATTCCGCCGTTCCGTGTGCTATCGATACCGTACACCGTCGACCCTCGTTCAGTGGAGTAGTCACCCTTGTAATCGATGCCGTACGGGTTCCACGTGTTCAGAGGTGTCAGCCAAATAACTTCCAGCGGAATGGCGTAGGAGAAGCGCTTTTCGACGATGGAGCATTTTCTTCTTGACGGATTGTTGGGAAAGACGCAGAACTCGTAGGATGCAGGAGCCACCCTGGGCTGAGTGGTCTGCGCCACGAACAGGTTCCTGTCGGCGAAACCGCGGTGCGCGAACATGTCTCCGTTGGCCGATTTCTTTTCCAGCCCGTACCAGCGATGGTAGTACGCATTGTTGAGTGGTTTATTGTTAAAGACATCCAGCTTCTTTATGTCATGGAAATCATCCGGAATGTTGGCCCCGTAGTTGTCCATGCCAGGGATCTGCTTCATGATCTGATCCAGCAGGTCCCACTTGTGCTCCTGGTCTTCACTGTAGCGACTGATCCTGTAGCGAGCTCCCCTGCTAGTAGGGTACCTCTCGTACGTGCGGCCAACTGAGAGGCGAACGGGCAAATCGTCAACCACTTTCAAGTCCGTCAGTTTCAGGTCTATGCCTTGGATGGGATGGCAGAGGATTCTGTAGTTCCACTGCCCAAATACAGGCACTCCGTCGTCGGTGACGTTCATGATGGTGGTGGGGAGGTAGGCGAAGTTTTCCAGCAAATTCTTGCCTCCGGTGTAAGATGTGAATCTGAAATGCAATTGGGGGAGATGTGGAAGTAATGTACGAGGCGAGATTTAACCATTGAATGACGGAGTCTCTCCTATTGGATAAGGGCTGGTTAGACACCCTGTCCTCCCGGCACAGTGGGTCGGCCACTTGGCCGTCGTCAGTCGTTTAGCCAGCTAGTTCTCCAGTCAGCCACTTAATGCACTATGAATCCCAGCCCTCCAGCTACTTTTGTCCGTCCGTTTGTTCCTTCTTCAATCAGTCAGTTTATTTAGTCAGTCAGTCAACCCATCAGTCAGTCAGTCAATCAGTCGAATTCGGTATACATGGCGACGAAATGAATGACTGAGTTAAGGCGTACCAACTCACCTATACCCCACCGATACCCCACCTACATTCAACCTATACCCCACCGACACCCCACCAATATTCCACCTATACGCCATCGACACCCCACCTATATTTCGCCTGTAACCCACCAAGAATCCACCTATAACCCACCTATATTTCACCTATAGCCCACCAAGAATCCACCTATATTCCACCTATATTCCACGCATAACGCATCAAAAATCCACCTGTAACCTACCTATATTCCACCTGTAACCCACTTGTATTCCACCTACAGCCCACCGATCAAACCCACACAATCCCCACCTGATTCTTTCCTGAAGCTGCTGCCAGCTCTCAGCAGCAATATGGTGGCGGTCACTTTGAAACGGCTCCTCCACGGTCGTGGTGTCAGTGGTCCAAGCACCTTCTAGGTAGCACAGCACTGGTTTGAAGTACTTCCGGTAGTCCCTCGGAGAAGTGCTACCTTCCTTCCACGCTTTGAACCACTTGCGCAGCTCGAAGATCTACGTTAGACGGAACAGAAAGAGAAGGATGATTTTTGTCTGCATTTTCTGAACATTCCGAGCAATTGCCTCTAGTTCATAGTTCTGTTACCTTATAGGGACTGTGTTCAAGCCAAAAGCACGACATAGCTGTGAGAGATGAATAAAATGGGCCGTCGACAGCGGACAGCCGATTGGTTGATTCTGGATGATTAACGCCCCTGCGGCAGCGAAGATCACGTCAGGACGACACAAGGTCATTACATCTCAAATGAAAGTCTCATTCAACACCACGTGCCATTTTGTGTTGGGAAGAGGATTGGGACAAAATGAAGTTGAATGAATCATAAAGGCGGAATCAGACAAATGGCAGTGGATGAAATTATGCATGTAAAGCTATATAATGACCTTCCCCGAGCAAGTGAAAACCTTTGGCAGCTTGGGGCTTTTAGCAAGGAAGAGTTGTATTTATCTGAACACCTGCCGGGCACCTCATCTCACCTAAGTCCACATAACAGTGACTACATGGGGCTATATATTGTCTGCCTCAAATCTGACTCACCACCCTCTCGTTGTATGCGACCCTCAAGGATGATCTACATAGAGTGCTGTTTCGTTGTTACAAGGCTGGTGCCACGGGGAGCTGTCACGTTCTGTGCACACCATACAACCATGCACCCATATACCAGTTTACAGTGTCATTTTAATTGAAGCCACATACATAGGGTGTATAATTATGTGTTTCGCTGTAACTTTCCACCTGCACCTTTTTGGCCGAAAGACAGGGACCTTTCGTATACTGCTACGGTAACACGGGGGTGGAACGGATGCTGAAATAAGAGACGGCACAAAAAGTGGGAAGAAAATTCTCCCGCCCGTTCCTCGTCAGCCGTTTCTCACTACAACGGGCAGAAAGAGATGGGCAAGAGATCACGAGACATTCCAAGAAAGAAAGAAAGACAGAAGAAGAAGAAGAAGAAGAAGAAGAAGAAGAAGAGAAAGTAAGAAAGTAAACATATTGCTTTACGTCCACAGAAGTGGCTTATTAGGGACAGGGACAAATGGGGATGGAGAGAAAGAGTGAGTGGCTCGACCGCGCGCACCGACCCGGAAGACCGAGGAGGCCGTGGACCGCCGCCAGAGCAAGTATGTTAAGAAGATGTGGACCTCGCCTTTGCGTAGCAACTAGTGTACTACGCAACTGCCGTTTCAGCTGAAGAAGAAGAAGAAGAAACGGACGAGGGAAGCAGCCTCGGCTTGGATTGTCGCCAACACATTGAAACCAACAAGAATACCAAGGCGACATTACTATTTTGCTTTGCGCTGTATAATTAAGTGGGGATTCCTTCAGCCATGATAAGCTCCTTGCCCAACATCCCTTGCGGTGGTATATATATATATATATATAGAGAGAGAGAGAGAGAGAGAGAGAGAGAGAGAGAGAGAGAGAGAGAGAGAGAGAGAGAGAGAGAGAGAGAGAGAGAGAGAGATACACAACAACAACAACAACAACGACAACAAAAACGGTCACACACGCAGTCATTCGAGCCCCACCGAACACATTTGCCAACAATACAACTGATTCTATACCTGGTGACCCCAGAGCCTCCGCTAGACTGTGGAGACTATCGGTACGTGGTACCGGCAATAAAAAATAATTCCGGTCAGCCGGTACTCTCAACATTAATTAGGCCTGATAATGTGCCCGGGTTTTCGCTGCCCAATATTTCCCGCAGTGGTCAAACTGCATCTTTTCCCCCCATTTTTTAAAATTAAAAGCTCTGTTCCCCACTGCAGTGTCCACCCTGGCACAATACAGTCTGCAAAATGAAGGTCACGCTGAGACGCCAGACTTTCCAATGTCAACGTCGTCTTCATGCCCGTGCCATGCAAAATCTTTCCTGCAAGCGTTGTTGCCCTCTTTTATCTTCTGTCGCTTAATAGCTGCTGGTTTGATGGCTTTCTCAGCCGTTTCAAGCGTTGTTGCCCTCTTTTATCTTCTGTCGCTTAATAGCTGGTGGTTTGATGGCTTTCTCAGCCGTTTCAAGCGTTGTTGCCCTCTTTTATCTTCTGTCGCTTAATAGCTGGTGGTTTGATGGCTTTCTCAGCCGTTTCAAGCGTTTCTTCGTTTGAAGCGTGCTATGATACAGGCGATTCGGTCGGCGCTGGGCCAGAAAACACACACGAAAAAACACCAAAAAACACACCCCAAAACGCAATATGCTTCGTTGCGCCATATTAACGCAGATCTAGAGCGAAAACAGACCGCAAAAATCGTACAGCTTAGCTGATTTATCCAAACAGAAATGGAACGGTCCAGTATCTTGCAGTCAGCACTCATACTTTGGGACCTGTCCATTCGAGGAGGGAGATTGCTGGTAGTGAAAATTTGTAGTTTTCGCTTCTAGCACGTGACGCGTACGGCGTGTCGTGTGTGACAGGTGATCAACACCAGAAAGGATCTGGTTTAGCCAGAGGTTCCACTTGTTTCTAGACCCAGGGAACAGAGCGTGTCCAGCAAGTCACAATGCGCTCAGTTTCAGCAGGTACGTGGTACCGCCGACTGTATATTTTACCGGTTCAAGGGGAAAATTCGCCCCACAGTGTTCAGCTGGGGAGGGCTACAACATGAAGTAGAAGACAGCCAGGTCAAATTAGATGAGCTAGTAGAATGACTAGGGGCAAGTAGTATGAATGACAGAGGGACAGTACGGCAAAGAACGCAATACATCGAATTCAGTCAGCCAGAGTGACTCCCTACCCCCTCCACGCGCGAGCGCGCGCGCGCGCGCACACACACACACACACACGCACACACGCGCGCGCGCACGCACGCACGCACGCACGCACGCGGGACGCACACACACACTCAACCTACTCTCTCTCTCTCCTTCTCTCTCTCTTACCTGTTCATCAATAGTCATATTGGGCTGCACTTCCGGAGGAACTTCAGGGAAGGTGATGTCCTCGGTGGCGTGGTAGTCCCCGCTGGTGGTGGAGGGCATCTTCAGCTTGTAGTCGTTGTGACGGGTGCGGAACTCCACGCCGTTCAGCACGACGATCATCTCACCCATGCCGGAGGTGGCGACAAGGTCGCTGTGGTCGTGCATGGAGGCCACGGTCTTCCCGGTGTGCCTCGCTGCATAGTAGGACTTGGTCCCGTCTGTCCTCATGCGAATCTGAAAGGTAACCACTTGGATGACCGGAAATGGGAATGGATGGCTTTCCCCTCCCCCCAACCGCCCTTGAATTCGCTCACATGTCCACCCTTCATCTCATCCGTCCACCCACACATCCATTCACTCAACTACTCACCTGGCATCCCATCCATCCACCCATCCACTCACTCAACTACTCACCTGGCATCCCATCCATCCATCCATCCACTCACTCAACTGCTTACTTGTCATCCCATTCATCCACCCATCATTCAGTCTATCCACCCACCCATCTACCAATCCGTCTTCCAATCCATCCACCAGCCCACTCATCAACCCATCCACCCGTCATCCGATACACACCCCTGATCCCGTCAACCCATCCACCCACCTTTATTCCATCCATCTCTCCATCCACTCATCCATCCACATTCTATCCATCCACTATCCCATCCACCTAACATCTCATTCACCCACCCATCATTCTATCCCTCCCTCCCTAATCCCATCCACACACTAACCA
>CAUZXP010000101.1:0-10000 GCA_963584105.1 Alviniconcha strummeri
AGCATGTTCACGGTCCGGTGCGTCCTGGCAATCAAAAGTAGTGCATAGTGCATGACGTGCACCCCATGACCTCAAACGCCCATTCATTTTTAGCAAGTCATCTGGAACTCTAAGCATACGCATTTAAGATCTCTGTCTCTGCCTTCTGTCTGTCTGTCTGTCTGTCTGTCTGTCTGTCTGTCTGTCTGTCTCTGTCTCTGTCTCTCTCTCTCTCTCTCTCTCTCTCTCTCTCTCTCTCCTCTCTCTCTCTCTCTCTCTCTCTCTCTCTCTCTCTCTCCTCTCTCTCTCTCTCTCTCTCTCTCTCTCTCTTGTCTGTCTCTCTCTCTCTCTCTCTCTCTCTCTCTCTCTCTCTTCTCTCTCTCTCTCTCTCTCTCTTGTCTGTCTGTCTCTCTCTCTCTCTCTCTCTCTCTCTCTCTTGTCTGTCTCTCTCTCTCTCTCTCTCTCTCTCTCTGTCTCTCTCTCTCTCTCTCTCTCTCTCTCTCTCTCTCTCTCTCTCTCTCTCTCTCTCTCTCTCTCTCTCTCTCTCTCTCATCTCTCTCTCTCTCTCTCTCGGAAGAACGTAAATTAAAATCAGCTGCAGGGAAAGCTTCGGGAGAATCACTCTTGTTTCATAAACCCTTTTTGTAGATTTGTTCCCTTTTTTCACGATATGCGTGAGCATGTTTGGTGTGCGTGCGTGCGTGCGTGCGTGCGTGCGTGCGTGCGTGCGTGCGTGCGTGCGTGCGTGTGTGTGTGTGTGTGTGTGTGTGTGTGTGTGTGTGTGTGTGTGTGTGTGTGTGTGTGTGTGTGTGTGTGTGTGTGTGTGTCTGGAGGGGAGTTGTTTGTTGTTTTGGGTTGCTGTTGTTTTTGGAGGGGGAGGGTGCTAAGGGGCATGGTTTCCGCCTCCTGTCGGCGAATTGCGTGAGGTGAAAACAAGGGCTGTTGGAGGGACGTGAGGCTGATGGAGGGTCCACAGCCTCGTGCGCTATCTCGGGCATCGGGCTGCCGTGTGGCCGCGTCGGATCCGTCGTCAAACACGGGACCGTGTTTGGTATAGCTTGTATCTCTGCTTCACCGCCATATCCCATCAGCTCAGGTTCCCGCCGCTTTAACATTTAGCCCCGTTTGAATTCGACCGTGGTCGGTCCGCTGGCGTGGTTTGCCCAGCTCTCTCTCTCTCTCTCTCTCTCTCTCTCTCTCTCTCTCTCTCTCTCTCTCTCCTCTCTCTCTCTCTCTCTCTCTCTCTCTCTCTCTCTCAGCCCTGCCCTCTCTCTCGCTGTGCAGCTATAGCACCTTCACCTTCCGCCTCCTTATTCAGTTACCCCCACCCACCCCAGCCCCATCACCCTACCCGGTATCTGATTGCCAATTTTTAACATAATTTCTAAAAGCGTTGGTTTGCAAACTTCGTCAGTGTCACAACCAGCTTTTCCCGCCCAGCCAATCAATTGTGTCCACAGCTCACGCGCATCGCGCGAGCTGATCGACGTCATCGAGAGCACGCACAAGAGTCACCGGACCTGACGTTGGGGAATGATATTGTTGCTTGCGAGGGAAGAAGATCGATCTGATACGGTGAAGGCAGCAGACATCGCGCTATTCTCGTCCAGCCACGGGTGTGTGTGTATTTCTGACCACAGTTAGCGTGTCGAAACGCGGGCTGCTGGAACAATCAAACGTGAACCACGGAGATGGCTGTGCCTGACTCAGTCGGGCACCTCACGATCTAATAACATTGTACAAAATATCAGCGGTTCAAATTCAGCCACGGTATTAGTTTAAACCAACAACCCAACAACACTGAAGGTATCAGCAATGCTATTCGATCTCATACTGCCTGGAGAAGAAGAAAAAATCCGTTGTCTCACTTCCAATATAAATACAATTTTATTGTCCCCGAATGACAGTTCGTTTGATGACAATGAGCATGCAACAAACATAAGACTTCACTGCCTTTATTAAACACCACAGTTATGCAAAAAGCACAAAGTGAAATGTTCCATGATAAAAGAGAAATGCATCGTCCATTTAAATAACGATATGATATAACGATATCATAACGTTAAATAACGATATGATAAATAATCCTGGTAAGCTGCATTAATTTACGTCCACCAGTGTGTTTCCAGATTTTGGCAAAATCAAAACGCAATTTTATAGCGGCTTACTGATGTCAAAAAACACATAAATCGTAAGTATGTCTACACATTTGTATATACTAATTTGCCCAGCTCTCTCTCTCTCTCTCTCTCTCTCTCTCTCTCTCTCTCTCTCTCTCTCTCTCTCTCTCTCTCTCTCTCTCTCTCTCTCTCTCTCTCTCTCTCTCTCTCATCTTTTGATTCACACAGTTAACGGTATACTGGCGTCACGAACATTAGAAAGTCTACGTTGGGGAAACTTCTAAGAGACGGGTTTTTTATTCCGAGCTGAACTGAACTGAAGTGAACAGGCGTCAAAAAGCACATAATTGTAATTACCTCGACATGATTATTCATTATCCAAACAACCCATTAGTTTTACTGGTGCTTGATTGAAGCAGCAAACGCGGCTAATTTCATAAAATGTACACACACAAAAACTGAGTGTGATTAATGCAAGTAAAACAAACCACAAGAAACCGACGATGATACAAGAGTGCCTGCGTGCATGGTATTAGAATTTCACAATAAAATCAATGCACAAAACAGTAACATACGCTTCAAAATAATACTCTTTTTTTTCCGCATCCCTCTTATTCGTCAAACACAGAACGGGTATGTGCGTTGTTTTGTATTTGTGAAGATTTTGGCACAACATTCTTGAACTGAAGCAGCTGCGAATGCTCCCATAAAAAAAGAAAAACATGAACCAAAACCAGAACATGAAAAATCGTATTAGCTCAAAACTGAAAAAAAGAAAAGAAAAGAAGTCCTTGTTTAAGAACGCTTTGCTCCATGCGTGTAGGGATTCTGAAAGTGTTACTGGGTATGCAATTAGACGAGTGGTATGGATTTGTTCGGGTTTGATCATTCTCTCTCTCTCTCTCTCTTTAGATAGATATAGCTGTATAGACTAGATGAGAGAGAGAGAGAGAGAGAGAGAGAGAGAGAGAGAGAGAGAGAGAGAGAGAGAGAGAGAGGAGAGAGAGAGAGGAGAGAGAGCGTAACACAATCCAAACACGACTTAGATTTTGACTTTTGTTTTCGCCTATGAGACAAGGCCTGCCTGGTTTGCTGTGATTCCTACAACAAGCAGTTATTATTATATAATAAGTCATTATCTTTCACATGCCTATAGCCACGTTCCAATAACGACCTGCACTGAAGAATACATGTATATGTTTTTGTTTGTTTTGTTTTAAAGTGCCAGTGAATTACCCAAACAACTGTGCCAATGTATGTGTAAGGGTGATAAAGTAATTTACTTTACATTAAAAAAAGATTAATGATAATTGTAATGATGTAATTCAAGTTATGAATTTATATATGAATGGAGTTCCGCCATGATATGGCCTTCGCTATTCACAGGTCGTTAAGTGTCAAGAATGTAGTAGTAGTAGTAGTAGTAGTAGTAGTAGTAGTAGTAGTAGTAGCAGTAGTAGCAGTAGTAGCAGTAGTAGTAGTAGTAGTAGTAGTAGCAGTAGTGTTATGCAATGCTAACACTGCAGAATTTAAGCATATTCATTGATATGAGGTTTAAATGCAAGATCAGAAAATTGCAAGGAGACAATGTGAAAACGTGGAAAGAATTCAAAGGAGAACGATTTTTTCCTTGGAAGAGATTATTGTCATTGGAAGACACTTGTTCCACATGTGGAAATAAATTGCGTGGAAATAAAATCTAAACTGATGCGTTGTTGTTGTTTTAACACACATAGACATTGTTTTACACGTAGTCTGTCATCAATAAACAAAACAAAACAAAACAACAACAACACTTAAATCAAATTAGTCAAAGAAACAGTATCAATTCAAAGATATTCTGATTTCTTTCTATAAATTAATATTAAAAAACTCCCCCCCCCCCCCCCCCCCCCGCAACAGATTCCAGCTGTTTGTTCTCCCATACCCATACAAAAAGGATTTTCTGTTTTCTTTCTTGGAATTAATACAGCAACAAAACAAAGCAAAAAAAAAACAAAGCAAAAAAAAAAAAAAAGCAACAGGTTCCCGCTGTTTGTTCTCCCATACCCATACAAAAAGTGTTGTTTTTTCTTCTTCTATGAATTAATACAAAAAACAAACAAACAAACAAACAAACAAAACAAAATAAAAAGCAGAACGTTCACGTTATTTGTTTTTCCATTCACTTAAAAAAAGGTCCAGTCACTAAGCGGATAAACTACAATTTTGACGTCCACATTAGACTTGTCTTGCTGATTTGTTTTACAATACGCTCAGTAATTTGTACATTATCACGATACCTGTTCCGAATCGCCAGTTCAACAAGCATTTTCTCTTCGTACATATGAACCCGGTCTGTTTTTGTCGTCTCAACCCAAGAGAGTAATGGATCAGCAACAGGGGCAATAAAAGAACGGAGGGGAAAGGGGGTAAGGGGAGAGGGGCCTGGGGGGGAGTGGGAGGAGGGAATAAGAGAGACAGAGAGAGAGGGAGGGAGGGAGGGAGAGAGAGGGGAGAGAGAGGGGGGAGAGAGAGGGGGATAAACAGTGTAACGTGGTAGGTGGAGGGGGGGGGGGATTGAGACAGGAAGGGTGAAACGGGAAGGAGGGGTAGAGGGAAGGTGTAAGCAGAAAGAGAGATTATTATTATTTTAAATTTTAAACATTGTTTAAACAACAAACTTTGCATAATAGTTATGAACTGCATGCATACATTTCTATAGACCTATACATATACATGTCCACGTTGACATTGGAAAGTAGCACAGATTTGTGATTTAATGTTAGCATTTTGTTGTTGTTGCTGCTGCTGTTAGTTTTTCAGATGTCTTATTTTTATTTATTTTTAATTTTATATCTGTTCACATCGAGGTGATATTAGATATTCAGACGTCTTCCTATCAAGCTAATGGAAATAATTTGTAAATACTACACACCTCGTGAACATGCCTATCTCACATTTAATCACAACCAACGGGAAGGGGTATCTGAGAGTGAGTTTGCAGGACGTAAACTGGTACGAAGACCATCAACACTAACGCGAAAAAAAACAACTACCCACGACATGTTAATGTTCACACATTTGCTGGGGGGGAATAGCTCTTTCACATGCTGAGTCACTTTCCAGTAACATGCATTTAAGAAAATAAAGCACGTATAAAAAGTGCCAATGCCTAAACAAATAACAGTGCGAATGTATCCGTAAAGGTGATAAAAGAAGTTCACTTTACATCAAAATAAAATTCAAACGTGTTGGGCTAACACTGTCTTCCTCGTAAAGATTCCTGTAAGTATGACGTCGCTTTATGTTCAGTTGTCGGAGCGTGACGTGGGAGTGTTCCAACTCTACCATTAGGACCTGGTCCACATGAGGCGAAAATTGTTACCACCAGACTTCAAAGTGCCACTTTTCGCTCCATGATACAATCGTGCAATTTACGCGATGACAAATTTTATCTCCTTCCTTATGGCCTGCCAGTCTCGGTCCCTTTCGTTAATGTAACGCTTAGCTCGTTTTCGTTTTCTCCATGCGTCTTGAATTTTGACATTCAACAACATCAAATTTCATGGTTCAGGTATTGCTTGAGTGAAAATTGCCAATTTACGTGCGGATATGCTTGAATGACGCAAGTTTGAACTCTGTGACAGAACTGGTTAGAGCTCGCATGGGGAGGGGAAAGGGTATGCATATAGCTTAACAATGTTGAAAACAGCTTTCTCTCCCTACCCCTGCCTCCTTAAACAGCGTCAACAAACAAAACATCAAAGAACAGACATGCATGTGGCAAATGATCAGAATAGTACATAGTTCATAGCTCACGTTGACATTCAAGTGACTGCCACAGAAATGGGAAAATGTGTTGATCAGGACTTTCACACGCGCAGGCGCGCGCGCGCACACACACACACACACATGCACGCGCGCGCGCACGCACACACACACACACAAACACACACACACACGCACGCACGCACGCACGCGCGCACGCACGCACGCACGCGCACGCACGCACGCACGCACGCGCACGCACGCACGCACGCTCGCACACACACACAACACACACACACACACACACACACACACACACACACACACACACACACACACACACACACACACACACACACACTTACAAGCAGAGCAAGACAGACACAGAGCCGCTGGAAGAGAGAAAGGAAGGACTATAAAACATGAAAACGAATAAATAAAACAAGAAAGGGTGGAGGATGGGGAAAAAAGTTTTTTTCCCCACAGCTAATTCAAACTCCTCTCAGGGTGCACCCATTAACACCCATGTTTTTAGGGTGTGACTCGTGCAATCCGTGTGGGTCTCACAGCGAGGACTTGAGAATCTTAACCAGTAGTTGCCTACAGAACGAATGAAGAACTAGACTACTGGTTTACGGTCGGGCCAGCGACTCTTGGTACTGTTAACGTTCAGTTTATTTCGTTTACTGGCATGGACCAGGTTCACGATTTGTTGTATTGCTAATAAGTTTTACGGTTGTTTGGTTTCTGTCAGAGTCACGAGCTGTGGTACTTTTAAAAAAAATTTTTAATAAATGTTAAGGTTGTCTGGTTTACTGTCAGATTCATGATTTGTGGCACTGTTCAGAAATGTTACAGTTGTCAGGTTTACTGTCAGAGACACGATCTGTGGTACTGTTAATAAATATTAAGATTGTCCGGTTTACTGTCAGCTTCAAATGTGACGGTTGTCTGGTTCACTTCCAAGTTCACGATTTGTGGCACTGCTTATAAACAATTAGGTTGTCTAGTATAGCCTACTGTTAATTTAACAGTTAGTGATCTATCTGTTAATAAACGTTAAGTTTTTTAAACTTTACTGCCAGGTTCACGACTGATTGCAGTTTTAATAAACGATCAAGTTGTCTATTTTACTGCAAGGTTCACGATTGATTGTAGTTTTAATAAACGATCAAGTTGTCTACTTTACAGCAAGTTCACGACTGGTGGTACTAAAATTAATGTCAAAATTGTCTAATTAACTGCAAAATGGTAAAATTATCTGGTTTACCGCAGGTGGCTGATTGGTGGTAGCGTTAATAAACAATAAAGATGTCTGGCTTACTTCCAGGTTGATGACTGATGATACAGTTAATGAAAAATAGGGACGCCTGGCTCACTTGCTAGGTTTACAGTTGTTAATGAATAATTATTATGTTGCCTGCTTCACTGTCGGCTTAGTCACTGAGTGTACCAAACAAATGAAAGATTAAAAAGAAGGCTTATTTAATTTAAGACACAACACAACACGCCCTTTGTCAAGCGACAGAACAACACTTAAACAACAGTTAAACGGTTAGGTTAAGAAGCCTACATTTCATTTTTCAACGTTTAACTGTTGGTTGGGTGTTGTTTTGCCGCTTGTCAAAGGGGCTCACTTTTCAGCCTTTCATGTGTTTGGATTTTGTTTTCAGAACACTAGCAGTCATCCTTGTTTCGGATTTTATTTTCACTGGTGTCAATAAACAGCGAAGTTGTCTGGTTCACCGCCAGGTTCACTACTGGTATCGCCCTGATATAACCGCACTGGTTGACTGGGCGTAAAAACACCAACTTACTATTACTCACTACTGGTATCACTGTCGATAAGAGGCAGCTGGTTTGGGCCTGCAAGTCTGAAGGTGCTGACAACGAACGTGCGCTTTTGTTTGTACGGAGAAAAAAAAACATTTCGAAAAAATATATAATGGCAGTCACAAAGCGGCCCAGCATGACAGTTTATACACTGGAAATTGATGTTCTGATGGGAGTGATAGACTAATAAGGATCACCACCTTTACCTGCACCGTAAATCTTCTCACTATGTCAGATAAATTGGCTCAAAGCAGACTGAGTGAAATGCATAATAACAAGGGAAGAAAAATCGATCAACTATGCTGGAGAAAGGATCAAAGGGCTGGATAATAATCATAATATTAGGCCAGACATACTTTAGGAAGTTGAAAGGTCATCACCATTATTACGAGCTAATTGACAGTCGGGAGAAGTTTCGTGAAACCGACTGATACCTGTTTGTAAACTTGGGATATCAAGCGACAAAACACAATCCACATTCAATTCTGTTCTTCGTCTGTAAAGAGGAACCGCACATTGTGATTAGTGGCCATTATTGATGAAGGAAATGAGACTTCCTTTCAGTCCAAACTTGACCCTGACAGCACACGAGCGCTAGCTGGCTAATATCATTAACAATCTGCAAAGACATTGTTCCTTTGGAAGTGGTGCATAATATTCCTTTTTAGCGAGGGAACAATTCCTTCCTCTTGCTGAGCGCATGACAAAACCACCAGGAGTACCGGTGCCAAACGCTCAGTGGCGACCGACCCAACACCGAATCCAATTCAATATTGTTCTGCTCGCGTGGCTGCAAAGAATGCAGAATTCAACCCCAGCAACAAATCGGTCTCAAGATTGGGTTTGAATTTCAGCCTGCAGGAAGGCAGTGTGGACAGGCATTGAGTGATTTGCTTCCAGCCCTGTGCTGTGCCCTCGTGATTCTGTGTTGGGAGGTGGAAACAATAATCATGTTTTCACGTCACAGTCACAACTGTCATCCGGACTGAGAAACACGATACACGATAATCCCGCTCCAAAGCTCCCACCTTGTTGCCACGCTATTTTGGAAGGAAATGATGAAGACAATGTAGATTTATCATGGCTTTTTAGTTGTTTGCGCAATGATGTCGAGGCCATGCAAATTACAGAAGCCGCCAGAACAGAAAAGGAGGTAGTGTACTACGGATGGAACGGAAAGGACCGAGGTCGAGTGTTAGCCGTTGACAACAAAGTGAGGAGAGGGGGGAGGAGGAGGGAAGGAGGGGAAGTGGGGGGGAGGGGGGGGTGGTAGCGGGAGACGGGGCCGGGGAAGCGGGAGACGGGGTTGAAGTTCGATTGCCAGTTGTGTTGGTCCAATCAACGACGAGAGCCGGTCGAACTACTCGTTACAGACCACTTGAAGTAACACAGTACAGAGAAAAGGGAACTGATACGTGTAGGTGTCGCGAGACAGAAAAGAACTAATCTCTTCCCGCCCTCGTCAAAGGGGGCTGCTGACTGGTTGTTTATATACCGAAAGCAGTGTGTATACATGCTGCTTTCCGTTCAATACAATTAATAGGCCTACAGTATTTCTATCCTAACTAACAGCAGTACCCAGTTTCTGCTACAGTCATTGTGTGTGTGTGGGGGGGGGGGGGGGTGGTGCGTGTGTGTGTGTGTGTGTGTGTGTGTGTGTGTGTGTGTGTGTGTAGTAGTAGTAGTAGTAGTAGTAGTAGTAGTAGTAGTAGTAGTAGGGTTTAAAAAACTAATAATTATGCTCTACATGTGTATAGAGTATCATATTTAGGTTAATATGTATCACGTGAGCGCTCAGGGCGTTGATGAGCGCATGATAAATGTACATTATTATTATGACAGATACAACATGGCAACGTGATAAACTGACCGGCTATACTAACTATTTCCGTTGTGACACAAAACGACACTTAAACAAGAAATAAACGGTTAAAATGGTTAAAATATGAGAGAGAGAAAAGTTCATGTTCTTTTGGTTGAGTTTTTGTCGGTTGTTCAGTTTCAGTTTGACTGAGCAAGCGACAAAAACTCAACCAAAACAAGATCAGCTTTTTCCTTCTCTTTTTTCATCCTTTTTAACCGTTTATCTGTTGTTTAAATGTCGTTTTGTGGCTTGACAAAGCGGATTTCCCTGATAACGTGCATACTGTGTGTCTGTGTCAAAATAAATGAGCATTCGTTTGAACCTTTTTGTGTTTGGATCTTGTTTTAGAACGCTAGCAGTCATTCTGTTTCAGATTTGTAGATCCGTTGTGATTATATTACCACCATCGTCGTCAACATAATTACTGACAGCTGGACTGTGTAACACCAAAAAT
>CAUZXP010000101.1:15000-18638 GCA_963584105.1 Alviniconcha strummeri
GTGGTGGTGGTGGTGGTGGTGGTGGTGGTGGTGGTGGTGATGCGTGCCTGGTGGTCGGTGAAGACGCCCGCAAGGGACTGTCGCAGCCCATCTTGTCAAGGTGACTTTCCTGATGACTCATCGCCTGCGACCGACAGCTGATGACGTCATCAGGGCTGACGTTGCCGCTCGGGCTGGCGCTTCTTGTGACGTCACTGGACTCCTGGGGCTTCATGTAGACTTTGACCTCCGGGTAGAGGTCGACGCACTGCGGGTTGACCTGCAGCAGGCCGTTGGGGCCGTACAGCAGCCCCAGCTCACGGGCCTCGTTCTCTTCCTGAGCCTGCTGCCTGCGGAGCGCCACCTGGGCCGCCATGACCCGCTGCCTCTCGGCGATGAGCGTGCACTTGGCGCACACACAGTCCCGCCAGCGGCAGTAGCGCTTGTGACCCTTCAGGGCCGACACCACCCCGTGGTTACGGGCAGCGGGCACATTTCGGGGTGCGAGGGTAGCGGTCAGAGGCCCGCAGGTACAAGGACGACGGTCCGTTGCCAGGCAACCCTGCAGGGTCATGAGGAGGTTGTCCTCGATCTTCGTCAGACGAGGCGCTCATGGTGTTGGGCCGGCGATCGTGATGAGGATGAAGGCTGCTTTCGTCCACTGGTTCTCAATCAATTGTTTGGCAGAATGGTGACCATGCTACGGCAGTTCAGTGCAGAGGCCTGAACCAGTCACTGTCCAAAAACTTCAATATTTTCTGTGTCTGAAATGCCGCACACACAAAACCTACTCTGACTCAAAGACCTTTTTCTCTTTAGCCTACTGTAAAATAGTTCCAGAGCCAGGTGCCTGCTTCAGACAGTAAGTAACAAGCGTAAAGCGTCGATTCTTTTGGTGAGAAAAAGAAAGAAAAAAGAAAGAAGAAGAAACACTTTGCAAAATCTATCGACAGGGCACGAGATGGCACGAATGTTTTTACCTTTACGGTGTTGTGGTGGTTGTGGTGGTGGTGGTTGTTATTCCACCACCGTCTGCGGCTACGTCTTCAAATTCAGTTTTATGTTACAGTCAACTCTTATGTGCTTGTTGGGTTATCAGGTTCAATGCTTGTTCGACGTTGCTCCGTCCGTTAAAAAGGATCATTCAGTCTGCTTCTCTCTTGGCAGTTTAGAATTATCATCAGCCGATATAAATAAAGTTGGGGTGTTTATTGTTGAAGTCGGCCTTGTTTTCACTGCTGTACTCATTGACGCGATAGAGAGACAGTTTTCCAGAGACTGCCACGCGAGTGCTGCTCCAAGAGAAAGCAAGAATGAGCCGACATGGAACGAGTCAACGAACCCACAGTTTACAAGGCGATGAATTCTTGGTTGACAGAGCCCGCTAGGTGCCAACGACACGCCCCCCAGCCTAGGCCCCACCCCGAGCCCCAAGCCCCGCCCTCCCCACGATGTGCTGTCGAGGTTCAAGCGTTCGATATTATTGGTTGCGAGAAAATGCTGCTGACAGCTGTGTTGGCCTATTATACGATCGGCAAACGGGGTTTTGCGTAGTTTTTAAATTATATAAATGAGATACAAGGATGTTTGTCGTTCCTTTATGTGCACGAGTATGGATCCTCTCTCTCTCTCTCTCTCTCTCTCTCTCTCTCTCTCTCTCTCTCTCTCTCTCTCTCTCTCTCTCTCTCTCTCTCTCTCTCTCTCTCTCTGTCTGTCTGTCTGTCTGTCTGTCTGTCTGTCTGTCTGTCTGTCTGTCTGTCTGTCTGTCTCTCTGTCTCTCTTCTCTCTCTCTCTCTCTCTCTCTCTCTCTCTCTCTCTCTCTCCTCTCTCTCCTCTCTCTCTCTCTCTCTCTTTCTGTCTGTCTGTCTGTCTGTCTGTCTGTCTGTCTGTCTGTCTGTCTGTCTGTCTGTCTGTCTGTCTCTCTCTCTCTCTCTCTCTCTCTCTCTCTCTCTCTCTCTCTCTCTCTCTCTCTCTCTCCTCTCTCTCTTCTCTCTCTCTCTCTCTCTCTCTAACTCTGTCGCTCTCTGTCTGTCTGTCTCTAACTCTTTCTCTCTCGCTCTGTCTGTCTGTCTGTCTGTCTGTCTGTCTGTTCTGTCTGTCTGTCTGTCTGTCTGTCTCGTCTGTGTTATATATATATATATTTTACTCTCCTTTCTTAAGCTCCCAGATCTTCACTTTCCTTCCAGACCGACTTGCCTTAAAAGTTTATTTCAACTTCATCAGTTCTGCTTTCTTTCTTTCTTTCTTTTTTTTCTCCACACACCCTCACTCTGTGGTATACTTATCTTACTTTTTCTCTTAAGTCTCCAAGGTCTTTACTCTTCCTCCAAACCGACTTGCATTCAAAATTTAGTTTCAGCTTCAACAATTATTCTTTCTTCTTTTCTTTGTTTGTTTCTGTCTTTCTTTCACTTTCTTACTCTCCTTCCTTCCTTCCTGCCTTCCTTCCTTCCTTTCTTTCTTTCTTTCTTTCTTTCTTTCTTTCTTTCTTTCTTCTTCTTCTTTTTCTTCTCTCTCTCTCTCTCTCTCTCTCTCTCTCTCTCTCTCTCTCTCTCTCTCTCTCTCTCTCTCTCTCTCTCTCTCTCTCTCTCTCTCTCTCTCCCCCCCCCACCAAACCAGTTTCTCTCTTTTTCGTTATTTTATCTTTTTCTAGTTCAGTTCTTCTCCCGCTCCTTTTTCTTTCACTATAAGCTTTTCGACACTTCTAGATTTCTTCGTTGCATTTGCCCCCTTCTTTCGACGTCGTGTTCTGCTACATGTGCCTGAAATACTATACTTGTGAGAACGAAACGAAACAAAACATAACTGAATGAATCACCCTACCACCCTCTAGATCTGTACTGAGACACTATGGGTTACTAAGTTTAAAGCCTTGATCTAGTGTGCTTTAAGATACCTTTTAATTTACAGATCCCAAGGGAATTGAAAATCAAAGAAGAGTACGTGAAATCGCTACTCCCAAAGCACAGTTCATCCGAGGTCAAGAGACCCGACGAAAACTCATTGTGCATAATAGCATTGCTGACCTAGACTATTCCAGCGACTGCTCCACTAAGGCCCACATCACACTGGTGACATGGACTGTCTCTAGCCGTCACTCCACCAAGGCCCACATAACGTTGGTGACATGGAACTATCCCTAGCCATCTCTCCACCAAGGCCCACATAACGTTGGTGACATGGAACTATCCCTAGCCATCTCTCCACCAAGGCCCACATAACGTTGGTGACATGGAACTATCCCTAGCCGTCACTCCACCAAGGCCCACATAACGTGGTGACATGGAACTATCCCTAGCCATCTCTCCACCAAGGCCCACATAACGTTGGTGACATGGGACTGTCTCTAGCCGTCACTCCACCAAGGCCCACATAACGTTGGTGACATGGAACTATCCCTAGCCATCTCTCCACCAAGGCCCACATAACGTTGGTGACATGGAACTATCCCTAGCCATCTCTCCACCAAGGCCCACATAACGTTGGTGACATGGAACTATCCCTAGCCATCTCTCCACCAAGGCCCACATAACGTTGGTGACATGGGACTGTCTCTAGCCGTCACTCCACCAAGGCCCACATAACGTTGGTGACATGGAACTATCCCTAGCCATCTCTCCACCAAGGCCCACATAACGTTGGTGACATGGAACTATCCC
>CAUZXP010000102.1:0-15363 GCA_963584105.1 Alviniconcha strummeri
AAAAAAAAAGAAGAAGAAGAAGAAGAGAAAAAGCTGGCCCAGGCCATTTTCTGCAGACATTCCAACGTGGTGGTTAAGGATTGATTAAGGCTGGGTAGCGCCTGATTCGGCCACAGCTGCTTCTTCTTTGAGAAAGTGGCCGAGATTCCCCTGGGAACTTTTCCCCTTTGTGACAATCGGGTAAAAAAGAAACGAAAAAAAAGCTCCCCCCCCCCCCCCAAAAAAAAAAACACACACACACACATACACAAATTGAACACACTGACCCCCCTACATACCCCAAAAAACACATACACATACGTACATATACTCTAACACACACACACACACACACACACACACACACACACACACACACACACACACACACACACACACACACACACACACACCACCCCACACACACGCGCGCGCACACACAAACACACGCGCACACACACACACACACACACTCACACACAAACCAGTGTTCCAACACGCACACAAACATCCACACACACACACACACACACACACACACACACACACACACACACACACACACACACACACACACACACACACACACACACCAAGGACATCGATGCAAGGAAAACAACATAAAATCTCCTTTCCTTCCCATACAAGTTTGCCGTGACTTTGCACAGCCTATAGCTACGACGTCACCTACAATACCCTCGTTTATTTCTCGCGGTGCATCTTCTGTACTTCATGGTGCATTGCCAGGGCATAACAGTAATCCGCACAGCCTACTCTGCACTAGAAGTGTCTGTATAGTTATTAGTACTTACGGTTCCTCTGAAACCTACGAGGAAATAGAAGACATTGTAGAATCCATGAGAGAGAGAGAGAGAGAGAGAGAGAGAGAGAGAGAGAGAGAGAGAGAGAGAGAGAGAGAGGAGAGAGAGAGAGAGAGAGATCGAACTTTACAAGGATTTTAGTTTAGTTTCAGTCAAACCTGTCTAACAACTAGTCTTTGCTGACCTCTTAATGGGTTAAAAAATAATTAAAAAGTTGCAAGGCATCAGTTATATACATATATTAAACATGAATGAACGAGATATTATAGTAGATTCATGGACTTAGGAAATTCACACACACACACACACACACACACACACACACACACACACACACACACACACACACACACACACACACACACACACAGATGGAGGGGAGGGAATCTCTCCTCATTCACGCTTGAATATATATATAAACTTTGCCGATCCTCTTGAGCTAGATAATGGTACAACGGAGAAGGAGCCGATCATCTCTCTCCTCTCTCTCTCTCTCTCTCTCTCTCTCTCTCTCTCTCTCTCTCTCTCTCTCTCTCTCTCTCTCTATCTCTCTCTCGTAAATATTCACATAGAAGAAGAAACAAAAATCGACGACGTACTAAGTAACTCATTAAAAAAATATACTTATTTATACCAAATATAATAGAACTCACAGGATCGCGCGCTCGTGCACACACACATACACAAACACACACACACACACACACACACACACACACACACACACACACACACACACACACACACACACACACATACACAAACACACCCACACACCCCCCCCCCACACACACACACACACACATACACACACACACACACACACACACACACACACACACACACACACACACACACACACGCACTTTCTCTCTCTCTCTCTCTCTCTCTCTCTCTCTCTCTCTCTCTCTCTCTCTCTCTCTCTCTCTTATGAGACCGCGCGCACGCCTACATACAATACCCAAGAGAAGAGACACTGCCGAAAGGGACACCGAAGGAAAGTTATTACTGGTCAAAATACTGTCTGAGGAGATGAGTTTTAACATGGGTTTATTAATGGTCAAAATACTGTCTGAAGAGGTGAGTTTTAACACTAGTTATTACTGGTCAAAATAGTGTCTTCTTCCGTTAATGATCATCGACCACAAAGCTGGCCGTTACTGCCATTTGGGTGGTGCATGCTGGGTTATTTTGATGTTTCCATAATCCATCGAACTCTGACATGGACTACAGGATCTTTAAAGTGCGTGTGTTATCTTTTTGCGTGCGTGTACACACGTGGGACCTCTGTTCAGTCTCATCCGCAGGACTTTTTGTAGAGTCTGCACAGAATTGGACTCCGGAGAAATCTCAGGGCGAGCGCAAAGCCTAGCACGTAACGGTCACCCATCCATTTGGTGACCATGACGCTCCATCGTGCTTAATTTTGGCTTTCGAGGGTGAGTATTCTGGGTCTGCTCTACTGACTCTCCATGAAGAGGTCAGTTTTAACACCAGTTTTATTAATGGTCAAAATACTGTCTGAAGAGGTGAGTTTTAACACTAGTTTATTAATGGTCAAAACACTGTCTGAAGAGAAGCGTTTTAACACTAGTTGATTACTGGTCAAAATATTGTCTGAAGAGGTCAGTTTTAACACTAGTTTATTAATGGTCACAATACTGTCTGAAGAGGTCAGTTTTAACGCTATTAATGGTCAAAATACTGTCTGAAGAGGTGAGTTTTAACACTAGTTTATTAATGGTCAAAATACTGTCTGAGGAGGACAGTTTTAACACTATTAATGGTCATAATATTGTCTGAAGAGGTGAGTTTTAACACTAGTTTATTAATGGTCAAAATATTGTCTGAAGAGGTCAGTTTTAACGCTATTAATGGTCAAAACAGTCTGAAGAGGTGAGTTTTAACACTTTCAATGGTCAAAATACTGTCCGAAGAGGTCGGTTTTAACACTATTAATGGTCACAGTACTGTCTGAAGAGGTCAGTTTTAACACTAGTTTATTAATGGTCACAATACTGTCTGAAGAGGTCAGTTTTAACACAATGGTCAAAATACTGCCTGAAGAGGTCAGTTTTAACACTAGTTTACTAATGGTCATAATACTGTCTGAAGAGGTCAGATTTAACACTATTAATCGTCAAATACTGTCTGAAGAGGTCAGTTTTAACACTATTAATGGTCAAAATACTGTCTGAAGAGGGCAGTTTTAACACTATCAATGGTCAAAATACTGTCTGATGAGGTCAGTTTTAACACTATTAATGGTCAAAATACTGTCTGAAGAAGTCAGTTTTAACACTATCAACGGTCAAAATACTGTCTGAAGAGGTCAGTTTCAACACGGAGAGAAAGAATCACGGCTGCAAGAGCCTGGGAGAGAATTCCAGATTTGTGCAGCAGAGAAACTGAAGGGACACGGTGACAGTAGTGTAATATTCTTGGCTTCTTGATCACGTGTCAGTTACTGAGCTCCTCAGCACTTCGGATAAATATCTCAAGAGACCGCAAACCGTTGTAATGCTTGTTTTTTGTTATTGTTGTTTTTCCACCAGTTGTATCTCTACAAAATCAACACACAAGGGAGTTAATCAGCGCTCCAAAGTCGTCATACAAGCACAAAGGTCTTTGTTGTTGTCATTGTGAAAGTCAAGGTTTGAAAGTCAATGTTTTATTGAGCTTTTTGCCCCTGGGGCTAGAAAGCGAAGTCACAGTCGCACAAGACATTCCTTATGAACAAGTACATAAGTACTTTTTGTGTGTCTTTGGAGCGCTAATTAACTCCCTTGTGTGTCGATCCTGCACGAGCGCTCTGGGCCCCGTTCTGTTTCAGGTTTGTATCAAATTTTTCTTCTTCAGAATATCATTAAAAAATAGTATCGATAGTTCGAAGGAAAGGTCAACGATACCAGCATGCTCTGGCTTATATACTTCTTTAAATTAACAAGGGAAACACTGAGGGGAATAACTCTTCAACATTTTGTGTTTGATGTTTATGTATGTATGTTTTGTTCTGTGTTACAGATTACTCTTTCGATATTGATTTTACTCTTAGTATAGTTTTGACATACGATATTATACTGTGTTATTTTACTGGTATCTTTTATGCAGTCGTAAGGCACATTTCTATGTTATTCACAGACAATAAAGATTCTGTATTCTGTACGAGAAGCGGCGGTTCAAAAATACGTGTTTTGAATTGTGACAGAGTGAGGCTAATAACATGCAAGACGTTAAAATCCAGTTACTAACTATAACTAACCAACCCACCTGTCGCCTGTTTCATCGCTGCACTCACAATGACAAACACCAAACTGACTGAATATATTATTTTAATGGTTTTATAATGACGACTCCTTACTCAACAAAATACACCCATGCATGTATGTATAATGTATAGATGCTATAATATTACAAGTTCCAGCAAAAGAAGGCATTGGAATTCCCCATTTCTTCGTCAACGACTAATACAGGCGTATAATCGACAAATGAGCATAAATCATAATAAAACCATCATCAACGGCTACAAGAGGCGTATTATCAACAAATGAGCATGTAATAAACATAAAACCATGATCTTTGCTGCTACAGCGGAAGAAGAGGGGTAAGGTAATCAAATCAAAATTCCCAATACGGTCGAAATACGGTCTTGGAAACATATCAGGTAAAAAATCCATATTTAAGAGAAAACTGGAGATAACAGACTAGCAGGGCGGGAGCAAAAAGGAAAAGTGAATGGTTATGATGCCGTATTAAAGGAGAAGAAAAAACAACAAATAACAAAACAAGAATGACTGCTAGTGTCCCAAAACAAGATCCAAAACACATAAAAGGTTCTTTTTTTCTCTCTCTCTTTTCTTATCCCGCTTTTTATTGTTTACGATTGTGTTTTGTCGTAATAAATAGCGTCCTTTTTAACCTTTTATGTCTTTGGATCTCATACTACTACTACTAAATAATTCTTATAAAGCGCTGTTCTCTAACAACAGTTAAACTCATTGCGCTGTACAAAGCATCTTATGACAAAAACCACACTCACATACACTTCAAACAAACAGAACCTTAAATACTGTAGTCTAGCTACCATTATCGCCTATCAAAAAATAACCATGTCACACACACACACACACACACACACACACACACACACACACACACACACACACACACACACACACACAGTGACATGCGCACACCAATCTCCGCTCGTCCACTCAGATACAAAAAGTAATAAATAAGCAATACTCTTTTCTGGATCTCTCATGCTCTCCCCCCCCCCCTCCCACCCCCATTCATATTCATCCATCTACATTCAACAGCCACACCTTTGTTAGGACAAAGTACTAGATTCTACCGGAAAGCCTGGGCAAACAAGAATCTTTTTTAATTATTATTAAAGGAGAAACGAACCGAAGAAGCATCACGAGCCCTACAAGGAGGAACTGGGAGGGGAAAACAAGTCATACACAACAAATACAAAACCACCACCACCAACAACAACTGCAATAAAAACCACAACAACAACAACACAGGAAATACTGGTTATTTGCTCGATTTCTCATCCTGCTGTTGAAAATCGCCGTTTGACTGTGGCGAAACAGACGATGGACCGTGAGTGTTGCCATGCCGCTCCCGACAGTCTGTCTCAGTTACGTGGTAAACAAGGAATGTGCAGCAAAAGTAGCAAATACGTCACGAGCCAGCAGCTTTCTGCTCTTCTTTGGTACAGAGGGAGCCAACATGACTGCGCCCTGAGAGGCTAAAATTTGAAGGAATAATCAGAAGGGAAAAAAAAGAAGACACCTTTTTGTAAGAGTAGTAACAGAACCACCAAAGCGCGCGCGCGCACGTGTGTGTGTGTGTGTGTGTGTGTGTGTGTGTGTGTGTGTGTGTGTGTGTGTGTGTGTGTGTAAGATTTTGTTGTTGTTTTAGTGTGTGTGTGTGTGTGTGTGTGTGTGTGTGTGTGTGTGTGTGTGTGTGTGTGTGTGTGTGTGTGTGTGTGTTACTTACATTGCATGAATGAGATGGTTACATTGTTGGTTTAACTTTATTTATAACCTTTATACATGGCTAACTGTAATGGTTTGTTTGTTAAAGCACTGTATGAATGGAATGTCACCAAGACAAATTCCAGTGTACATTTAAATGTCACTGGCGGATAAATATCTTCGTATCATTGTAAATGAAGCCTACTGGTAAACAGTGCACCTTGGCCATATTTTCAGGCTACGCTTGTTTTTGGTTCTATTCTCCTTTAATGCTTTAATTCCTTGGCCCCTTGAGGTCGGCTCAACAGTGTTTAGATCCAAAGACAAAAAGGGTCAAAAGAACGCTTATTTATTTATTCTGACACGGACACACAATTTTTGTGTCTGGATCTTGTTTTAGAACGTTAACAGTCATTCTGTTTCAGGTGTGTGTGTTTTTCAACAGTTTTTAATTATTATATAATCATTTGTTGGGCGCCTCATCTCAAAATAAACCATAATCGCTTAAAACTAACTGAAAGTGGCCATTACATAGCGCTACTCTCTGATTCTGAGCAGACATACCTATCCTCTGTTTCGAGCAGACCCAAGCGCTCTGGTCATATGCTACTCTGAATGAATGACAAGGTTTACACTGCGCGTTTTTGAATATCTACCAATGTGGTGTAGTACTTACAGCGCAGTTTGGTTGTTACATGGCTGGTGGCCAGGTCAAACTGCTGCCGTCTCGGCGCACGTTCTGTTTACACCATGCAACACTGCACCAGTTTACAGTGTCATTTAATTCGAAGCCACATACGCCGCCAAAGAGAGCTCCCAAACGTGCTCCACAGTTCAGCGTTGCAGTGCCCCAGAAAAGCGAAGTGTAGACTGACGTCTTTGATAATCTAATCATCGTATAAAATTATAGTAACGGTCACTGGGCCCTGATGACCTAAGCTGTGTCTCTGGACTGAGGAAAAGCATAAATATGCTCGTGCTGAACCTCTCTTTTCACAGCAAAAACCATCTGAAACAGCGTGGAATAATAATAATCACAAGCCTGTCTTCTTCACTCAGCTTGAATGTTTCAAATCTGCGGAAAACTGAAAGCCGCTGAAAACTAAAGCTTCTGTAAAAGTGTTTATATTTGTAATACAACATAATGGTAAGTATAAATGGACACACACAGAATGATTGCTGCTACTTGAAGTCAACTGCACATGAACTGTTTAACCAGCAACTGCCACGAACGTTCAACAGTGTCATCATTTCCACATCAGACAACATGCCCGTCAGACATGTATCATTTGAGACATGTTAGCATTCTATTCTACCTCATTTTGCTTAAGGTCCTCAGACGCTAAAGGGCATATTAGGGACAATCTATAAAACAAGCTTGTCTTGGATATAAAACAGTTAAAACCAATGGGGGATGAGGGGAGACGAGATGAGTTTGGTCCAATGTTAGCATTCAGGCATCAAACGCACAATGTCCCAAACTCCTTCTGTATAAGAAACTAGTGTGTTGTGGTGACGGTCATAATATGAGTCTAGTCTAAAAGCACGACCACTAGCGCGTGATGAAATATTTTGTTCTCATCTGATCATCCCAGTCTTCGTTGCACACAACTCGTCACCAAAGCCTCCATATCTTCAGCAAGGACACAGTTTTTCAAGTGTAAAAATGGAATCAACGTTTGACTGATTCAATCAAACACAGAACTGAAACACAGTTGCAGTCAAAACACATCGAGCATGTACACATTACCAAATTATTATTCACACATTTTGCACGCCCAACTAAATGCAACGACTAGATCAACTACAAGAACAAAGCGTCGCATACAATAAATAGTATATGCCTGAGATCAGTTGGCCGACCGATTTGTTAGTTTATCGTTTTTGTTTTGTTTATTGTTGCAGCTTTTTGTTTGTTTGTTTGTTGCTGTTTTCTTTATCTACACAGATTTCGGTGAGTGTATGTAATGGAGAAAAATGTCATCCAAAGGTATACCCCAGCTCTTTACGATTTCATAGCACCTGTACCTCTGTCTACATGCGACTGGTTTTCGTCAGTGTTAGTCTCATGCATTTAATTTGGTCTCGATAACGTATCGTTGTACAAACCCACACTGCCACGGTGTTAAATCGCGTCTTAAGTGGCACAGAAACACGTTCCATTCTCTACGCGCAATGTTCGCCAACACTTCACGTCCCAAATAACAGTGCGCAAATCTCCGTGGCTTTCTGATTGGTCAGACGCGTCGCGTCATGTAATCTTTTATTCATATGACCCGCTGGGTCAGCAGACGACGCTTTTGTTCAGTTTTGAATCGAAAGTCTGGGCTAGCTTATCGAGGAATATAATTATCAAAATTTAGCCCATATCTCTGAAGGGCCTCCTGGCTAGTTAGGATTTCTTTAGCTCTCGTCTGCGGAAATACATCTGCGTTCACACATTCGAGGTGGCCGTCCTGGGCTCTGGGCTCCCCGTCCCTGACAGTGCGTACCGTCTCTGTGGACGTAAGGCAACACTGAACTCGAAATCAAACACGTGTGGCCTCTTGATCAGTGTACGCGCTTGTCACAATAAGTACAGCGTCTAACGAACGAGACAGAAAACTGTTCTGTCTCTGGTGAAGTTACAACTGGTAGGGCAAATAACCCCCGTACATTTCAGCCGGTAAGTCTTTCAAACACGTGCGCGCCGCCTTACTTCTGTCGTACCACAGGCTATGTCAAAAGGCGGAGTTTTCTGGTCTCTCTCCTGGCAACATGTCAAGTGTATACCCAGTAAACATGCCGGATCCGATCCGGAAGCGTTCTGGTTACGGCCAGTTATGGCCATTGCGGCCAGCGTGTAGCCAGAATCGGGCCGGATAGTATATGCCGGATCCGACTTCCCGCATCCGTTTCAGCTCCGTTTTTTTCCAAAGAAGGCATGGATCATATTGTGCAAAACCGACCCGGATCTGATCTGGGTGGTCTGGTCAGGGTTTGGCCAAACGCATCTGGTCTAGAAGCAAGCTAGTGTGTAGGAATCATTTCAGGGGCTGGTTTCTGGCATGACGCATCCGGCCCGCTACCAGTTTCCGACTTTTTGACTCGGTTCCGTTCATCAACAGACGACCCGGATAATATTGTGCAAAACCAACCCGGATCCGGTTTAGTTCTGGCAGATTGTCAGGTTTTGGCCAAACGGATCCGGTCCGGAAGCAAGCCGGTGTGCAAGAATCATCCGGCCCACTTCTGGCCAATGCTTCCCACCTGATCCGGACCGGGTGCGAATCGGATCCGGCATGTTTACTGGGTATACTTCGCATCTATTTACAGAACAGCATTTGTCGGAGGTACGTCACTGAGTGGGCGGAGCTGTCTCTCCTGGTGACTAGTCAATGCCAGTAACACGGACTCGTCATTTACTCCATTCCGGTAACAGCAAGTGAGCTGTATGCGTATCGATCTACATACCAGCTCACTATTTGGCTCTGCTGGAAGATTTCATTGTGGAGTGTACAGTTTTCACCCAAACACAATCTGAAAAAAAGCTTAAAATAATCTGAAACAAGGATAACTGCTAACGTTCTAAAACAAGACCCAAACGTGTAAACGTTTAAAAAGAGTGCTAAACGGTTAAAAGATGGCTAAACGGTTAAAAAGATAGCTGAACGGTTAAACGGTTAAAAAGAAGCAGAAGAGCTAAACGTTTAAAACGAGCGCTAAGATTAACGTTTATGTGTTTGGATCTCATTCCCCAACACAAGTGTTGCACATTGTGCAATGCCCACTAGCAGCAAACCTCACATAATTATTGGTACATTCGTCGAAAAACAAAAACAAACAAACAAAAAACGTTTACGATATGTCGTCGTCGTACTAGTAGGCCTAGAAGTAGAAGCAGTAGTAACAGTTGTTTTCGTAGAAGCTGCTGTAAGATTGGTTTTCATTTATTCTTTCCGTTTGTACCGTTGCAGTATCTTTCTTCTCTTTTCCTTTTCTATTGTAAAAAATACAACCCAAAAAACGGAAATCTACTTCTGTCAACGACAAAGCCATAATTAGCTTTGTAACTGTCTCCATAGCTCTTCTCTCGGTGGCTGTTTGTCCTTGTGTGGGGAGCGCGGGTACCAATCGGTACAGCATCGCCAAGATTTAATGACTATAGGACAGTCTCTTAGGAGACAGAAAACTGCATCAATATGGTGCTGTTGTTGTTCTTGTTGCTGTTTTTAACCAGCGCTGGATAATGACATCAGTTTGCTTTCACTCTGTATTTAGAAAGTCCAAATGGTATTTACAGTTTTAAGCATCACACGTAAAATTATTATTCCAGTCACATACATTTTCACCAGCCGTCCAGCCTATCACTCAGCCAGTTTAGTTTAGTTTTTTGTTTTTTTTGTTTTGTTTTTGTTTAGTTTTGTTGTTGTTGTTTTATAGTTTTTTTTAAAGCAACAACGGGAACAAACAGCACGAATACTCTTTTTTTCACACTCAGGGAAAGTCACGTTTGGAAACTCTGAGCTAAAGAACTTTTTTTTTTTTTTTTTAAGAGTCCGTGATCCCCATGCACACAATTGAGTCAGATCAGTCAAATCACAGTCTGCGCCGTCCACCCACGCCGACCCGGTCACTGCAGCAGCAGGTTGTCGCACGAATTGGACTTGCGCGTGGCATACTTGACGAAACGGCTGAAGAGAGACAGAGGGGACGGGGTGCGACACTTGTTTTTGGGGGAGGAGGGAGGGGTGAGGAGGGAGGTGGGCGGAGGGCAGAGCTGGAAGCGAATCTGCGAGAGAGTTCCCACCAGCAGGTCGTCGACGTGGTCGTTGAGGGCGGCCGAGGTCTCTGTGTACTTGGCGTCGAACGTGGTGGCCAGGTCTCGGGCATCTGAAACACGCAAGAGGAGGGCGGAGTGAGTGGACAGTTGCACACTGCGTGTCGCTGGGCCCACGGTCATAGGGATGTAGCCTAGTAGTAGTAGTAGTAGTAGTAGTAGTAGTAGTAGTAGTAGTAGTAGTAGTAGTAATAGTAGTAGTAGTAGTAATAGTGTTTGTGTGTGAGTGCGTGCGTGCGTGTGCGTGCGTGCGTGTGTTTGTGCGTGCGTGCCTGCGTGTGAGTGAGAGTGTGTGTGTGTGTGTGTGTGTGTCTGTGTGTGTGTGTGTGTGTGTGTGTGTGTGTGTGTGTGTGTGTGTGTGTGTGTGTGTGTGTGTGTGTGTGTGTGAAGCTGCTGTGTAAGAGAGAGACAGAGAGACAGAGACAGAGAGCGACACACAGAGACACAGAGAGGCAGAGACAGAACCCAGATAACTTGTGTAATAAACATAAGGATAAAGGTTAAGGCACGAATGCCTGTGGGACAACCTTGTCCTTGGTACAACTACTAACACTTAAACAGTGATGTGAATATGAAAATAATTATGATTAAAACTATATAAACTATTATTATTATAGAAATCATCATGACAGAGAGAGGACAATCACAGAATATCAAATAAAAATTTTTTTAAACAATAACAACAATAATAATAATAAAGGAATACACACGTACGTTTTATGTACGTAATTACGATTTACACACAAGTCTAAATAAAAGGACAGAGGGGCAAAACATTCCTCTTGTGGACTATCGGGTAAAGGGGGGGGGAGAAGAGGGGGTTGGGGGGGGTAGTTGGATCTTAACGCAACTGCACAGAGAGAGACACACACAGACACAGAGAGAGAGAGAGAGAGAGAGAGAGAGAGAGAGAGAGAGAGAGAGAGAGTGTGTGTGTGTGTGTGTGTGTGTGTGTGTGTGTGTGTGTGTGTGTGTGTGTGTGTGTGTGTGTGTGTGTGTGTGTGTGAAAGAGGGAGAGAAGCGTAGATCGATAGATAGATTTCAGCCAACTTCGTAGGTCATATCAGGGCCTATAAGGGCAATAACAAACACAGCGAGAAGGAAAAAAGTCCCAGTCAGGAATACCTAGCTTTATTCATACTAAGTTACCATGTTAAAAGTATTCATCCCTTTCAAATGTCCGAAATGCAATTTTGCAGGACATCTCTAAATTTAATGTTAACTGGAGTAAACTGGGTTTTTCTCTCTCTCTCTCTCTCTCTCTCTCTCTCTCTCTCTCTCTCTCTCTCTCTCTCTCTCTCACACACACACACACACACACACACACACACACACACACACACACACACACACACTCACACACACACACACACACACACACACACACACACATATACACACACACACCGGCTCTCTCTCTGTGTCTCTGTCTCTCTCTCACACACACACACACACACACACACACACACACACACACACACACACACAATTCAGTCAAGCTAAATAATGCCATGATATTCTGAAAAAAGAAACTCCCGGTATGAAAACTGCGTCCCCCCCCCCCCCTCCTCCGGCCCCACCCCATCCCACCCTTAAACAAGAAAGAGTCACACGAATGGCCGTTAATTATGCAGTAGACAGAGGACACATTGGTCCTCTTCTGTTTCAGGATGGAAGGACAGGCAGTCATTCTTCTTCTTTTTTCTTTTCTTTTTTTTTTCTTCTTTTTTTCTTTTCTTTTTAATTCATTAACATGTATCCATCCATTACAATACAATTTCTTTCTCTCTCTCCTCCACCCCCCCCCCTCTCTCTCTCTCATTCATATATCTAAGGTAAAGTACGAAGAAGAAAAAAGGCACACACACACATACAAAAACAGAAGGGATAAAAAGAAGAAGAGAAAAAGGACCATGGCAATGAGTACAATTTACAAGATTATTAACGAAATTAACAACCTCGTCTAGATTTGTATCAGCTTTTTGTAATGCAACCATTCGGCTGCTATCTTGTCATATGACATCGTTAATGTCGCATTGTATTTGTCTACATCAAATGTATTTTTAAAATATTGTTTGAACAGGTGCAGCTGAGGTATATTCTTGTTGATCTTACAAGTATAAATATAGAATTTTGCACGCAAAATTATCAAATCAAAGGTGCTCTCTGATTTAATTTGGCTGTCGTGACCAAAAAGTACAAAATTTTCATTAAGCGTTACTGTCCTCGCATTTGAGATCCCGGTATTAAGTGTAGTCTGGAACTGTTCCCAAAAAAGACTTTACGTACACACATCTCCAAAAAATGTGATTAATAGAGTCTCTTTCCTGTCTACAAAAAGAACAGTTAATGTCATTTTCAATACCCATGTGCATTAAAACAATACTGGTAGCTAATAACCTATGTACAAGTCTTATCTGGAACCATTTTAGTTTTATCTCTTGGATGTTTTGCATTTTCTTAAAGTTTCTGCTCCAGTCAATGTCTGTATTCAATCTTGCTTCCCATTTTTCACAACACTTAGGTTTATCTTTACCCTGTGTAAGCATTTCATAATACAGGCGTGAGCCTTTTTGTTGACTATAAATAATCTTAAGCGTCTTTGTCAAATCGGTTGAACTGTTACTCTCAACTGTTAGTCCCGTTTTACGTATGTAGCTTTTAATAGCTTGTACACATCCAGTATATGTAATGTAATCCGTATTAATCCTGTATATTTCTTTAAACCTTTTAAATAGCATAAACGTACCATTTTCATTCAGAATGTTTTTGATAAAACATACACCTTTGTCTATCCACTTTTTACAAAAAACAGTTTTGTTTCCAACCAGAATATTGTCGTTGCAGAAAATAGGATCTGCAACTAGTTCTTCTGAGTTCTCTACCTGCATGTATTTACCAAACTCTCTATATGCTTTAAATACATAAATACATGTCGTTGCAGAAAATAGGATCTGCAACTAGTTCTTCTGAGTTCTCTACCTGCATGTGTTTACCAAACTCTCTATATGCTTTAAATACATGAATCCAAAACATATTAAAATTCTTTTCCTGAGTAGGGAGGCTTGATCCCAATTGTTCAAGCAGTAACATTTTCGGGTAAGTTGATGTAATTATACCTTTCCACTTGTGATCACTTGTTTATAGTTTTCGTATCCAACTTTGCTTCAGCGCATTAATATAATGTCTAATATTTGGTATGCCAAGTCCTCCCTTTGCAATAGTTTTGACGGTTACTTTCCTACTTATCCTGTCTTGTTTTTTTATTCCATACGAACTGAAACACGGTCTTCTGCAACGCGTCCACCAGACTGTCTGGTGGATTTGGCAATAAAATCCATAGGTGGATAAGTTTAGACAAAAATCAGCGACTTCAGAACAGCTACTCTACCGAGTGGTGTTATTTATCTTCTTAACCATACTTTGTACAATGCTTTTATTTCTAAAAATCTATCGCGAAAGTTGAGTAGCTCATACTCTTTTAAATTATTAGTAAACCAAATACCAAGTATTTTAAATTTAGGTGGGTTCCAATCCATATGCAAATTTGGCATATATTTAATGGGTGAATTTCTTTTATTACCAAGCCATATAGCACTAGTCTTCTAGAGACCTGACTTGTTCCCAAATGTATTAATAATCTTAACTGTTTCCTCAAATGAGTTCTTGTCACCTTCTAACATAATTTCAGTATCATCAGCATACTGCGAGATTTTGTACTCAGTTTCTCCTATTAAAATACCTTTAAAATTCTTATTTTGCCTAATCATAGTAGCAAGTATTTCTACGCATAATAAAAATAAATATGGTGATATTGGGTCCCCCTGTCTACATCCCCTCTGAATTGAAAACCATTCTGATAATTGTCCATTAACCGCGACAGATGACTTTATATGTCTATAAAATGTGAATATCCACTGGCTAATATCGGGCCCAAATCCAAATGCATGTAAAACTTTAAACATAAATCTCCAATCCACTGAATCGAAGGCTTTTTCAAAGTCTAAGCACAAGAGTAGCCCAGGCATGTTTTCTTTGTTCAAGTAACTGATTAAATCGTATATCAGTCGAATATTATCTCCTATATATCTATTGGCCATAAACCCAGTTTGGTCTTCACTGATCAAAGAGGGCAGCACACGTTTTAAGCGATTAGCAATACAAGTGGATCCTATTTTGTAAACAACATTAAGGAGTGAAATTGGCCTCCAGTTTTTTTATCAGGTCTTTTGATTTGTTCCCTTTTGGTATGCATATTATTATTCCTTCTTTCTGCGTTGATGATAATTCACCTTTTCTAAACCCATTATTTAATGATTTAACAACGAAGGCACCCAGCTATCGCCAAAAAAACTTTAAGAATTCAACAGTAAAACCATCAGAGCCTGGGCTTTTATTGTTTTTCATGTTCTTGAGTGCAATGCTTGCTTCATCTAAAGTAATTTCCCCTTCGAGTGAGGTCTTTTCTTGCACTGTCAATGTTGGTATATCCTCAACCAAGTCTAATATTTCACAATCTTCTAATTGTCTGTCAGAATATAATCTTTCATAAAACATTTTGACTTCCTTTATAATGTCCTTAGTTTCATATATTTCCTCACCATTGTTTAAAGTAAGCCTAATCATTTGTTTACTAACGTAATTACGTTTTTCAAGTGCACAAAAATATTTTGTTATTTTTTCTCCTTCGGCGACCCATCTCGCTCTCGATCGAAGCAAAACTCCCCCCATCTTTTTCTCTCTAAGTGCAATTAGC
>CAUZXP010000103.1:0-5000 GCA_963584105.1 Alviniconcha strummeri
TGTTTACTAAAGACGGTAAGATTATGAATGCATAATAGTCATAGTAAAACCTTGATGATAATAAGAAGTAATAAATGTGAATAACACCCACATACACACAAACACACACACACACACACACACACACACACACACACACACACACACACACACACACACACACACGCACACACACACACACACACGCACACGCACACATACGCTACATGCGCGCGCGTGTACGCAAGGAACACGCACGCACGTATGCACCCACGCACGCACGCACAGCTTCATGACTGACACAAACATCCAGCCACCAACACACACACACACACACACACACACACACACACACACACACACACACACACACACACACACACACACACACACGAACAGACACACACACGCACCACACACACACGAACAGACACACACACGCACCACACACACACACACACACACACACACACACACACACACACACACACACACACACACACCCGCACACACACTCTTCACACATGCATACACTTTCATACACATGCACGTATCCACCCACACTGACACCCTCACACACATTACACTCAAAGGCGCCTTTAGCTGTGCGGCACAAGAGCTTCACCTAAATGAATCTGACATCACACCGTCCGGCCAACGGAATTGAGAGGATGGGAGGGAGGGAGAGAGAGAGAGAGAGAGAGAGAGAGAGAGAGAGAGAGAGAGAGAGAGAGAGAGAGAGAGAGAGAGAGAGAGAGAGAGGGAGAGAGAGAGCCGAAGTAACACCCTGGGCAGCTACATCGCGAAGTGTCAGACAGGTCTGGCACCAACAGGGAAGTTGGGTATCTGTCGCATTCTGCAGATGGTACTCTATGTAGTGTAACTACGGAAAATGTCGGGCGAAAGTCCTAAGATCAATTGTTGCATGAATGCTGGGTCCACATCTTAATCAAAGCTTCTGAGTTGCAACATAATCACACACGAGAAAACGAAGGTATACAAGTCTGGAATTCTCTAATGTCTCTGTACGGCTGCACGGTGACGGGACTTCTTCTAGGGCTTTCTCATTCTTAAGGTCTTGTTTCAGACTACAACCTGAAAATGTACATGTTCACTTGAAATATTACGCACAATGAACACACACACACACACACACACACACACACACACACACACACACACACTCACACACACACACACACACACTCACACACACACACACACACACACACACTCACACACACACACACACACACACACACACACACTCACACACACACACACACACACACAAGCTAGAAAGACGTAAATGACTTTGCGGCCATGTAAAGTCAGTAAAATCCCAAAACGTAGTCACAGAACCGAGATAGAAAAAGAAAACAAAAATCTCACCCTAAGAAGAAAAACAAAGAAACCGAAAGAAACAACAACAACAGCAGCAAAAACACCAGCATAGCTCTTGTCGCCAAGAACAACACGCAAACGAGAAACATGGACCAACTCACGGTGAAACAGAGACAGTCGCAGCAGACGGCATCGCTTGTTGACAATGGCTGCTGCCATGGCGAAAGAAATCGTTGCAGCGAGTCAACAACCCCCGATTCCTCACATCACACAAAGACACTAATCTTCCACAAACGGCGTCAGTGCAGCATCCCGACCCTTTCAGTTCCGCGCATCGCTCGAGGTGTGAGGCCAGTGTCTGGTCTGGTCTGTTCGCGCTGGGCACCTGGCTGACCGCTCAACTCTATAGCTGAGAAAAGCTGCCTGCGGGTCCGCAGCCAAGATACCAGTCTCACCTCGCTGTTATGTTCCAGCTGTCTGGCCAGGGCATCATGGTCAGCAGCTGGTTGTAACGTCCCATCGACCGCACAGGGTCACACCAGGATGAGTTAGTGCTTCGATTTTCACGTCCCGTAAACAGCACAGGGTCAAACCAGGATGAGTTAGTTAGTGCTTCGATTTTCACGTCCCGTACTGAAACAGCACAGGGTCACACTAGGATAAGTTAGTTTAGTTAGTCAGTTCTTGGAGTTTTACCTCCTGCCAACCGCACATGGTCACATGAAGATGAGTCAGTTAGTTAGTCAGTGATTGGATTTTCACGTCTCGTCAACCGCACAGGGTCAAACGAAGATGAGTTAGTTAGTTAGTCACTGCTTGGATTTTCACGTCCCGTACACGGTTAGCTCAGGGTGAATCACACATTTACAGCTATTCCACACCAGATCGAAATGCAAATGTCCAAAAAAATTAAGTAACAAGCTGGCTCACAGTTCTACACACAACACAATCAATCAGCGAGTCTAGCCATGTGTTACCGGTCCAGCTGTCGACCCACGTACATGCGACGAGTCTACTGGACACGATGGGACTGCACCGGGCCAAGAAGCATAATCAAGTACACAAATAAAAAAATAAAAAAGTGAACATGAGCGTCTCTGATGATTTAAAAGCAAAATTTTCACTCGATGGCAAGAACACGTTCAGCACACGCAACACCTTCTTCAGCGCTGCTTTTTGCCTGGGAACACAACTGATTGCACTTTACACTTCAGCAACACCGAAATCTGGCTTTAACATTTTACTGAAGACCGTTTTCCTACCACAACTTGTTTCCAATAGCTCATAACTTTCAGTATGTTTTCATTATTTGTAAAATGCTTTAAGCCAGGTGTGTCGTACTCAATACCTAATTCTTCTTCATAATGTAACCACTTTGCTAATCTTTTGCTTTAGAATCCAATTGCACTTTACACTTCAACAGCAGCGAAATACGGTTTCAATGTTTGTTTTTCTGAAGGCTGTTTTCCTAGCACATTTTTTTTCCCCAATGGCTTATTACTGGCAACATGTTTTCATTATTTGTAAAACGCTTTGAACCAGGGGTTTCATCCTCAATGCCTAATTCTTCTGCTTAATGTAACCGCTTTGTTCATCTTTAGTGGAAAAGTCCAATTGCTCAGTTACCTGGATTTACCCGAGAGCAGCTGACAGAGCATGCAGAGTTACCCAGTCATACCGGTGAACACAATATGTCAGTGATGTCACTATAGTAATGTTATCTCGCAGTCAGCAAAACTGTTCGTACTCTTCTTCTGGTTTTCAACCGCTTAGGATCTTTAGTGTGTTTGCAACCAAAAGCATACGGGTCCAACCTGCTTATTTTTTTCTCAGTAAATTCAGTTTGGATCTGAACAAGAACTAAAACTTGGACCTCAAATAACAGTGAAACACGACGTCGTCGGCGACCGCTTCGAACCTCACGAGTCGGCTTACAATGAGTTTGATTTTTCAAAATAGATTTTTTCTACTTTAATTCGTTTAGGACTAGACATCTTCTGTAGAATAAAAATCACACTGCTACTTTTTGAAGATTTTGAATGAAATGTGAAAAACAAGTCACTTTGACAGCACTTGAACGAAAATATACTCAGTATTGAAATCCAGTATTCACGCAACTGTTCCAAACTTCAGATTTCAGTATAAATGGTGAAACACTGTCATATGATTTTATACACCTACATATTTTACAAACTTGTATTTTGATCTGCTTAGCTTTCTTCGTGGCCGCGAATTCACCCACCACCATCAATACCACCACCAAAGAATATAAATATAGCCTCGAGGAGATGCTACGGATATGGAAAACGTCCTTTCATAGAACTTTCCTGCGCTTGAAAATGCACGAACAGTCGAAATTTAACCAGGATGTTATATGACGACCAGCGGACAAATCGACAGAACTTTGTCAAAGACGTCAGACTATGTCAGTTGATCTATAGGGAAAATAGTGGGCAGCGCTTTGCGAAAGACGTCAAAGATGATCGACCTGAAGGTAAATCGACAAACACTTTGCGAAAGACGTCACATGACAATTCTATTAAGGAAATCAGCAACACTTTGCAAAAGAGTTCTTATAAGCAAATCGGCAACATTTTGCAAAAGACGCCACCTGACAATTCTTATAAGTAAATGGGCAACTCTTTGCGAAATACGACATACCACAATTCCTATAGTTAAATGGATTGCGGAAAAAAGAAAGAAAAAAAAATCAATAAAAATCATATGGCAATTAATTCCTACAGGCTAATTCATAATTATGACAATCGATCCATGCACAACACTTTGCGAAAGATGTCATGGCGATTGACCTACGGGGAAAAGGCCAACACTTTGTGAAAGAGTCATATGGCGATTGACCTATGGGGAACCGGGCAACACTTTGTGAAAGAGTCATATGGCGATTGACCTATGGGGAACCGGGCAACACTTTGTGAAAGAGTCATATGGCGATTGACCTATGGGGAAACGGGCAACACTTTGTGAAAGTGTCACTGGTGATTGACCTATGGGGAACCGGGCAACACTTTGTGAAAGATGTCATATGGCGATTGACCTACCGGGAAACAGGCAACACTTTGTGAAAGCTATCATATGGCAATTACTATCGACAAATGGACAACACTTTGCGAAAGCTGTCATATGACAATTTATATAGGCAAATGGAAACACTTTTCGAAAAATATGATATGATCATCGAGCTATGGGCAAATCAGCAACACTTTGCCAAAGACGTCACATGATGCTCTGTAGGCAAACAGGCAGCACTTTGCCTAAAACGTCATCTGGAAACAAAAAGCCATGGTGTAGCGGACCATACTGTTGAATATCCAGCAGCGACTGTCACAGTATCAGTGAAACTCCTTAAGGTCCAGCAAACGTCCAAGTCGTATCGTTGCGAAACACAAGTCATCAATCATAAACGGCAGCCTGATTCACCGCTACTTTTCGCTGGAAAACAAATGGAGTTGAATGAACCAGGAGGGCAGAAAATAAGCACATTTTATGGCAGGAGGCAGGCATACGAAGCTATATTATGACCTACGCCGGCAGAAGGCCAAGCGTGCAAGGCTTCTACTTCTGACCTACGCCTGAAATTAATTAAAAGAGGGGAACCTCTGACGGCTCCGTGTTTTTGAGCAGCGGTGGGAGTTTTTAACTTAGCGTCTGTCAGTCAG
>CAUZXP010000103.1:10000-12748 GCA_963584105.1 Alviniconcha strummeri
CAGAGGAATATACTTGAGAAATGGGACAGCTACAATCCAGATGACAACACTTGAGGAATGGGACAGCTACAAGCCAGAGGACAACCCTTGAGGAATGAGACAGCTACAAACCAGAGGAAAACACTAGAAGAAAGGAACGCCGAGCACCAATTTACGACATTCCTTTTCCACCAGCTGACATAATTCATAGGTCTTTAAAAAAAAAAAAAAATGAAAATTGTCAGTTAACTGACATTTTCCGTTGCTGATCAAATGGCAGCAAGCCTGTAACCACACAAACTAATCAACTCCAATTTATCAGGCCGCCTTTCTCTTATAACCACTCAAAACGCTGACGCCAGACGGGGTCGGACGCGCCAGTTCTTTACGTGCGTGCTTCGACGCAATGTTGCTTCCACAGTCTTAGTACTCAAACTTTTCAGAAATTGTACGGAGCTAGGACATTAAAAGGGGCAAGTTCGGTAGAGAGACGCGCGGAGATACGTTTAGTGCCTTTCAATGACGTAACAAATTACGTCAGTCTGGAGGCCTTAAGGGTGCCGAATAGCGAGGCTTGCAGTCTTGACACTGCACGCCGACTCAACCGAGAAGGTCGTGGCTGTCGGCTCAACAGTAAACCAATCACCAGTGACAGTCTGTTTCATAGTTCACATTTGCACGTCACATCTTACTTGAAGAGGACTAGGCGAAAACGAAAATGAATAGACCGGGAAGGTAGAACATCAGAAAGGCATTATTCCTGGCAGTTTAGAAAAGGTGCAAATAAGTAAAATGCTGGCCTGATCCAGACTTAAATTTTAAATAAATATTTTTAAAAAGAAGACAGAGGGAGGACTGCTTAATTTATGCTTCCGTAATATCCCGATGCCACAGAATAAGACCAAAGGCGTGGAAGTGATCAAATGAACGACCACTCCGATGAACATGGAAAACATTAGAAAGGCATGAAAATCTGAATAATACAAATCCCGCCCAAAACAAGAAACTAACAACATCGCCTGGAATACATGCTGAATATTGATGCGCCATGGTGAGACTGGTAACGACAGCGAGCGGAAAAAATGAAATGAATGAAGATGTGGGGGACGGGGAGGGGGGCAGAGGCAGAGAGGCAGAGAAAAACGAGAGGAGGGGAGAGAGAGAGAGAGAGAGAGAGAGAGAGAGAGAGAGAGAGAGAGGAGAGAGAGAGAGAGAGAGAGAGAGAGAGAGAGAACTCGAACTCGAAAACTTAATTTGACAAAGAATTGTAGTTTAGGTTCAGTTAAAAACCCGCCTAACAACTAGTCCTTGCTAAGCTACTGATGAACAGATATCAAATTACAGGTATTATTTATATACATATAGGCATGAATGGGTGAGTGAAACGTTATACATGAGAATTTTCACACAAACAGCGTGCTCTCAGCGCCAGATGAACACATGCCATGCATCATTCAGTTACATATTATGAGCACACACACAACAACAAAAACGGGACGGAGGGGGGGGCACTCTCACAGAAGAGAGAGAGAGACACACACACACCCAGAGAGACAGAGACAGACCGACCGACAGACAGACAGACCGACCGACAGACAGACAGACAGGCACAAAGAGGGAGAGAGGGAGAAAGAAAGAGGGAGAGAGAGAGGGGGGAGAGAGAGAGGGAGAGAGAACAGAATATGACAGCTGGTAGAGAGAGAGAGAGAGAGAGAGAGAGAGAGAGAGAGAGAGAGAGAGAGAGAGAGAGAGAGAGAGAGAGAGAGAGAGAGAGAGAGAGAGAGAGAGAGAGAGAGAGAACGGCAAAGAGGTGGGTGGGTGCAATCACAGCGATAAGTCATGCGGTAAACAACATCTGACATCTAAGAGGATTTGTCGGACGAATCCCTTTCCACCCACCACCTCAGGACAAGTGCATTCTGCATGTTTTCCGTCTGGCGTAATACACGCAATCGATTACTGTATGTGACCTAAAGCCTTGTTCTTAAAGGCCGATTCCTCACCAACACAAAATTAATAGACTGTCAACGGTCAGCGTTAATAGTCTTGTAGGTTGTGTTCGGCACAGTCGCCGTGCCTGATGTTTATAACAATGTTATTTTATAGGAGTACAAGGGCCAAAACGTGGTGGTTAGCGCGCTGCACCGATAAATCTGGCAAAATCAGCCTGCGTTGGTTCAACTCCCGGTGTGTGTGTGTGTGTGTGTGTGTGTGTGTGTGTGTGTGTGTGTGTGTGCGCGCGCGTGCATGCGTGCGTGCATGCGTGCGTGCGTGCGTGCCTGCGTGCGTGCGTGTGTGTGTGTGTGTGTGTGTGTGTGTGTGTGTGTGTGTGTGTGTGTGTGTGTGTGTGTGTGTGTACAGAAACTGTTTTGTTGCTTTTCTTTGCCAAAGTCATTATTTCTGCAAACTCGCCAATGTCTGTCTCGTTCATTCAGTTCATTTCAGTCCAGTTTAAGATGGTAGCGTATAGCCACGTGCTCGGGAAAAGGCCATAAGCGCTCCACCGAGTCTCTCAGAGGCTTTCCGCAGTCGCCTTTGAAACAGGGAGAGAAATAGGCCAGTGTCTCATTCATGTGCACAGCTAGTGCATGCTATATGCTCGTTGGGCATGTTCAGAATGTCGTAGTCCATCTTTAGTACAGGGTGTATTCGGGCCGGTGGTGTGAACACACAAAGCCCCACATCGCATAGCACCGTAAGCATAAAGATGTTTGTGGCTGCTCCCAGGAGAAGAAGAAGCAGGAGAATAATACCCTGAATGAAACGAAT
>CAUZXP010000104.1:5000-27500 GCA_963584105.1 Alviniconcha strummeri
GAAGGGGAAAAAAGAAGAGCTGAAAACAGTAATAGTAAATAAGAAATGAATTATAACAGGGAACCAGGTAGGCACGTTAACATCCAGCAAGCAAGTCACATCGTAGCATTTTCGTATACTTATTATGATAGAATTAAAAAGGCATGTTTGCTTTTAAAAGAACTACACAGTGCAAACACAGATCAGGAAATGTGCACACACACACACACACAAAAGGAGGGGTATGATTCTGAACTTCTGCATTCTACCTGGTGACCTCCCAGAGGTACTGATACATGTCCACGCATGCTAACTACCACTTGGTGTTTTTATTCAGTTTATAAACTTCAACGTCACTTGTTGAGTTTTTGTCATCAACAGTGGCACCTTTGACAGGCAGTGAGATCTTCAACGCTGTGTCGCTGTGCGTTTGCTCTGTACACAGTCGAGATTCCAGCCGCTTCAGCAAGTACGCCTCCTGTGCTTTCCGGCGTTTCTCCATCAGCACGTTGAAGGTGTAGAGGAAGGGGTTCAGTGCAGAGTTGAAGGGCATCACGAAGATGGCCACAGCAACGTTGAACTCGTCAGGGATGGGAGTTCCTGTGGAGGCCAGCACACCCAGCAAGCCGATAGGGAACCAGCACAGGAAGTCTGACAGAACAATGGTGGTCAGGCGGCGCGCGATGGCGGAGTCTCTGGACCCCGTTTTCTTCGAAGACGATATGGAGTTGGAGCGCACAGACCAGTAGATGATCGCCTGGCCCACAGCGATCAGTAGGAACAGCAAGAAGTTCAGAAGGATCATCACACTGAAGGAGTAGTGGTAACCCTGGAAACGTTCACTGGTGGCGAATGGCAGAGGGATGCAGATTCCAGTCTGACTGTAGTACTCCCAGTGTGACGTCATAGGCACCCACGGAACTGTTGCCAAGGCAATTCCTATCACCCAGACAACTGCACAAGCTATCAGCGCGGAGCCGCGGCTAAAGTGAAGTCTGCTGAAGGGAAAGCGCAGGGCGAGGAAGCGATCCAGAGTGATGAGGCAGATGATGAAGGCCGACACCTCAGTGGACATCAGACACAGAAAACCAGCTACCTTACAGACCATACTTTCCTTCCATTGATCGTCATACCACAGGTATTCCCCACTGTAGATCTGATCAGCCACCCCTACAATGGCCAGGTAGACCCCCATGAAGAAATCTGCAATGGACAGATTGGTGACAAAGATACTGAAACTTCCCAGACCTGCGCCTTTGCTGCCGAAGCAGAGTCTGACCACAAAGCTGCCCACGCTGCCCACAACGGACAGTGAAGCAAAGAGCCACAGAAACACGCGGTAGACGTTGGACTTCAGAAGGTCTTTACAGGACGCCAGCAGGTCTTGTTCGGCGTGGCAGTTATTCAAGTTGAAGTCCTCAGGAAGCATGGCTTCACAACACAACTTGTAGTTGTCAGCATGCACCACCTTCAGAGAGAAAAGACTTTTCAACAGATCACTAGGGAAGTCCTTCAAAGGGGAACCCCTCACGTCCAAGTTCTCCAACAGCGGCGTGGATTGGAAGCCCACGTCGGTTATTGTCGTCAGTTTAACGTTCCACGAAATGTTGAGTGTCTTGAGGTTCGGGCAACAGGCCAGTGCACTACCATTGTAGACATCGAGACTGGTACCTGATAGGTTGACAGACTGAAGCACCATCCTACATGCTTCCGATAGCACCGTGTTTGTTACTGCTGACAAGGGGTTACCAGACAACACCAGAACTCGCAGATTCTTCAGGGAACGGAAATACTGCATGTCGATGTGCGTCAGTTCATTCCCACTTAGATCTAAATGTCTCAAGTTAGGAAGCTCCAAAGTTGGTTGTGTGTCAATGCTGCAGTGCGACAGACGAAGATATATCAGCAAGAGGTTGTGAGTCAGGTCACTGGGCCTTACACCAAAACCACATGCGTCCAGGTAGCGAAGATCAGGGTAGGAGCTGGCTGAGAAGTTAGCAGTGCAGACAAAGGCCAGACCTTGGCAGTGACACACATCAGGACAGGTCAGCCTTTCACACAGCAACTCGTCATCATACTGAGGACACTGGAACAAGCCGTCACACACGTGGTCAGGATGCAGACACACTTTGGACCGTCGACAGCGGTAGAAACCGGAACACGAGTAGCTCTCACACGATGCCTCATCCTCACGGTTGGGACAATCATCCACACCATTACAACGTAGGTAGATGGGCAGACAGAATCCTTGGGAGCACCGAAAGTGGGTCACAGGACATTCATCTGAATCCTTCATCTGTCCGAGGAATGGTCGCCCTGTGCCATCCACCTCAACAACTGCTGGTGGCAGAGTGGTCAGTTTGAAAAATTCTCTTTCTAATTCACAGAATTCATCAGAACCGTCGTAACAGTCAATTTTCAAGTCACATAGTTTGTCCCGAGAAATGCACTGACCGTTTTCACATCTAAACAAATAAAACGGACAAAGAACATACTGACAGAAATCTTCATCCGTGGTGTCCGCGCAATGTTGAATATGATCACACACCAGAGTGTAGTGCAGAGTTTCACGGTGACGTTCACACACAAACATGGACACTGTGACGCTTCCCAACTGACACGACGTCATATACTGTTTTGACCCGCACTGTCCCTGCGTGTCACATGACAGGATGTCTCTAGTCACGTGACCTGAAGAACACTGAACCATACTCACTTTCCAAATCGTGTCATCAAGACCAGTGGCTATACTGCTAACCAACTTTACTTGAGTGTCGTTTTTTGACTGTGCATCGTATTTGTCAAACTCGCAGACTACGTCGGCTTTATTGCTTTGCTGACAATCCAGGGCTTTGATATTTCCACTGGCAGGAATATAAGAAACACATGTGGAGGGATACTCATAGCCCGTGACGTTGAGGAAGAAGGCCGTTCTTCCGTCGACCCACTGCCAAAGATATTTGTAAGTCGCCTCCGCGTTCACATCCTGCCGTTTTCCCGGAAGGTTTGCTCCGATGTAAACACGATGCGGATTCCTCACTGAGGCTGTGATCTCTCGCCATCGTCTCAGTTCATCCTCTGTCGCCAGCGTGACCAGATTCTGACTGACTTCACTGCATTCGTTATAAGCGTCGTCCCAAGTCGTAGTCACGCCACGTCGAACAAACCGGTAACATTTTGTTCCCGCGTCTACTGCTCCGTCTCCACATTCGTTGCTATGGTGACCACAGTCTTCTTCGTCTTCGTTTCCCTGACATTCCGTCACCATATTGCAGCTGAGCAGCGGCTTGAAGCTGTGGAAATGGGGAACGGAGCAGTTGTACAGATTGTCCGACAGCTGCTGGGGCTCTTGGGACCTGGGAAGGATGGCGTACATCATCTTGAACCCAGTGAACTGATTCGAGTCGTCAGAGTGGAAGAAGAGTGATATAGAGGAGCGGTACACCCGCGGTAGTATTTCTTGCTTTCCACACTTTCTCCACATTTGGCTGATTGCCGTCAGCCCGAAGTCCAAATAGTCGTAGCAAATTTTATCTCCCGTCTCCAAAACAAAGTGAGTGAAGCTGGTAAACACGGACTGGTCGTCCGAAAGATGCAGGAGAAACAGCCCTTCGTAGCCGTTGGGATATACGCCGTCCGGTTTGTTAAACCCAGGCGATGTCACATAGCCTAGTGTGTCCGTCAGCTCTACAACAGGCAAGTCCTCCACCACGCCACCAAGTTGAACTGGAAGAGGGGACGTTGTGGAGGAACATCTGTACAGATTGTCCGACAACTCCTGGGGGCCTTGGGACCTGGGAAGGATGGCGTATATCATCTTGAACCCAGTGAGCTGAAGAAAATCGTCAGTGTGGAAGGAGACGGTAATAGAGGAGCGGTACGCCCGCGATAGTATGTCTTGCTGTCCACACTTTCTCCACGCTTGGTTGAGTGCCGTCACCCTGAAGTCCAAATAGTCATAATAACAGTCCCCATCGTCCTTCCCCGGCTCCAATTCAAAGTGAGTGAATTTGATGAATACGGACTGGTAGTCCAAAAGATGGAGGTCAAATGTCCCATCGTATCCTGGCGGGTAGAGGCCATGCATTCCGTCGAACCCAGGCGAGGTCACATAGCCGTCTGTGTCCGTCAGCCATACCACAGGCAAGTCCTGTACCCCGCTACCGGGTTGAACAAGAAAACGGAACGTTACGGCTGACGGAAGGTGCAGGTCGTGACCCCGGAAGCGGAAGGAGAGTGAGGAGGCGGAAGTGAAGGACACACTTTTGTTTCTCAGCACTGATACATTGAAGACTCGTTTGACGTTGACATAATTTTCCACGCAGATGTCCAGGGTTTGGGTTCCATTGCGTTCATCCTCTTCCATCACCAGCTGGTCAATCGTCACGTTAACAATCTTCTTGTCAGGAACTCTGATGTTCCAATGGCAGAGGATGTCGTGACTGACAGAGTTTGCGTTCGTCAAGATTTCCAAAGTGGTAGGTATCGACGTGCTGATTGTCGGTGAGTCGTTTGCGGCACAGGCTGTCGGGTTAATAACAAAATACCCGGCATCCTTTTCACACAGCATGGCTTCACAGTCTTTGGTCGGCGTCACAGGCGATGTAGTGATCAGGGAAGAGACAGAGGTGGGTACTGTTGTAACTGTCATTGATGTGAACACGGTTTCGGAGGCCAATTCATCGTTGTCCCTTCTGATGTGAACGGAACCGGACACGGTGCCAGTGTTTTCCGACGCCACTGAGTAGTTTACATCGCTTTCTGTTGTTGACACACTCGTGTGTTTTTTTTTCATCGGCACCAGAGGTTCTGGCATTGTTGTTGAGCTTCGGTGCCAAGTATTCCAATAACGTATTATACAAGTTTAAATCTGACTGAAAAGATGAATTGTCGGGAGTATTTACACTTCCTGTCTGTCCAGGTAATACGAAGAAGCATAAGAAAATTGGAAACACAGGAGCCATGGCGAGAAAGAGCTTTAGCCGGTCAGCTGACTGATGCACGGTCTGCTCTTTGATGAAAAGTGCAGCTATAATGTCTAGCGGGATTATTCTGCTGTTGCCCTGGTGACCAGAGCAGCTCAGCACTTCACTGGAAACAAGGATCCCTGAAGCACACAGATGTACACGGTGGTGGCGATCTGTCCAGCGACAGTAGTCGCTATCCTTAAGGTATCTTAATTAGGTAAGGTATCTTAATTATGCCATGATCCGGTCTGAATGGAAAGGTATCAGTGTTTGTATTCTCCGTCAGTTACAATGCCTGCCTGCCAGATCATCTTACTACAGTACCTGTCGCCCAATACACATGTCAGCTAATGTGTGTGTCGTTCCAACACCCGCCGTCAGCTACAGTGTCTGTCATCCCAACACCTGCCGTCAGCTACAGTGTCTGTCATTCCAACACCTGCCGTCAGCTACAATGTCTGTTGTCCAACACCCGCCGTCAGCTACAGTGTATCATCCCAACACCCGCCGTCAGCTACAGTGTATCATCCCAACACCCGCCGTCAGCTACAGTGTATCGTTCCAACACCCGCCGTCAGCTACAGTGTATCGTCCCAACACCCGCCGTCAGCTACAGTGTATCATCCCAACACCCGCCGTCAGCTACAGTGTATCGTCCCAACACCCGCCGTCAGCTACAGTGTATCATCCCAACACCCGCCGTCAGCTACAGTGTATCGTCACAACACCTGCCGTCAGCTACAGTGTATCGTCACAACACCTGCCGTCAGCTACAGTGTATCGTCACAACACCCGCCGTCAGCGGAAACAGCGACTGGTTCTTGTATCGACTTAGCGACACACAACTTCGGTGAGTTCCCGTTTTAAAGTTCCTTTTATTATCCTGCCGTAAAATGCCGAGTCGCTGAGACACAAACGAAAAACCCGCTGACATAAAAGACTCATAAGCAGTTAATAATAGAAAAATGAGTAGCGGAAGTTTATCGGGCTTTCTTTCTTTCTTTCTTTCTTTCTTTCCTCTTTTCTTGCTTTTCAAAATTAATGGGTCTCCTCACTGCATCACAATATCTAAAAAGGAAAGATGCACACATACATTGGTAGGACTTCCTAGCACTGCTCTTACGGCGGCTGTAACTGTTAGTCAACTGTAATCGAGACCAGATCAAAAATAAAATAAAATGAAAACCCGTTTCAGTCAAGAGGAGACGGAGCAGATATGATCAGGTCAGAGCATCACGTGAAGTTCTCCGTACGATGTATGGTTAAGAAGGCACAGCATTATTTCTGCCTGTTGTTAGTTTTAGTGCTTTTGTGGCGGTCTGCTTTCTTTTTATACTGCAATGCGACCGATAGGAGGGAACAAATCACGTGCAGCCACACATCCCCCCCCCCCCCCCCCACACACACACACACAGAGGCACGCGCGTATACTTGCACACACTCACACAAATGTACGCACAGAACCCGCGTGCGCTTCTCAGTCGAAACTATTTCCAGATGAGTTAAACAACACACAGTTCCTGTATCCATAGGTTGTGCTAACGATATCGACCTGACTGAAGCTCCATCGTCTTGTTTTATTTTGAGAGTCAAAATTAATGATTTTCACAAGCATTAGAGGCTTTTCCTCAACTGTATTCATCACAAACTCGAAAGGTCGTGTGTGTGTGTGTGTGTGTGTGTGTGTGTGTGTGTGTGTGTGTGTGTGTGTGTGTGTGTGTGTGTGTGTGTGTGTGTGTGTGTGACAGAGACAGAAACCGTGAGTGTGTGTGTGTGACAAAGACAGAGACCGTGAGTGTGTGCGTGCGTGCGTATATACATATATATATACACACACACATACGCGCGCGCGCGCGCGCGCGCGCACACACACACACACACACACACACACACACACACACACACACACACACACACACACACACACACACACACACACATATATATATATATACATATATATATATATCTGCTTCAGGCAGGGAAGGAAGCAGGAACCCCGGGGAACGTGGACACTACGAGAGCATGGCATTAAGGGCTACAGAAGTTGGGACAATGTCTATTTTTTACTGACATAACTGAGGATATATATATATATAAATCCAGAGACAACTCTCTCTCTCTCTCTCTCTCTCTCTCTCTCTCTCTCTCTCTCTCTCTCTCTCTCTCTCTCTCTCTCTCTCTATATATATATATAAGCAAGGAAGCAATTGATTATTGAGTTATTCTATATAAACGGAGTAAAACCGGAAGAAGACAAAGAAAAGAAGTCTAAGCAACACACACACACACACACACACACACACACACACACACACACACACACACACACACACACACACACACACACACACACACACACACACACACACACACACACACACACACACACACACACACACACACACACACACACACACACAGAGAAGAAGAAGAAGAAGAAGAAGAAGAAGAAGAAGAAGAAGAAAGAAAAAAAAGTATAGATGAAAGAACTATATTTTCAGTTCACAAAGAGACTCTTAGAAGCACCAGTTCCTCAACACGTACACATGCTTTCACCATGACGCACGTGTTGTTTGTCCAGTCATATGACTGCTTTATGCAAAAGCGTTTCCAAGGAAAATTACCAGTTATCTGAAATGAAATATACGCCGTCCAATTTGTTGAACCCAGGCGATGTCACATAGCCTAGTGTGTGCGTCAGCTCTACAACAGGCAAGTCCTCCACCACGCCACCAGGTTGAACTGGAAAAGAGGACGTTGTGGAGGAACATCTGTACAGATTGTCCGACAACTCCTGGGGCCCTTGGGACTTGGGAAGGATGGCGTACATCATCTTGAACCCAGTGAACTGAAGCAAATCGTCACTGTGGAAGGAGAAGGTTATAGAGGAGCGGTATACCCGCGATAGTATGTCTTGCTGTCCACACTTTCTCGACGCTTGGTTGAGTGCCGTCACCCTGAAGTCCAAATAGTCATAATAACATTCCCCATCGTCCTTCCCCGGCAGCTTCTGAACCTTCCTGCCTTAAAAAATGTCCATATTCAATCCATCATCGATTACGGACCGACGCTGCGGGACTCATCAAGTGCAAATGACCTCAAACCTTGGTTAGTTTACATAAGAGATCGCTCAAGGCGATTCACCCCAGGACAATAACTCCTGCAGTTCCAGACTATAACTTCCTATCTACTCTTCTCCTCAAAGAAAGACTAAATTATAACAAGGGAATTCTGATACACAACATTATGTCCGGAAAGGTCCCACTCTCTCTCACGGCTAAACTTTCCTTAAACCAATCACGACATTATGAAAAGCTCCGTATGCCAATCCCTAGGACCTTTTCAAGTCTAGCCTCGTAAATTCTGGTAGTGTTCTTTGGAACTCACTCCCTGACTGTGTTATTATTATTATTGATGTCGTATTTGTCTATATCCTTCTATCATAATATTTCACTATGAATGTCTTGGTTATTGGTACAATAGTAGTACTGTAGCAACGGCAGATATGTGAGTCAGCCTTTGTGCTAATATCTTCACCGTTGAGAATTAACGTTTCATCAATAATCAATCAATCTTTAATTATCACCCATCACTGAAACGTTTAAAACAAGTTCCATCAAAGATTATACTACAATTTTGGTTACATGCCATACATTATGCCCTAACTGGTTGGCCTTGCATGTTAAACTTGGTGACTGTAACCCTCCTGCAATGTTCTGCCTTTCTGTGTTTCCCTTTCTTCACGCATTTACCCACCAAATAATGTCTGCTGCTGATGATTTCAAAGTCCTACATATCCACCCCACTCCTGCCTGTCATATCATGACTTCCTTCATTCCATGTGTGTACTGGTGTGTTGTAGCTTAGAAAATCTGTACATGTATAATAACCTCTAGAATATTCCCTCTTTGGGGCGAGGGCTGGATGTAAAAAAAAAAAAAAAAAAGCATACATGCTTATCTGTTACTCTCGTAAATAAACAATTCGATCTCTCTCACGCACGCACGCACACACACACACACACACACACACACACACACACACACACACACACACACACACACACACACACACACACACACACACACACACACACGCACGCACGCCAGTTCTTAAGGATAAGAAGAAAAAAAAGGGGAAAAAAGCAACATACCAACACTGTCGATGTCTTTGCTCTTTAATAAAAATGACAAACATATCGCTGCAGCTGAAAATAAATACACAGCAGCTGGAAATTAATACACACCAGCTGGAAATTAATACACACCAGCTGGAAATTAATACACAGCAGCCAGTGTAAACACGCTGATTAGCTCCGATCTAAAAAAAAAAAAAAAAAAAAAAAAACTAGCAGAATGTCACTGATTTGATTTGCTCGTGCAAATAATTGTGAATTTCGGATCGAGCCGGCATATGGGGTATGGGATCAGGCATTCTTTGTCTGTCTGTCAGTCTGTCTGTCTCTCTCTGCTCTGTCATTACCATTCATAACAGATTCGCTTACACATGTTCCAAACACAAAAAGGTTCGATGTTTTAATTTACATATCGAGAAAAACATTTTTTTTTTTTTTTGTCTTCATCTAAGCTAAAAACAACAAAGTGGTTCCGCTTCTAAAATCTACGGATAAAACAAATCCAACTAATTATAGACCAATATCACTTCTGTCTGATTTGTCAAAGCTTTTCAAAAAGCAGGAGCACATTTGTTTAAATGATTTCTCAGAAAAGCGGCAACTCCCTCACCCTTTCAGTCTGGATTTAGACGTAAATACTCCTGCAACACTGCACTGGCACGTCTTACAAATTATTGGCTAACTGCCATGAATAAATCTGAGGTATTTGGCGTGGTATTCCTAGACCTAAGGAAGGCTTTCGACCTGGTTGTTCACGATACCCTATTGAAGAAGCTCACCATTTATCTTTAAAAAAACTCATGTTTTCCACCATTTTTTTATTTTTTATATCTTCATAAAAGAAGAGCCAGTAAAGTATGGTGTACCACAAGTGCTCTCTTTGGACCTAGTCTCTTTAGTCTCTTTATCAATGACCTTCCATTACACGTGAAAAATATACCTGCTGACTCTATGAAATGCTGGCAGATGACAACACTGCACACATCTGGAACATATATTCTGGAAATCAGCAGAATATGCAAGACATCTTAGATCAGATATCCGACTGGTGTGATGCTAATCATATTTCGTTCTAAACGGTGCGAAAATTGATCAAAAATCAGAACACCGTCTTTTAGGTATAACCATAGACATTAAACTTCGCTGGGACTAATAACGTGTGCAAAACAGTTGAAGACGAGTCCTCCTTCTGTCGATATTAAGGTACACCGTAGACACGGAGACCAGGAAACTGTTCTAGAAACTATCAGCTTAGTTTGCCTAAGCCAAGGATATATATATATATAATTATTCAAAACAAGTATATTCCTCTCTGGTGCTTTTCTATGGAACAACATACCTCTGACAGTCAGATCTTGTCAGTCACTCAGCTCCTTCAAGTGAAAACTTCGTGCACACCTTGAAACAGTTAAATAGGATAGATTGTGACAGAATATTGCTGTGGAGAGAGAAACAGACAATGAGGTTTTCGAGTGATTGCCACTGCAATGACTGGTCATTTGAGATCTACTTTATGCACCCATACAACTCCGCCCAGTCCTTCCGACTGCTTGTGAGAGTGACTTTTCTTTTCTTCTCCCTCTCCCTTACTGTTCTTTATAAGATAAGCATTGGCTGCTTCCGTTTTCTTTTCTAATACTGGTCATATAAATTGATCAAATGTTCTACTGCCTTATTTGCTGGTTGTATACTCATAATGTCTATCCGAGTGATTTATGCATGTGTGCATCTGGCGCTGTGAACACGCTATGATGTGTGTGAGAATTCTCATGTATAGCATTTCACTCACTCATTCATGCCTATATGTGTATAAATTATGCTTGTAATTGTATATAACAATGGCTTAGTAAGGACTAGTTGTTAGGTGTTTGACTGAACCTAAACCACCATCCGTTTAAAATAAAGTTTTCGAGTTCTGTCTGTCTGTGTCTCTTTCTGTGTCTGTCTGTCTGTGTGTCGCTCTCTCCTCTCTGTCTGTATCTGTCTGTATCTCTGTATCTCTGTCTGTCTGCCTGTCTCTCTCCATCTCTCTCTCTCTCTCTCACCGGAAACCACAACAACACCGTGTTCATTCTTCGCTTAACAGCTCAGAGCTCCGACACTACCAGTCAGCCATTAGGCCTACGTACCGTCCACTACAGGAAGAAGCCCCCGGGTCAAGTGTTCCGTGACAAGAGGAAAGCAGAGGAAAGAATAGCAGCAATGAAGCACCAACCACCCCAAACCAGTAATAGTCACAACAAGGACATAAACAGGCAAGTGAATTTCAGGAAAATTACGTTGATTTTTTTGTCTACTGCTGACAAAGATAGTCAACAAAGCAAAACAGAGAGAGTTCACAATACACGTCAGCAAAGCAAGAACACAGAGAGTTCACAACACACGTCAGCAAAACAAGAACACAGAGAGTTCACAACACACGTCAGCAAAACTAGAACACAGAGAGTTCACAACACACCTTGTTTGAAGTCAGACAAGCACGTGCAAAGAGTGAGTGCGCCAGTGACAGTGTTGACATGACAAGCAAATGCGAGTCTGTTTCTGTTCCCATCGAAACTGTGTTTGGCTTGAGTGATACACCTACAGGACAGATAAAAACAGTGAAAAGTTTGATTGTTTGTCTGAGGCAAGTGTGACTGAGTTTTCATTAGATGAAAGCAAATCGACCGATACAAGTGTCAGTCTTAATGGTGAATATTGCAGCCATAGAAATGACAGGATACGCAGCATTTCCCAAAGAGCTAGATACTGATTTGATCAGAGGCAAGTTGAGTGGTCTGACAGACAAGTCTCTTCAGCGTCGCATCACAAACCTGTCAAGAAACAAAACGATCGAGAAAGTAGCGCTTCATAGATGTTGGAACCGAGAATTTTGGTGTCTGAATCTGATGATTTCATTTTCCAGTTCGACTGCAAGAAATCCATTTTTCAACACTGGATCGTCATACAGGATTGCAAATACATGACTGCCCTTGAAAATGTGCGTGTGCGCTTAGAATAGTCTCTATGGACAACATTTAGCATTTTACAAATGCCTTTATTATTATTATTAAAATTAGGCAGTGTTCGTCGTCATAAACTGGGCTTCTGAGGATACATCCAAGTATACAGGTTTTACGGTGACCACAGTTCCTCGGAGATATTGTTACACTGTGTGACATGTTGACTTTTGTGCACAGTCGGGTTTCCCAGTGATGAACGTGGTGCAGTGTGGCATCTCGGTACTCAAGTGACTGGTGCTGTTTTCTGACATGGCCTCCATGGCATAATTATGTGGATTATTGCACCGTGATTTTGTTTAAATGATTGAATCACTATTGCATAACTATTCTGTGTAACCACTTCCCACTTATCCCATATTGTAATGGGTCTGTGGCATGAACGATTAAACATTCCTATTCGTATTCATTCACTCTTTGTCTCGTGTTTCACAATGACGGAACAAGTACGGATTCCTTTAGGTGAACAGACTTTATATTTCTTGGCTATTTCGTGAACACGACAAACACTCCCTGACTGCATTCTCACTGTTATGAATCCTTTCCAGTCCCTTTACAGTTAAGATGCTGAGCAGGACAAAACGTCGTCCTTGCTGAGTACTTGCTCAATGAGCCACGTTTGAATCAGTTCAGTAGCAGTGGATCTGTCGACAGGTAGTGACACCTTTAGCGCTGTGTAGGTCTCGCATGATATTTCGTCCTCACGGTTCGGACAATAATCCACGCCATTACAGCGGAAATAGATGGGCAGGCAGAATCCCTGGAAGCATTGAATGTGTGTCACAGGACATTCATCTGAATCCTTCATCTGTCTGAGGAATGGTTGCCCTTTGAAATCCACCTCAAGGACTGCTGGTGGCAGAGTGGTCAGTTTCAGAGTTTGCCTTGGTGACTGAAAAACTTCATCCGAACCGTCGTAACAGTCCGGATTCACGTCGCATAGTTGGCCCTGATCAATGCACTGACCGTTTTGACATCGATAAGAAAACAACGGACAAGGACGATAGAGACAGAAGACGTCATCAGTGTTGTCCTCGCAGTGCGGAATATGATCACACAGCGGAGTGTAGTGCAGAGCTTCGTGGCTACGTCCGCACACAAACACGGGGATTATGGCGATTCCTGGGTGACGTTACGTCATGAAATCTTTTAGACCGTATTGTTTCTGTGTGTCACATGGCAGGAAATCTCTTGTCACGTGACCGGAATGGCACTGAATCATATTCACTTTCCATATCGTGTCGTCAAGACCAATGGATACACTGCTAACCAAGTCGACTTTGCCTTCGTTTCTTGAATTTGTATTTTGTTTGTCAAACTGACAGACTATGTCAGCTTCAGAGGTTTCTTGACAATCCAAGGAGAAGACGTATCCATCACTGGGACTGTAATAAGCACATTTGGGAGGAGACTGGTGTTGATGGTAAACGCTGTTCTGCCATCGACCCATTGCCACAAGTATTTGTACATCACGTTTACGGCCGTCCCCTATACGTCCACCAGCATTGCCCCGATATAAACAGAACGCGGATTCCTCTAAGAAGCCACGATACGTCTGAATCGGCTGACTTCATCCTGTGTCGCCGGCATGACCAGGTACTGATTGTTCTCACTGCATTCATAATTAGCATTATTCCAGGTCGTCATGCTGCGTCGAACAATCCTGTAACATTTTGTTCCCGCGCCTACTGCTCCGTCTCCACACTCGTTGCTATGGTAACCACAGCCGTCTTCGTCTTCGTTTCCTTGACATTCTCTTTTCATATTACAAATCAGCAGCGGCTTGAAGCTGTGGAAATGGGGAACAGAGCAGTTGTACATATTGTCCGACAGTTGCTGGGGCTCTGGGGGCCTGGGAAGGACGGCGTACACCATCTTGAACCCAGTGTACTCAGTCACATCGTCAGTGTGGAAGACGAGGGCGAGAGAGAAACGGTACACCCGCGATGATATGTCTAATTGCTCTCCACACCTTTTCGACGTAAAGTGGTCCACTGTGTCCATTTCCTTCACCCTGAAGTGTAAATAATCATACTCACAACTCGCATCCGGCTCCAAAAGAAAATGGGTGAAGCTGATAAACGCGGACTTATGCAGATATAATTAGCAATTATGCAGAGATAATTAGTAGTTATATTCAGATAATTAGTAATTATGTCCTTTTTACGCTACTGAGCCGTTGAGCGCATATTTACAATCCTAGTGAATTACTGACGACGCATGTGCAAAGAACAGCCAGTGAACTCGACTCACAACCGGATTGGCGTACTTTTAAAGTGTAACGAGACTCGATACGCAGAGGGACCTCGGTTCGAATCCGCTTCAGTTCTCCTTTGTCTTCAAATGTTGTGGTCTGTGGACTCTGTCTTGTGACTGTCCCTTACAACTAATGAGACAATAAAATGGCTCTCGTCTCTGCCCATCTTAATGCGGGAGTCATTCTGGTGGTGACAGTGTAGCGATAGGTATATAATCACACCCTCCCCCCCCCCCCCACCTCCGTACCCCCTTCCCTCCCTTCTGCCCGTCCCTAATAAGCCTTATGGTTTTTGTGGACTAACACAAGGCATAAGAGCTTAGTTTACCCTACCGTGGCCTGTTACATTGTTCAGGAGCTGTGTGAGAATCGAGGTGGACGTCCTGGGCTGTCCGTCCTAACGAGCCTTCTGGTTTCCGTGGACGTAAAGAATTATTGAACCGTGCTTCGGCACTGGTCACAACTTGTCCCTAATATGTCAACTGACATCTGAGGACATTAAGCATCAACTCATCATCATCACCGTGGCCTGTGAGCTCAGTGGTGTAGTGGACTGTGAGACTTCCCTTTTCGTCGCGCTCTGGTGCAGACCAACGTTGCGATTTATGAATCTGGGATCGAGACAAGCTGATGGTATCGTACCTTTTACCTATTTTTCTTTACGAACGATTTTTGTATTGTGTTCTCGGGTGACTCTCGTTACCCGGAGAGCATCTTGTATTAAGTAGAATCAATTCTGAAATTTCTGCGATCATGTTCTAAATTTGCAGGAGGTTTACCCGCCTGTATCTGTGTGTGGTGTGTTTCCCTTTGTCTGGCGACCTAGTATCGTGTTGTATTTTTGTGACTGTAACTTGTTGTATACCCGTTTTGTAGTATCTGTGGCTGTCTAGCGACCTAGTATCGTGTTTTATTTTTGTGACTGTAACTTGTTGTATACCCGTGTTGTAGTATCTGTGGCTGTGACCGTGTATACCCGTGTTGAGTATTTGTGGCTGTGAGTATAACTGCCGGGTGTGTTTGGAGACCCAGTGATATCGTGTGTTGAGTATTTGTGGCTGCGAGTATAACTGCCGTGTGTGGCTGGAGACCCAGCGATATCGTGTGTTGAGTATTTGTGGCTGCGAGTATAACTGCCGTGTGTGGCTGGAGACCCAGCGATATCGTGTGTTGAGTATTTGTGGCTGCGAGTATAACTGCCGTGTGTGGCTGGAGACCCAGCGATATCGTGTGTTGAGTGTGCCTTCCCGCTGTGGTGTGCGTCAGTGTTCATCGACGGTCCTCTCGCCTTCAAGCGCGTCGAGCTGTATTTTGGCGCGCTCGTCACGCCGGCTTAGCCGCCGAGTGGAGTGAGCTCAGCAGCGTTATCCAATAGCTGGCCCTGTGAGGCAATCTCTGTGTTCGTGCCTCACGACCTGATTGGCTGTAACTCCAGCCAGTGGGCCTCCTTTGTTCTTTGTGCTGTGCTGTGGTATTCTTGTGGTGTAGAGAGTGTATTTTGTTGTGGTGTAGCTTCCATATTCACTTTTTGATCTCCCGTTCCCCCCTCGCCCGTCAGTGCATGGTGCGTGCTGGTGTAGAGTGAGGTCGTGGTAGTGCGAATGGCCCTAATGTGAAATTGCTACAAGCTTGTGCGACGTCTGCTGTGTGTGTGTGTGGAAGGACGCGATGGAAGGAAGCAAGGGCCCTGGGCCCGATGCTTCTCGGAAAAATTCTGGCGACTCTGGTCCCGTGGGAGAGGCGATCCCAGTGAGGATTGAGGAAGGACCAGCTGGAAATAGTTCTCCACCGAGGTCTGGTCCCGTGGGAGAGGCGATCCCAGTGAGGATTGAGGAAGGACCAGCTGGAAATGGTGCTCCACCGAGGTCTGGTCCCCTCACCCCCACCCCGTCCTCCCGAGCAAGTTCCCCAGAGTCGTCGGGGTCTGAGAACCGTCGGCGACGTCGGCCGTGCAGGCCTAAGCGTAGACTGTGGAACTTCTCCTAACATGCAGCAGAAGTTAGATGAAGCCCTGTCCCTGGACGGTTTCCTCTGGAAGCTCATGCTGGGTCTACTGTAGGCCAGGCGATCAGGTGACTGTGCACCTTTAATGAGTAGCCTGACGGCAGTTTTTAACAAGATGACTGGCCAGGAGCGGCAGACTCCCCCCATGTCCCGCCATCTCGACCTGTTGTTGGTGTTGGCGGGGGTGCGAGACGTCCCGGCCAGCGGTAAATTGTCTCCCTTTACCTGTTAACGGACCGACTCTCGACTAACGTAAGTTGTGATTTAACCCTCTGTTTAATCCGTCAAGTATAAGGGATTAAGAGTGTTACAGTGGAACTGCCGTTCCATTACAACTACGCTGGATTATATCGTCCAATATATTTCCACAAATAACTTTGATCTTCTTAGTCTACAGTCCCTGAACTGCCAGCCTCAGAAGCTGCCCCACCTGGAGGGATACTATCACCCGCCGGTGTGTGGACCGACGTCTCCGGACGGAAGGGTAATGGTCTGTATTTATGTTAAATTACACATGTATTTTTCCATTGTAGCGGACACGGCGGGCCCTGCCAACGGCTATACCTGTGCGGTACGAGTCCGAGTTAAAGGAAACCCCGATGTCACCATAGTCAGCTGCTACACCCCGACCCCCTGCTCTAGTTTTGAGTGGCTATCGGGACTAGGCGGGAAAGGCGACTGTGTGGTGATGGGAGATTTTAATGTACGTGACAGATGCCGGGAGCGGGGCTGGGAGAGTTCCTCTCCGGTCCTAACATCACAGATCAACGACAGCTGTTTTGTTATCATTAACGACGGATCCTCGACTCGCATTCCGGATCGCGAGGATCAGAGGCCGTCAGCTATTGATTTAACCTTCGCTTCAGCGGACGTAGCTGGTGGAGTGGGGTAGGAGGTTGGGGTGGATACCCTCTCCTCCGATCACCTTCCCATCACCATCAGCATGACCCATGCGGCTGACATGGGGAGTTCCGCGCCTGCAACCAGGTTCCAGTACGAATCGGCCGACTGGGGCCGGTTCCGGGCCGAACTGGGATCCGTCGACATAGACCTGGACCAGCCGGACCCGGAGAACGTTAACAGCCGGATGGTCTCTTCGCTTCTGGAAGCAGCCAGGGTTGCCATACCCACCACCAGCGGTGGCACGGCACGACCGGGAAGCAACCCCTGGTGGAACGAAGACTGTGAAGAGGCCGTCTGAACCAAACGAAAGCTGTACAAAATCTGCTGCAGAAACCAAACGGCTGAGACAAACGAAAAAATGAAACTAGCAAACAGGAATTGTAACAATTAAGATTACAGCCCAGGCCAAGAAAGACTGCTGGTTAGCTTTATCGGATTCGGTATCAGCCGGTAAAACAGACCTAGGCTCTGTTTGGAAGAAAATCTAAAAGATGAAGCAGCAGTACGTTGCCCCCAACTTTGACCAGCACAGGGGCATTCAGGTCTACACCACTGACCAGGCCAAGGCGGACGCCTTCGCGGAAGCCTTCGCCGAGGCCAGCAACTCTGAAAACCTCCCCGCCGACATGCGCCAGTTCCGACGCGAAAGGGAGGCAGTCTACTCCGATCCGGTGGCGGACGACAGCTTAACGGTCAACTCCCCTTTGACCTCATTGAGCTGAAACGGGCGCTAGCCTCGATCAAAAAAGTGTCCACCGGGCTGGACATCGTCTCGTACCAGATGCTGAGGGAGGTGCCTGAGTCTTTTCTTAAGACTCTACTCGGCTTCTTCCAGAGGTGCTGGGACGGGGGTACGATTCCTGCTGGGTGGAAACACGCCGTCGTAGTACCCATCCATAAGATAGGGAAAGCAAGGAAGGAGATCGCCACCTACCGGCCCATCTCCCTCACGTCGCACTTGGGGAAAGTGTACGAGAGGGTGATCAAGCGCCGACTGGAGTACTTCTGTGAAACCAAGAAAGTGTTTCCTGCGTGCCAGGCCGGCTTCCGACGGGGGCGGGGTGTCACCGACCACCTGGTGAAGTTGGGGGAGCACGTCGGGAGAGCGATGGGAAGGAAAAAGGTTCTCCTGTCGTGCTTCTTTGACATCTCCCGCGCCTACGACCAGGTCTGGCACGCACGACTGCTACAGAAGCTTCAGAAGATAGGCCTTTCGGGCAAGATCTTTAACTATATTAAAACATTTTTAACGGGTCGATCGATGCAAGTCAGATAAAAGGGGGCCGTGTCCGCTGCTAAGTAGATAGATATGGGAGTGCCTCAGGGATCTGTCATCGCACCACTATTATTTAATATCATGGTTCATGATGTGGAAAGCTGTGTACAGGGGAAGGTAGTGCTAACCATGTACGCCGACGACCTGGCCATATGGCTGGACACCCACGTCAGAAGACCCCCACAAAGAGAACAACAGGAACATGGCAATCAGCATGAAAACCTTTCAGGAAGCGGTGGACGGGGTGATCCGGTTCATGCAAGTGAACGGTTTCACCCTATCCACCCAGAAAACAGTCTTCCTGCCCTTCCATATCTGCTTACGACGCTTCCAAGATGTATCAGTAAAAATCAACGGTGATTTTTTTTTTTTTTTCCGGCCGACCAAGTGAAGTACTTAGGGGTCGTTTTTCAGCGTATGGGGCGTACCAACCGCCACGTGGATTACAACGCCCGCAACGCCTCCCGCGCCTTGAATGTAATCAAGGTGCTAAGGACACAGCCCTGGGCGAACCCACCTAAGGTGCTTGTGTCGCTGGTGAAGAGCTTGGTACGTTCGCGTCTGGTCTACGGCCTGGAGGCCATGCCCAGCATCACCGAGACAGGCCTGAAGCGTCTGACCGCTATCGAGGTCCGGGCTCTGCGACTGGCCCTCGGGCTACCGCAGTCCGTGCCTCACAGCCTGGTGTACCGGGATGCCGGGCTGCTACCACTGAGAGATCAGATCCAACTCATGACTGCTAAGTACGTGTTCCGCAGTCAAACTGTGGATAACTCCACTGTCGAAGAGGTGAGTGGGTCCTTCCGAGGCCCCACCCCTGTCTCCTACTGTTCCTCCATCTGCGACCTGGTCGCCGACTTGGTGGAGGGAGCGGGATTGGACGGTGCCTCTGCGGCAGATAGACCCCTTCATCCCTACACCCCCCCCCCCCCCCCCCCCGGCTGATGGAAAGGGCGGAGGTGGAGGTGGCGGGACTGACGAGGGACCAGAGCCCTCCTCTCCAAGCCTGCATAACCAACGAACTGCTTGAAAATAAATATTCACAGATTTTTCAAATTTTTACAGACGGCTCAGTGCTGGAGGACGGCTCCGCCGGAGCCGCCTTTGCCATTCCTGAGTTCCACAGCCTAAGAGAGTCCTTCTCCTTACCACCGGTATCAATCTTCACTGCTGAGCTGACAGCCATTCTGATGGCGCTCCAGCACATCAGTGAAGTACGTACACCACCATGTGCAATAGTAATCTGTAGTGATTCCAGGTCTGCGCTCTCCTCCATCCGTTCCGATTCCACCAGCTCTCGAGAGGATCTCGTGCTGGAAATCGGGACGGTAGTGCACCAGCTGATCACCCGCGGAACGGAGGTCCGTTTCCAGTGGGTGCCAGCACATGTCTGCCTCTCGGACAACGAGATGGCGGACAGGGCAGCCAAGAGAGCGGCTCGATCCCTCCCCTCCTAGCAGGGACGGAGTCTTCTTCCCCGGAGTACCCACATACCTCGCCCCAATCATGTACCGGCTACGCGTGGACTGCTGGCGGACCATGTTTGTGCCCAAGTCTTGTGTATGCGGAGGAGTGATATCCTTCCACCGTGTCTTATTTAACTGCAGAGAGTGCTCGGCTCACTTCGCACCAGTCACCAGTAGTTTAACCAGTCTGGGACTCCCACTGTACGTCCGAAGCCTGGCGCTGCGGCACCGGCAGAGCTGGAGCCTGCTCCGTGCCGCAGCCAAACTCGTCTACAGCTGCCCGGTGGCAGTCTACTTGTAAATGTGCGGGACGCCCTATGACGTCCCTGGCTCCCCCAGCACCCGGGTTGACCCCCGGGGGCGGAGGAAGTCCCCATCTACGCAAGGCACAATCATACTGTGTTTTTAACCTGTCTCTACCCCAGTGTGTCGGCGCTGAACCCCCCCCCCCCCCCCCCAACCGTACGGGCCTGTCCCCGGACGTGAAGCAGGCGGTCGGATCGCTCGCCAGCAACCACCACCTCTCCCCTACCCACACCCCATCCCCACCCCACTCCCGACTGTTACCGGCACGGAGTTGGGGCTTTTAACACTTAACAATGACTTAACGTTTCCATGAATTATGTATCCATGAATGCATGACAGGACTACAGGCTCCATGTCTACAGTTTGCATGTTTCTATTTCAGACAATGTTTTAACCGATCAAACTGTAAATATGTACATTTTTAACCTGTTCGTAAAGCAAGCAGACTTGTAAATACTGTAAATATGTAAAATATTTTTTTAACCACATCCCCGAAAGTACTACTAGACCCGAGTAAAGACATCATAGACTCAAAGTAAGCAATTTTATGTAATAGTAATTCCTTATACAGCCAACCGGATTATATTAACTTTAGATGATTAAGAGCTTCGTATATCTTGTCCCTAATATGTCATCTGACATCCGAGGACATTAAGAACAAAGAAGTAAGTAAGTGGACTAACAATTCAAAGCTAGTCCTGAGACGGAAGTGTTGACTGTTTATTGATTATGAAAAAGCATTTGATCGTGTTGAAAGAGCGTTTTTGTGGCAAAAGCTTCTGGACTCTAGTGTTGACGGCCGTATACTGACCGTTATAAAGGACATGTACCGAAAGGTAAAATCGTGTGAAAACAGGAAATGTTTATTCAGACTATTTTTATTGTTATTCCGGCGTTCGCCAGGGGGAAAATTTGTCACCTGTACTTTTTGCCATCTATCTAAATGACCTGCAAGAGTATATGGCCGAGAGATCAGAAGGATTACCTAGTTTAGGGCGTGAGGCCAGGGGATTAGCTGGGAAAGGGAAGATGAATCACTGATGCTAAAAATGTTTATGCTGTTGTATGCAGATGATACTACTATATGCTCTGAATCTGCAGAAGGATTACAGCAGGCTTTGGATGCTTTATCTGATTATTGCGATAAGTGGAGTTTGCGGGTTAATGTTGATAAAACCAAAGTAGTCGTCTTTTCAAGAGGAAAGATTCGAAAAATGCCTACAATTAAGTACAAGGGACGAAGTCTGGAGGTAGTCTTTGAGTTTCAGTATTTAGGAGTATGTATTAATTATAATTACAAATTTAACGTAGCTCAAAAATCTTTGTATGATAAAGCATCCAGGGCTATGTTTGGTCTTCTTAAAAAAATGTAGAAAGTTGATGTTGCCTTTGGATATCCAAACTGAGTTGTTTGATAGATTGATAATCCCCATGTTGTTGTACGGTTGTGAGGTATGGTGTCCTATGATGACAAACCTTGCATCAAAACTACAGCTACGCTTTTATAAGATAATCTTAAAAATGAGCAAATCTACCCCATGTTGTATGGTTTATGGTGAACTTGAACAATTTCCGCTTGAGGTCCAGGCAAAGTGTAGGATGCTAAATGTTTGGTTTAAACTGCTAAATATAAATTACAAGTTTAAGTTTTCAAATATTATGTACAAATTCCTTTATGAAATGTACAGGGAGGGAAAACATAAATCGCCATTTCTGTCCACTGTTGAGACGGTCCTTAACGGGATTGGCCTAAGTGGTATGTGAACACATCAGTTTGACTTGAATTACTCTAACCAGTGGTTTAAGTCTAAAGTTACACGAGTTTTACAGATCAGTATATCCAACAGTGGTCCTCAGAAACTGAATCAAAAGAAATCTATTACAATTATCGAATGTTTAGAAACGTGTTTGCATCTGAAGATTATTTGCAAATTTTACCGCTTAACTTAGCATACACATTTTTGTACATTTTAGAACACTAAACCATAGACTCCCAATTCAAAGGGGAGGAGTAAGGAACTTGCCTTACGAAGACAGATTATGTACTAAGTCTTCATCTGCTGACATTGGCGACGAATTCCATTGTTTTTAGTTGTCCTTTCTTTTGTGTGTGTGTGTGTGTGTGTGCTGAATCCAGAAGAAAAAGAAAAGAAAAATAAAATAAAATCTTTCACCATTTTATTGTAAAAATGCAAATGTTAATAT
>CAUZXP010000104.1:30000-38323 GCA_963584105.1 Alviniconcha strummeri
GGAGTAGGCGTGGCCGGGGAACGTCTGCCGGGTGACGGGCAGCGGGATACAGATGCCCGATTGGCCGTAGAAGTTCCAGTGGGCCGTGACGGGCAGCAAGGGAACCGTGGCCAGAACCAGCCCCAGGCCCCACGTCAGAGCGCAGGTCAGGTGGGCCGAGGCGCTCTGGAAGTGAATCCGGCTGAACGGAAAGCGCAGCACCAGGAACCGATCCAGCGTGATGAGGCAGACTGTGACGGCCGACACCTCGCTGGAGAGGAGCGAACACAGTCCGGCCACTTTACACATGGGGCTGTGCCTCCAGGTGGCTTCGTTCCACAGGTACGTCCTCTGGTACATGCGGTCCGCCACGCCGACCAGCGCCAGGTACACCCCCATGAGGAAGTCGGCCACACACAGGTGGCTCACAAACACCCCGAAGCCTGCTTGCTCTTCGTTCTCTGGATGATGACGCGATAGAGGAAGGTGGCGCCGTTGCCCACGATGGACAGAGTGGAGAAGACCGCTAGGATTCCTCGGTAGGCACTCGAGCGTAGCAACGCCTGGCAGGACGAAATCTCGTCTGAAGGGGCGTGGCAATGGGCCGTGTTGAACCCGTCAGGCACAACGCCCGGACAGCACAGCTTGTAGTTGTCAGCGTAGACAACGTCCAGCTCGTCAAGGCCCTGGAAGATGCCTTTGGCGAACACGCTCAGCGCTGACCCCCGCACGTCCAACACGCGCAATTGCTTCATCGACTGAAACCCGCTGCCCAGGTTCAGGGCTTGGACGGTGTGGAACATGCGCATGGTTTGCAAGTCGACTTCCGCCAGGGCGACGTCCGAGAGGTCGAGACTCTGAAGGCGAGGCAGCGTCCAGTTCTCACGAACTGTTTTGCTTTGGTCAGTTCATTTTTTCGTTCGTTTTGCCTTTTGTATTTAGACTGACATTTTTTGTGCCCGTGTCTTGGTGCACGACGTGTCATTGTTGATGGGGGTTCGGGTCGTGAGCAGACCGTTTTGGCGACGTTTGGGTCGCGAGGTGCTTGTGTAGGGGTGGATTTCTCCTTCACTGTGTTGCTTTATCCACAGACTTTTTTTGTTCAGCTTCGTTCTTCGCCGTGTAGTGGCGGTTGCATTTCAGGTTTTTTCTTTTTTTCTTTCTTCGTTTTAGTTTTTCAGGGTTTGTCTTTATTCCTCTTAATCGCTGGTACGCTGCTCATGGCGCAGTACCTTCGGTTTTCGCTCTTGCCGGCGTTGTGGCGGGCTGCGCGCTTAGTCGGTGTGGTGTGCTAGTGCTGTTGGGCTCATAGCCAATGGGTGGCCTTGATGGATGATTTGCTTTTCCTCGTTTTTTGTCCAATGCGTGGCATGGAGAGCCTTGTTTGGTTTTAGTGCGTGTTTCGTCCCGGTCGACTTGTGCTATGGTTGGAGGGTCGTTATCCTGTCAGCCGTTTCTTTTCTTGATCCTTTTCTTCTTCTCCTGCTTTTTGTGTCTTTCCGCTTGCTTGCTTTGTTCCTCTGCTTCTTTGCTCTTCCGTTTGTTTGCAGTCTTTGGTGGGTTGCCGAGGTGGGGTTCGTCTGGCCCGTGGGGTGACCGAATTTGTGGTGTCGCTGCGTGAGATCGTTTGTATTTTACACGAGACATCAGTCTTTGGGTTGGTTTATGAATGTTGGCAGATAGTGTTATGTTTTTGGCTTTTGGAGTCATTCTGCTCGGGCTTTGGGGAAACCTCTTTGTTAGTTTACAGGTGAGGGTTCTGTTTGATTCGCCCGGTTGTTTTCACGGCTCAGTGTTTCTGTCTCTTTTTTCTTTTTCTTTTTGTCCAGTGCGCTCGGTTTTCAAGCGAGATACTTGATTTTGTTCGTGTGTTTATTGCTGCACAGCCTTGAGGTTTGCAGCAGTTTTTGGTGGGAGGGAGGCTTTATCTCCTGTTGCTGTGTGTGTGTGTGTGTGGGGGGGGGGGGGGGGGGTTATTGTTTTGTTCTTTCGTGCTATGATTTGTACGTCTTTGTTTATGTATTTTGTTGGTGTTCCAATGTATTCATTTTGTTTTGGGTTTTAAGGAACAACTTTTGCAACAGGAGGCATATCCTTCTTTGGAAAAAGTGTGACCCCCGCCGTTGAAGGGGGGGTCTTGAAAAAAGTGATTTTTTTGGTTGGGGGTCCGATCAATATCTGTGGGTGTCGTACCCTCTGCCTCTCCCTCTTCTGCTGCTTCCTCTTCAGCCGCTCCGCATTACCCTCAACAAGATCAGATTGAGTCCGTCTTCTCCACCCTACCCTTCTCCTGCCTGGATTTTCATGCTCTCCACCCCCCCCCCCCCACCCCTACCCCCAGCCCTCTCCCTCTCCCTGTCCATATACATCCGACTCCATTCACCAAGTCATACACAGACACACCACCTGTTTCAGACAAAGCACTACATTCTACTGGTAAGACTGGACAAACAGGAAGGCGGGCAGTACAGACAGCCAGGAACGGTGATTGACGGACACAGGCTGGAGTGGACTGCCAACGTGGACGCCTGCTGCAGAAGAGCGAGTCAGCGGGTGTTCTTCCTGCAGTAGCTGAAGCAGTTCCGTCTCAGCAGCGGCTCCTTCACCGCTTCTACCGGTCGGTGGTGGAGAGCACTGTGCTGTTCAGCCAGGTGTGCTGGTACAACACCGCCAAGAACGGTGACTCGGACAGACTGAGTCACACAGCAGCTGCTGCCTCCATAACCACCGGACAGCAGGTCAGGAGCCAGGAGTCCGCCTCCCGTGAGTCCAGCAGGTCAGGAGTCCGCCTCCCGCGAGTCCTGCAGGTCAAGACCCCGGAGTCCGCCTCCCCTGAGTCCAGAAGGTCAGAAGCCCCGAGTCCACCTCCCGTGAGTCCTGCACGTCAGGAGCCCGGAGTCCGCCTACAGTGAGTCCTGCAGGCGCAAGTTCAGATGACTCCTTGCTGACGACAGCCACCCGCTCCATCCTGAGAGAGAGAGAGAGAGAGAGAGAGAGAGAGAGAGAGAGAGAGAGAGAGAGAGAGAGAGAGAGAGAGAGAGAGAGAGAGAGACAGACAGACAGACAGACAGACAGACAGACAGACAGACAGACAGACAGACAGACAGACAGAGACAGAAAGTGTGTGCGTGCGTGCGTGCGTGCGTGCGTGTGTGTGTGTGTGTGCGTGTGTGTATGTGTGTGTGTGTGTGTGTGTGTGTGTGTGTGTGTGAGAGAGAGAGAGAGAGAGAGAGAGAGAGAGAGAGAGAGAGAGAGAGAGAGAGAGAGAGAGAGAGAGAGAGAGAGAGTTTGCCGTCTGTTTTGAGCGCCGATTGTGTACTTGCGTGTGTGTTTGTGTTGTGGAGATGAGACAGACTGACTCATACATATTATAATAGTTGAACAGAGTAGCAGCTGACTGTGATCTGGGCCTGCACGCGCCAGCATGGTGACATTAGTTATTACTACAAAGTAAGCAGTAGATACGTCGCGTCGTCATTGACGCGACGTCATAATTTTATGAGGTAAAAGTTTTACGTCAGGGATCGGCTGGGGGTCAGAAAATAAATTAGCTAACCGCCACAGTCAGTCAGTCTTTTTCTCCAAAAGACCAAAGTAGTTTCAGAAAGAACAAACCCTTGTTCCATACACAAGGCAACTACACTTATAATTATTGGTTTGAGGATGTAGTGGAATTGTTGCTCTTTTTTTTTTTCTCTCTTTTTTCTTCTCTGTTTTTCTTCTCTTTTCTTCTGAACAGTATCATTATAAAGAAGAACAAATTAATAACAAATAGTTCGCCGTTGATCGGCGGTGTCGCGTTGCACCGTTTGGGATATTGTATGTGGGACCCAGCAAGTGCAAATGATCTCATACTGTGGTTAGTTTACATAAGAGATCGCTCAGTATACCAATCCCAAGGATTGTCCTTTTCAAGTCTAGCTTAGTATATATTCTGGTACTGTTCTTTGGGACTAACTCACTCCCTGACTCTCTTAAATTATCACCCAGCACTGTCACGTTCAAATCACGTTACGTGCTGCAACTTTCTGCCTTCTTGTGTTTCCCGTTCTTCACGCATTTACCAGCCAAATAATGTTTGCTACTGAAATTTTCCAAAGCCCTACATATCCACCACCATTCCCACCTGTCTGATATGTTAGATGTCTAAACTTCATTTATTCCATGTGTGTACCCGTTTGTCGTAGCTTAGAAAATGTATGTATAATTAGAGCAGTAAGAGTCCCTTGTTTGAGCGAGGGCTGAAAATAAAATAATCATCATATATATATATAACAAAAAATTTAAGAAGTGGGGGGGGGGGGGGGGGGGGGAATGCATAAATACATATGTATAATTATAAATATAGGTCTATGATTTCAGCCACGCGAGGACTGTCCGCCAAGCCAGCACTTCAGAGAGGGCGGTGGGCGGAGCCAGCAGTTCAGAAATGGGCCAGCTGTTTCCACCACTCGCGGCCCTTTCCCACCACCTCCACTACTTCAACAACGGCCTGCTGACGCGGAGAACTCCATCTCACCACGACGTCCTGCTGACGCGGAGAGCTCCATCTCACCACGACGGCCTGCTGACGCGGAGAGCTCCATCTCACCACGACGTCCTGCTGACGCGGAGAGCTCCATCTCACCACGACGGCCTGCTGACGCGGAGAGCTCCATCTCACCACGACGGCCTGCTGACGCGGAGAGCTCCATCTCACCACGACGGCCTGCTGACGCGGAGAGCTCCATCTCACCACGACGGCCTGCTGACGCGGAGAGCTCCATCTCACCACGACGGCCTGCTGACACGGAGAGCTCCATCTCACCACTACGGCCTGCTGACACGGAGAGCTCCATCTCACCACGACGGCCTGATGACGCCCCACTGTACCACCAGCCTCACCGCTACCGCCATTGGCCTATATCAATATACTATGTGCTGAACTGCCAGATGCGCGCTTTGCACAAAAAACACGCCCTTTTCGCGCACTACGGTCTTTTTGAATGGGCCACATCCGGTGTGCGTTTGGAATGGCGGACTGACTGAATCGACTGCGAGCGTTCATTATTTACACCGTGTTCTTGATTAAGAAGAAAAACGTAAAAAGTCATCGGTATCCTCTGCTGCATCGTCAGTAGCTCTTCATGGCTGACCGAAACAGATCATTGCGGGCAAAGGATCGAATACAGAACCAGGAATAGCGAAGCCGGTTGCTCCATACCATCACTCGCATCGGATTGTGGATAGTGGTCGACAATCTTCTCCAGACATTTCACCGAAGACTGCTTCAACTATGGCAAGTTTTGAGTTGTTGATAAGTTCTCGTATAAACTGCTAATTGATACAGCTCTGTGTTGTGTGTCAGTGTGAAGCGATATGTCCATATTTTTGACATCAGGAGCATAGTGTACAAACAAAAACCAAAACAGTACACTGTATTCACATGCACTTCAGCAACGTGTGTATACTGTTAATGCATTACTCACTGAATTTGTTCAGATTTATAGGTAGTAAACTGTTACAGAATAATGACTTGAAATTCAGAAATCACCATGAAATAGATATATAGATATAATTAATTATATTAATCTAGATCAAAGTGTGCAACTACTAGAACTTGTAAGTCAGCAGAAAGATCTGCCGGAAATACAACACTAATGTAGTAGTAGTATAATACTTAACAAAATAAAGCTAACAATATTGAAAATATTATCAAATTAGAATTTCCATGAGAAAGAAAGGGAGGGGAGGTAGTTCAACTTTATGTGAGGCTGATAATAATGGCAGAGTGAGCTCTAGATCAGTGACCTATTATCATAATAGCAATTCTATTCAGAGTTGCGCTCGTTGCAAAATTTTGCGTAAATATTGCATTTTATGGTGCCGTACGCATTTTGGCCACATCACCGCGTCACCATACGCAAAATGACTGAACATCGATTCAGCAAGTTACGGCTCACTGGTGGCTGCCGCGTCACTCAACACTAGATCGATTTGCAAACTCCGTGTGATCTCAGCCGTGGCTCCGCACTCCTCCCCGGCTCAAGTCCACTCAATAAAGGGCGGAATCTGGATGACAAAATAAACGCGCAAGCTGCCGTTATTTTGGTTTGTATGGCGATCACCCCCCACCCCCCCCACCGCCCCCCCCACCCCCCAATCACTGATCTATGCGCGTTATAGTCGATAGCGCCCTGTGTCTGTGAATACAATTCGCATACTTTTCCGAAGAAGGACAATGATTTATATGAACTGAATCCTTACGAACCCGTATCTGGAAGAATAGCCGGTCTCCGTATCAGTCTGGCCAGCGAGAAATCGCGTATCCTGCTAAACTTTTACAATATCAGTGATAATTTCCGGTCCGTCGACAGAGGATACGATCCCAAACATGGAGTCTGAAACAACCCAGTGTGCCTAGTCTAACTGTCCGCGTGTATCATAATTTACTCAAATGTAGACGACTACGAAGCCGTAAACAAAACACGCGTTGACATCAAATACGAATGAGAGAAAATGGCGGCAGCCTCGATTTCAACTTCATCTCGTTACCAAATCCCGCAGTAGACAAGAACTGGGTTTGCCGACATCGTCTGCTCATCATGCCGCGTACTATGTTCCGATCTATTCACACTCTTTATGAACAGCATATTTACTGAACGTTTCCACTTTTTCGTGCACGGATAGACTTTCGTTTTACTATTTTCGTCTGCTCACGTTATAGATCGTGAACTCCATCAATTTCGCTTTGTGCACTAATTCCAAGGTGTATACTGTAGGCTACGCATTTTGCGTTTCACTGACGCAAAATACGTAATGTTTCGGGTCGGTTGACGCAAATCTCTGAAAGGCAACGCGACCCCTGTCTATTAATACAAAAACAATAATAATAGAGACAAACAAATTCATCTTTTTTTCTGTAGGCCCAAGTGGACCTCGCAGCACACAGATTGCTGGAAGTTGACCAACCCTGCGTTGCCCTCAGACTCAAAGTCATCTGAAATACCATAATCAACCTGACCACAGCCTGCAACTTTCATGTAAGTGCTGTACTGTAATTTTGCTTTGTTCACCACATTTCTTATTCTGTCCTTTCTTTAATGAAGTTTATGTTTTTCCCCTGAGGAATCCTTCCAGGTTTAAAGGGTGTGCCAGGTGAGGACACAAGTTGGCCTTAAACATGGAACATTTCTGTTTGCAGGCTTCATAAGTATGGCCGTTCTATCAATATTTATCATTGCTACACAAAGAAACTTCAATTATTTCAAAGTATTTTGTCTCTTTTGAGTTTGAACTTCTACGGGTATATCCATGCTGGCTTGATTTTTAACAGGGGGGTGGGGGGGGGGGGGTAAGAAAGAGACAGAGCTAAAGTCCTGATATGTATAGACTCGGCATTAATCAGAGAGTGCAAATTCACCGTCTAAGGAAGTGTGAGGTAATGTTTCCATAAATTATGCAGGTAAACAGGCTTGAATGAGTAACAGAACCTGAAAAATCCTGATGACCAACTTGGACTCACACCTCTTGTCATGTAGATATCTGTGATGTGATGTGATTACCAGTTTGATTTATTTTGTCAACATTTGTTACAAAGTTACATTATTTTGCACTCCCCCCCCCCCCCCCCCCCCCACCTTTTTTTGTTGTTGTTGTTGCTAGGTCATCAAAAACAAATATGCAAGATCCTCCGATCAGGCAGCTACAGATATTCGCTGACGTTTTACAACCCAACTCTTGGCAGAAATGGTACGCCCATTGTATAATGTTTTAAGCGTCAATCCTGCTGCTCAATCAATATTTTCAGTCGATCAATATTTTATTTTTTGTCTGTTTACATCGAGGTGATATTAGACAAAAACAAAAAGCAAAAACATATAATTATTATTTATACAAATTTTCCCACAGGACTATGAACAAAATATTTGACAATATTAGTGATAACATCAGTATTATACAAAATATCTCTTACATTGTTGTAAGCATTTAAGTCATATCGATTTTCTTGAAATAACTCTGTAGTAATAGGACATTCAAACAGTATGTGTTTAACAGATAAGATACTTTTTACTGCTGCTCAAAGCGCTGAACAAACATAACAGAACGCGCATAACGTGCATTGAGATAGGCGACTGTTATCAGTTTAAGAAACGGCTAACACATAGTGTCATAGTGTACACCTCAGTACGGGTTTAAACATAACTGTGTGCAAAATGCAACACACACATACACACACACACACACACACACACACACACACACACACACACACACACACACACACACACACACACACACACACACACACACACACACACACCTGGATTCAACGACACGCTTTGTCTGGCCAGAGGCACTTAAA
>CAUZXP010000104.1:38523-53523 GCA_963584105.1 Alviniconcha strummeri
GTCTCGTCCTTTTCCCTATTTCTTCTCAACCTCCGACAGCAGCTGACCAACCTTGCCAGACGTGAGGGCCCCGCTGTCCAGCCACAGAACCAGCTGACCCCACGCCGCTGTCTCCGTGCAGCTTCCTCCGCACACGTCGTCGTCGGCGCCCACGTCCTGACCCGACTGCAGCCGACCCAGCAGCAGCTTCTGCAGCCGCCTCTCCTCCAGACGCCTCCTCTTCTCCAGGATGGTGTTGAGGGTGTAGAGGAAGGGGTTCAGCGCCGAGTTGACGGGCAGCACGATGATGGTCCGTGGCCACGTTGACCTCGCTAGGGACCGGGCTACCGTTGGAGGCCAGGAGGCCCAGTAGGCCGATGGGGAACCAGCAGAGGAAGTCCGACACGGCCACGGTGATGAGCCGGCGGGCGATGGTCAGGTCCTTGGAGCGCCTGCTGCTGTCGTGGACCGCCATGCTGCCGACGTTGACTGACCAGTAGATGAAGCCCTGCCCCACGGCGATGAGCAGGAAGAGGAGGAAGTTGAAGACGATCATGACGCCGAAGGAGTAGGCGTGGCCGGGGAACGGGAGGCAGATGCCCGATTGGCCGTAGAAGTTCCAATGGGCCGTGACGGGCAGCAAGGGAACCGTGGCCAGAACCAGCCCCAGGCCCCACGTCAGAGCGCAGGCCAGGTGGGCCGAGGCGCTCTGGAAGTGAAACCGGCTGAACGGAAAGCGCAGCACCAGGAACCGATCCAGCGTGATGAGGCAGACTATGACGGCCGACACCTCGCTGGACAGGAGCGAACACAGGCCGGCCACTTTACACATGGGGCTCTGCCTCCAGGTGGCTTCGTTCCACAGGTACGTCCTCTGGTACATGCGGTCCGCCACCCCGATCAGCGCCAGGTACACCCCCATGAGGAAGTCGGCCACACACAGGTGGCTCACAAACACCCCGAAGCCCTGCTTGCTCTTCGTTCTCTGGATGACGACGCGATAGAGGAAGGTGGCGCCGTTGCCCACGATGGACAGAGTGGAGAAGACCGCTAGGATTCCTCGGTAGGCACTCGAGCGTAGCAGCGCCTGGCAGGACGAAATCTCGTCTGAAGGGGCGTGGCAATGGGCCGTGTTGAACCCGCCAGGCACAACGCCCGGGCAGCACAGCTTGTAGTTGTCAACGTAGACAACGTGCAGCTCGTCGAGGCCCTGCAAGATGCCTTTGGCGAACACGCTCAGCGCTGACCCCCGCACGTCCAGCACGCTCAGCGCTGACCCCCGCACGTCCAACACGCTCAGCGCTGACCCCGCACGTCCAACACGCTCAGCGCTGACCCCCGCACGTCCAACACGCTCAGCGCTGACCCCCGCACGTCCAACACGCTCAGCGCTGACCCCCGCACGTCCAACACGCGCAGCTGCTTCAGCGACTGAAACCCGCTGCCCAGGAGTCGCTGCAGTCCGCAGCGGGTCATATTCAGGGCTTGGACGGTGTGGAACATGCGCATGGTTTGCAAGTCGACTTCCGCCAGGGCGACGTCCGAGAGGTCGAGACTCTGAAGGCGAGGCAGCGTCCAGTTCTCACGAACTGTTTCGCTTGGTCAGTTCATCTTTTCGTTCGTTTTGCCTTTTGTATTTAGACTGACATTTGTGTGTGTGTGTGTGTGTGTGTGTGTGTGTGTGTGTGTGTGTGTGTGTGTGTGTGTGTGTGTGTGCCCGTGTTTCGGTGCACGACGTGTCATTGTTGATGGGGGTTCGGGTCGTGAGCAGACCGTTTTGACGACGTTTGGGTCGCAAGGTGCTTGTGTAGGGGTGGATATTTCCTTTACTGTGTTGCTTTTTACACAGACTTTTTTGTTTTGTTCAGGTTGGTTCTTCGCCGTATAGTGGCGGTTGCTTTTCAGGGTTTGTCTTTTTTTCTTCTTTTTTTCCCCCTTCTTCGTTTTAGTTTTTCAGGGTTTGTCTTTTTTCCACTTAATTGTTGGTACACTGCTCATGGCGCAGTTCCTTCGGTTTTCGCTCTTGCCAGCATTGTGGCGGGCTGCGCGCTTAGTCGGTGTGGTGTGCTAGTGCTGTTGGGGTCCTAGCCAATGGGTGGCCTTGATGGATGATTTGTTTTTCCTCGTTTTGGTCCAATTATGCGTGGCATGGAGAGCCTTGTTTGGTTTTAGTGCGTGTTTCGTCCCGGTCGACTTGTGCTATGGTGGGGGGGTCGTTTTCCTGTTAGCCGTTTCTTTTGTTGATCTTTTTTGTTCTTCTCCTGCTTTTTGTGTCTTTCCGCTTGTTTGCTTTGTTACTCTACTTCTTTGCTCTTCCGTTTGTTTGCAGTCTTTGGTGGGTTGCCGAGGTGGGGTTCGTCTGGCCCGTGGGGTGACCGAATTTGTGGTATCGCTGCGTGGGATCGTTTGCATTTTACACGAGATATCAGTCTTTGGGTTGGTTTCTGAATGTTGGCGGACAGTGTTATGTCTTTGGCTTTTGGAGTCATTCTGCTCGGGCTTTGGGGAAACCTCTTTGTTAGTTTACAGGTGAGTGTTCTGTTTGATTCGCCCGGTTGTTTTCACGGCTCAGTGTTACTGTCTCTTTTTTCTCTTTTTGTCCAGCGCGCTCGGTTTTCAGGCGAGATACTTGATTTTGTTCGTGTGTTTATTGCTGCACATCCTTGAAGTTTGCAGCAGTTTTTTGGGGGAGGGTGGCTTTATCTCCTGTTGCTCTGTGTGTGTGTGTGTGTGTGTGTGTGTGTGTGTGTGTGTGTGTGTGTGTGTGTGTGTGTGTGTGTGGTGTTTTCTATTGTTTTGCTCTTTCGTGCTATGATTTGCACGTCTTTGTGTGTGTATTTTGTTGGTGTTCCAATGTATTCATTTTGATTTGGGTTTTAAGCAACGACCTTTGCAACAGGAGGTATATCCTTCTTTGGAAAAAGTGTGACTCTCGCCGTTGAAGGGGGCGGGGTGGGGGGGGGGGGGGGCATGAAAAAAGTGATTTTTTGGTTGGGGGTCCGATCAATATCTGTGGGTGTCGTACCCTCTGCCTCTCCCTCTTCTGCTGCTTCCTCCTCCGCATTACCCTCAACAAGATCAGATTGAGTCCGTCTTCTCCACCCTACCCTTCTCCTGCCTGGATTTCCATGCTCTCCACCCCCCCCCCCCCGCCACCCCTACCCCCAGCCCTCTCCCTCTCCCTGTCCATATACATCCGACTCCATTCACCAAGCCAGACACAGACACGCCACCTGTTTCAGACAAAGCACTAAATTCTACTGGAAAGCTTGGACAAACAGGAAGGCGGGCAGTACAGATAGCTAGGAACGGTGATTGACGGACACAGGCTGGAGTGGACTGCCAACGTGGACGCCTGCTGCAGGAGAGCGAGTCAGCGGGTGTTCTTCCTGCAGTAGCTGAAGCAGTTCCGTCTCAGCAGCGGCTCCTTCACCGCTTCTACCGGTCGGTGTTGGAGAGCACTGTGCTGTTCAACCAGGTCTGCTGGTACAACACCGCCAAGAACGGTGACTCGGACAGACTGAGTCACACAGCAGCTGCTGCCTCCATAACCACCGGACAGCAGGTCAGGAGCCAGGAGTCCGCCTCCCGTGAGTCCCGTGAGTCCAGCAGGTCAGGAATAACGCCTCCCGTGAGTCCAGCAGGTCAGGAGTCCGCCTCCCGTGAGTCCATCAGGTCAGGAGTCCGCCTCCCGCGAGTCCAGCAGGTCAGGAGTCCGCCTCCCGCGAGTCCAGCAGGTCAGAAGTCCACCTCCCGTGAGTCCAGCAGGTCAGGAGTCCGCCTCCCGCGAGTCCTGCAGGTCAGGAACCCGGAGGCTGGCTACAGTGAGTCCAGAAATTCAGGAGTCCGGAGTCTGCTTCTCGTGAGTCCAGAAATTCAGGAGTCCTGAGTCTGCTTCCCGTGAGTCCAGAAATTCAGGAGCCCGGAGTCCGCCTCCCGTGAGTCCAACAGGTCAGGAGCCCGGAGTCCGCCTCCCTAAGTCCAGAAAGTCGAGAGCCTGGAGTCCGCCTCCCGTGAGTCCTGCAGGCGCAAGTTCAGATGACTCCTTCCTGATGACAGCCACCCGCTCCATCCTGAGAGAGAGAGAGAGAGAGAGAGAGAGAGAGAGAGAGAGAGAGAGAGAGAGAGAGAGAGAGAGAGAGAGAGAGAGAGAGAGAGAGAGAACTCGAACTTGAAAACTTTACTTACAAGGACTGTAGTTTAGGTTCAGTCAAAAACCTGTCTAACAACTAGTTAAGCTACTGATGAGAGAGAGAGAGAGCGAGAGAGAGAGAGAGAGGGAGAGAGAATGTGTGTGTGTGTGTGTGTGTGTGTGTGTGTGTGTGTGTGTGTGTGTGTGTGTATGTGTGTGTGTGTGTGTGTGTGTGTGTGTGTGTGTGTGTGTGTGTGTGTGTGTGTGTGTGTGTGTGTGTGGCCGGCTGAACGCCGATTGTATATGTGCGTGTGTGTTTGTATTGTTGGCTGTGATGGAGACAGACTCACAGCATATAATAGCAGAACAGAGTAGCAGCTGACTGTGATGTTGGCCTGCACGCGCCAGCATGGTAACATTAGTTATCATTAGAAGTGAGTAGTAGATACGTCGCGTCGTCATTGACGCGACGTCATAATTTTATGAGGTAAAAGGTTTATGTCAGGGATCGGCTGGGGGTCAGAAAATAAATTAGCTAACCGCCACAGGCAGTCAGTCTTTTTCTCCAAAAGACCAATGTAGTTTCAGAAAGGACAAACCCTTGTTCCATACACAAGGCAAGTAACACTTATATTTATTGGTTTGAGGACATAGTGGAATTGTTACTCTTTGTTTTCTTTTTTCTTTCTTTTCTTCTGAACAGTATCATTATAAAGAAAAACAAATTAATAACAAATAGTTCGCCGTTGATCGGCGGTGTTGCGTTGCATCGTTTGGGATATTGTATGTGGGACTCAGCAAGTGCAAATGATCTCATACCGTGGTTAGTTTACATAAGAGATCGCTCAATATACCAATCCCAAGGATTGCCCTTTTCAAGTCTAGCTTAGTATATATTCTGGTCCTGTTTGGAACTAACTCACTCCCTGACTCTCTTAAATTATCAGCCAGCACTGTCACGTTCAAATCACGTTACGTGCTGCAACTTTTCTACCTCTTGTGTTTCCCGTTCTTCATGCATTTACCAACCAAATAATGTTTGCTACGGAATTTTTCAAAGCCCTATATCCACCCCTATTCCCGCCTGTCTGATATCATGTTAGATGTCTAAGCTTCATTTATTCCATGTGTGTACCCATGTGTCGTAGCTTAGAAAATATGTATGTATAATTAGATCTATAATAGTCCCTTGTTTCAGCGAGGGCTGAAAGTAAAATGATAATCATAAATATATATAAAACTATTTTTTTAAAGGAAGTGGGACGGGGGGGGGGGGGGGTGGGGGGGGGGAGATACATCAATACATACGTATAATTATAATTATAGGCGTGCGTTTGGAATGGCGGACTGACTGAATCGACTGCGAGCGTTTCATTATTTACACCGTGTTCTTGATTAAGAAGAAGAAATGTAAAAAGTCATCGGTATCCTCTGCTGCATCGTCAGTAGCTCTTCATGGCTTACCGAAAGCAGATCATTGCGGGCAAAGGATCGAATACAGAACCAGGAATAGCGAAGCCGGTTGCTCCATTCCATCACTCGCATCGGATTGTGGATAGCGGTCGACAATCTTCTCCAGACATTTCACCGAAGACTGTTTCAAATATGGTAAGTTTTGAGTTGGTGATAAGTTCTCGTATAAACTGCTGATTGATACAGCTCTGTGTTGTGTGTTAGTGTGAAGCGATATGTCCATATTTTTGACATCAGGAGCATTGTGTAAAAACCAAAAACCAAAACAGTACACTGTATTCACATGCACTTTAGCAGTGTGTGTATACTGTTAATGCATTACTCACTAAATTGTTCAGATTTAAGGACTTGAAATTCAGAAATCACCATGAAATATATAGATATAATTAATTATATTAATCTAGATCAAAGTGTGCAACTACTAGAACTTGTAAGTAAGCAGAAAGATCTGCCGGAAATACAACACTAATGTAGTAGTAGTATAATACTTAGCAAAATAAAGCTAACAATATTGAAATTATTATCAAATTAGAATTTACATGAGAAAGAAAGGTAGGGGAGGTAGTTCAACTAACTTTATGTGAGGCTGATAATAATGGCAGAGTGAGCTGTAGATCAGTGACCTATTATCATAATAGCAATTCTATTCAGGGTTGCGCTCATTGCAAAGTTTTGCGTAAATATTGCATTTTCTGGTGCCGTACGCATTTTGGCCACATCGCCGCGTCACCATGCGCAAAATGACTGAACATCGATTCAGCAAATTACGGCTCACTGGTGGCTGCCGCGTCACTCAACACTAGATCGATTTGCAAACTCCGTGTGATCTCAGCCGTGGCTCCGCACTCCTCCACGGCTCAAGTCCACTCAATAAAGGGCGGAATCTGGATGACGAAATAAACGCGCAAGCTGCCGTTATTTTGGTTTGTATGGCGACCCCCCCCCCCCCCCCCCCCACCGCCCCCCATCCCCCAATCACTGATCTATGCGCGTTATAGTCGGTAGCGCCCTGTGTCTGTGAATGCAATTCGCATACTTTTCCGAAGAAGGACAATGATTTATATGAACTGAATCCTTACGAACCCGTATCTGGAAGAATAGTCGGTCTCCGTATCAGTCTGGCCAGCGAGAAATCGCGTATCCTGCTAAACTTATCACAATATCAGTGATAATTTCCGGTCCGTCGACAGAGGACACGATCCCAAACATGGAGTCTGAAACAACCCAGTGTGTCTAGTCTAACTGTCCGCGTGTATCATAATTTACTCAAATGTAGACGACTACGAAGCCGTCAACAAAACGCGCGTTGACATCAAATACGAATGAGAGAAAATGGCGGCAGCCTCGATTTCAACTTCATCTCGTTACCAAATCCCGCGGTAGACAAGAACTGGGTTTGCCGACATCGTCTGCTCATCATGCCGCGTACTATGTTCCGATCTATTCACACTCTTTATGAACAGCATATTTACTGAACGTTTCCACTTTTTCGTGCAAGGATAGACTTTCGTTTTACTATTTTCGTCTGCTCACGTTATAGATCGTGAACTCCATCAATTTCGCTTTGTGCACTAATTCCAAGGTGTATGCTGTAGGCTACGCATTTTGCGTTTCACTGACGCAAAATACGTAATGTTTCGGGTCGGTTGACGCAAATCTCTGAAAGGCAACGCGACCCCTGTCTATTAATACAAAAACAGTAATAATAGAGACAAACAAATTCATCTTTTTTTCCGTAGGCCCAAGTGGACCTCGCAGCACACAAATTGCTGGAAGTTGACCAACCCTGCGTTGCCCTCAGACTCAAAGTCATCTGAAATACCATAATCAACCTGACCACAGCCTGCAACTTTCATGTAAGTGCTGTACTGTAATTTTGCTTTGTTCACCACATTTCTTATTCTGTCCTTTCTTTAATGAATTTTATGTTTTTCCCCTGAGGAATCCTTCCAGGTTTAAAGGGTGTGTCAGGTGAGGACACAAGTTGGCCTTAAACATGGAACATTTCTGTTTGCAGGCTTCATAAGTATGGCCGTTCTATCAATATTTATCACTGCTACACAATAAAACTTCAATTATTTCAAAGTATTTTGTCTCTTTTGAGTTTGAACTTCTACGGGTATATCCATGCTGGCTTGATTTTTAACAGGGGGTGGGGGGGGGGGGGGTAAGAAAGAGACAGAGCTAAAGTCCTGTTATGTATAGACTCGGCATTAATCAGAGAGTGCAAATTCACCGTCTAAGGAAGTGTGAGGTAATGTTTTCATAAATTATGCAGGTAAACAGGCTTGAATGAGTAACAGAACCTGAAAAATCCTGATGACCAACTTGGACTCACACCTCTTGTCATGTAGATATCTATGATGTGATGTGATTACCAGCTTGATTTATTTTGTCAACATTTGTTACAAAGTTACATTATTTTGCACTGCCCCCCCCCCCCCCCCCCGCCCCCCTTTTTGTTTGTTTGTTGCTAGGTCATCAAAAACAAATATGCAAGATCCTCCGATCAGGCAGCTACAGATATTCGCTGACGTTTTACAACCCAACTCTTGGCAGAAATGGTACGTCCATTGTATAATGTTTTAAGCGTCAATCCTGCTGCTCAATCAATATTTTCAGTCAATATTTTATTTTTTGTCTGTTTACATCGAGGTGATATTAGACAAAAACAAAAAGCAAAAACATATAATTATTATTTATACAAATTTTCCCACAGGACTATGAACAATCGATTTGACAATATTAGTGATAACATCAGTATTATACAAAATATCTCTTACATTGTTGTAAGCATTTAAGTCATATCGATTTTCTGAAATAACTCTGTAGTAATAGGACATTCAAACAGTATGTGTTTAACAGATAAGATACTTTTTGCTGCTGCTCAAAGCGCTGAACAAACATAATAGAACGCGCATAACGTGCATTGAGATAGGCGACTGTTATCAGTTTAAGAAACGGCTAACACATAGTGTCATAGTGTACACCTCAGTACGGGTTTAAACATAACTGGTGCAAAATGCAACACACACACACACACACACACACACACACACACACACACACACACACACACACACACACACACACACACACACACACACACACACCTGGATTCAACGACACGCTTTGTCTGGCCAGAGGCACTTAAATTATGCACTCTGTTATCTCCGGTCTGGCCCATTGATCGGATCTGGGCTGTGTTTGAAAAGGCTTTGGTTGCGGCTGGCTCTTCTAACATTGTAATGATTCACGTATGAGCAAGGATCCCCCCTCCCCCCCCCCCCCCCCCCACCCCCGCCTCCCGTCCGACCTGCGTGCATGTGTGTGAGAGTGTGGTGTTAGTGTTATTGTAAAGCGCACTTCGTTCCCACCTTGTGCTGTAATTAGGCGCTATTGAAATCCCCTATTATTGTTGTTGTTGTTGTTGTTGTTGTTGTTGTTGTTGTTGTTGTTGTTGGCATTCCATCAGTAGAGTCTAGACTTCTCCCAAGGGCGTGCACGTGTAAAGTAAAAATACAAATCACACCTCGCCAAACGGCTTATTACTGTCAGCTGAGGCCACAGAATGCACCCAGCAACCACAGAGCGCCGGGCTCCTGACTGAAAGGTCGCGGGTTCGAATCCGTACAGAAGCGGCGGGAGAATTTTCTTCTGCAGGGTCGACTTTCTGTGCTGACCTCTTATTTCGGTATCCGTTCCACCCCGTGTTTACCCATGGATCCCGGTCATTCTGCCAAAAAGTGCAGGTGGCAAGTTACAGCTAAACACGCATGCACCTTACGTATGTGGCATTGCGTCGAGACGGCTAGTGCAGTGTCATGTGGCACCAGCCATGCCAGAGCTGTAAGTACACCACTTCGGTGGATATTCAAAAAAACGTTCTATTAAAGGCTAGTCACTCATGTAGAACCACATGCGAGCGCAGTGAGTCTGCTCAAGAGAGCGGGGAATAGGGCTATATAAGTCTCAAGAGAGCGGGGAATAGGGCTATATAAGTGATCATCGATTAATCGAAAATTGGGAGACCACGCCACGTGCGGTACTGAAATGCAGAATGAAGCCCCCTCCCCGTCCCGTCTCTTTGTGTGTGTCGTTCAGCAGTGTGCAGTGACTGAGTCGCACCGACACAAAGCTTCCGCGCTGTCAGCTGAGGCCACAGAATGCACCCAGCAACCACAGGCCCAGGCTGTTTTTGTTCAGTTTTTGTCTGATATCGTTTTGATCGATTGATTGATGGACTGACTGATTGGAACATTTCTATGGGGCCTTACTTCTGACTGGAGGCGTTGTGCTTCAAGAGGAATAATATCAATAGTCCACTGACGCATTTATTCCTTGACAGACAATGACCATGCAGTGCCAGTTCAGTGCCTGCTGACGTGAAACTCAGGACTGCATGTGTGTGTGTGTGCGTGTGTGTGTGTGTGTGTGTGTGTGTGTGTGTGTGTGTGTGTGTGTGTGTGTGTGTGTGTTAGTGTATGTGTGTGTGTGTTAGTGTGTGTGTGTGTGTGTGTGTGTGTGTGTGTGTGTGTGTGTGTGTGTGTGTGTGTGTGTGTTTGTGTGTCTTTGGACAGAATCAAATCCACAGGTTTTACGAAAAAGGGTATATAAAAAAAAATCTACTGAGAGCAACTTGTGCGTTCGCGGTAATCACATGTGGGTATAATGTATAGTGAACCACTTGCGGGTGTGTTGTAGTCAACACCTTGTGTGTATGTTGCAGTGAACAACTGGTGGGTGTGTTGCAGTGAACAACTTGTTGGTGTATTGTACTGAACAACCTGTGGGTGTGTTGCAGTGAAAAGCGTGCGTGTATTTCAGTGAAAAACGTGTGGGTGTGTTCTAGATACTGAACAACTTGTGGGTATATTGTAGTGAACAACTTCTGGGTGTGTTGTAGTGAACAACCTGTTGGTGTGTTGTAGTGAACATTCTGTGGGTATGTTGTTGTGAACAACCTGTGGGTCTGTTGCAATGAACAACTTCTGGGTGTGTTGCAGTGAACAACCTGTGGGTATTTTGTAGTGAAATAATTGTGTCAATGTTGTAGCGAACAAATTGAAACTGTGATATCTCGGTTAGTAACGATGGCTGAATTTATGCTGCTGATTTTGATCTGACACAGCACGGTGCACTAGCTAGCTTCTGCGTACACGATGCTATTTCAAGTGCCTGCTGTCGGTTCATAACGTACCTTTTTATCGAGTGTTTTCCCGTCGGATGTGTATGAGCAGACAAAAACACGATTCACGTGATTGCTGTTTGCAACGTGCAAATAAACACGTCTCAGCCAGCATCACGAGACACCAAGTTTACCTTGAGACTGTCACAGTGAGTCATTCTTTACCCGCTCTCAGACGGCTGCAGACGTGTTTTGTGACTGCTCTGTCGTCAAGTATCACCGCCCAGAGATCTAAAACGACTGCACAGGTGAACATCGCATTGACCAAGTTTGAAACGGCTCTGCAGGTAAGCGTTTTGATATGGGTCTTGGTTTTATGGGATGGCGCTGTCAAATGTTTTAAAAGTTATTTTGGCTCACAAATATCATCACAATCATTAAATGAGGTCCATATCTACCAATTACAGCCGAAATCCGCAACAAAAGGTGATTGATTGATTTTTTCATATATTTTTGTCTTTGATTGTTTCGAGTCGGCGTCACGGATTGCAAATGGCGAACAAGCCGACGAAGTGCTGCTTGGTACGCGGCCTCGTTAAACAAGCTACGACAATTAAAAACCGCGGAAAATGAACGGAAAAAAATTGCAACGCAGGGAGAACATTCAGTCGTGAGTACGACTGTCTTGCCAAAATCGGCATAAGGAAGCCCCGTTCACATTGTTACTGGGAAACTAGGTCAAACGTCAAAGGGCAACATGAGCCGACTCGAACTGATAATCAAAGACAAAAATATATGAACAAAACTCGCCCTTTGTTGCGGATTTTGGCTGTAATCGGCAGATATGGATCTTATTTAATGATTGTGATGATATTTGTGACCCAAAATAACTTTTAAAACGGTCTAGGAATTTCCGACCGTCTCCTTGGATTTTACCAGGCTGCTTACTTAATATTTGGATTGATTCTGAAACCTGTCATGTCACCCTATCTGTCTGTCTGTCACATTGTCTGTCTCTGCCTGCCTATCTGTCCGCCTCTCTGCTCTTATCTGTCTTTCTGTCTGTCTCTGTCTGCCTGGCTGTTCGTGTCTGTCTCTCAACTTGTCGGTCTGTCACTGCCCATCTGTCTAACTGCTGCCTATCTGTCCGCCTGTGTGTCGGCCTGTCCTCTACTTGTCTGTCTCTCTAGTCTCTCTAGCCGTATGCATCTCTGCCTGTCTGCCTGCCTGCCTGTCTGCCTGTCTGCCTGCCTGTCTGTTTGCTTGTTTGTCTCTCTGCCCACCTACCTGTCGGTCTGTCGGTCTGTTTGTCTCTTTGAATATAGATAATCTCCAAAACATAAAGACTGTGTATTTTAACATTGAATCAGAGATGTTTATGGTTTTAAAGATGTAACATGTTCATGCCTCCGCCGAATCCACACATTGTATATTGTTCGGACGTTCCTTCGTGGAAAACGTGATATTCCTGTCGGTTGTGGTCCGGTGAAATGTAAATATTCAGATATGTTTTTGACTTGACCGCGTTTGCTGTTGGCCGTGCTTCCCAATAACTATAATCCGGCTTTTGACTTGTAGTTTAGTGACTTTTGGTTTGAACTGGCGTAAAATAATTTGTATTTTGGGATTCGTCTTGAGATGACCGTATGCGGTTCACATGATGTAAAAATCCAGGAACTAAATGTCTGTATGTCTGTGCGTCTGTATGTCCGTGTCTGCGTATCTGTATGTGTGTGTCTGTATGTGTGTGTCTGCACGTTGGTTAACATAACACTCAGTGAAATCCAGTAACTGTTTTGTCTGCTCCCCACCCACCCCCACCCCCGTCTCTGTCTGTCTCTGTCTGTCTGTCTGTATCTCTGTCTCTGTCTGTCTGTCTGTCTGTCTGTCTGTCTGTCTGTCTGTCTCTGTCTGTCTCTCTCTCTCTCTCTCTCTCTCTCTCTCTCTCTCTCTCTCTCTCTCTCTCTCTCTCTCTCTCTCATTCAAGCTTTGGTTTTCTTTCGCTCGTTTTAAGAACACTTGTGTGGACATGTGTTTACTTGGACGCATTTTATTGTACCTGTCATTTCTTCGGTGAATATCAATATAAAACAGTAAATACGTGAGCTGATCATTGACTGCCTTCGACCTGGTCAACGGTTTCCCCAGGAACAGAGCCGGCAGTGCACAGGGTCCTGCTAAACTGAATCTTAATTCCACCTGCGCCGGAAGACCCAACTGGTTATTTATCGCACCTCAGCTGTTGAAATTCTGTCTCACACTAGTTTGTCCTTCTTTCTGGGATTACGACTCGTTCTTTCAGCTCTTTGTCCCCCGTAGGGCAGGCGATGTGCAAGTGTCCCTTTACTACAATTACTACTACTACTACTACTACTACTACTACTACTGCTGCTGCTGCTGCTGCTGCTACTACTACTACTACTACTACTACTACTACTACTACTACTACTACTACTACTACTATTGTCAGTAGTGGTAGCATAGCAGTAATAGTAGTATGCTCCGTATACTGCACTTCTGTAGCCATACCATTAGCGACAACACACATACACACACACACACACACACACACACACACACACACACACACACACACACACACACACACACACACACACACACACACACTTCACCGGCGCTCAGACCAACACCGCAAGCACCTGTGTCCCGACAGCAGACAAACAAAACACGTCACAGCCAATGTCGTTCATGAAGGGTGAATAATCCACCACTTTAGCCACGGTGACTGTCTGCTGCTGATCTAATCAGAAAAAAGTACGGCTTCTATACATGCTGCCATTTCAAGTGTCTGGTATCACTCGACCCCCCCCCTCACCCCTACCCCCCCCCCCCCCCCCCCACCCCCAGCAAAGAAAAGAGGAAAAGGAAAAAATGGCCGTGCTGGTGGTTGTGGGGGTGGGGGTGGATAGGGGCAGACGAACACATTGCGTGCAACCGTCTCTTGGCAACAGACTAAACACGTCACAGTCAGCGACACCAGACACACCAAATCACCGGCAGGCTGTCACAGTGGGTTAATCATTTCTCAGCCGGTGTCGTCAGGTGTGTGCAGCTGTTTGTTATCTGTTACTGTAACTTCTGTATAGTGTGTGTACTTGTGTGTGCTTGTTATCTGTTATTGCAACTTCTGTATAGTGCGTGTACTTGTGTGTGCTTGTTATCTGTTATTTTAACTTCTGTATAGTGTGTGTACTTGTGTGTGCTTGTTATCTGTTATTGTAACTTCTGTATAGTGTGTGTACTTGTGTGTGCTTGTTATCTGTTATTGTAACTTCTGTATAGTGTGTGTACTTTTGCGTGCTTGTTATCTGTTATTGTAACTTCTGTATAGTGTGTGTACTTGTGTGTGCGGCTGCTTGTTATCTGTTATTGTAACTTCTGTATAGTGTGTGTACTTGTGTGTGCTTGTTATCTGTTATTGTAACTTCTGTATAGTGTGTGTACTTGTGTGTGCGGCTGCTTGTTATCTGTTATTGTAACTTCTGTATAGTGTGTGTACTTGTCTGCTCGGGTGCCTGTGTGTTATTCGTTATGTTAACTTGTGTCTGTTTGTTATCTGTTGTTGTAACTTCAATATAGTGTGTGTACTTGTGTGTGCGGGTACCAATTATCTGTTGTAACTTGTGTAGCGTGTTTGTACGTGTGAGTGCGGATGCCTGTTTGTCATTTGTTGTAGCTAATTGTGTATGGTGTGCTTGTGTGTACGGGTGCCTGTGTGTTATCTGGTGTTGTAACTTGTGTAGAGTGTGTGTACTTGCCCGTGTGGGTATCTGTGTGTTATCTCTTGTTGTAACTTGTGCATATTGAGTGTACTTGTGTGTGGGGGTACCTGTGCGTTATCTCTTGTTGTAATTTGTGCATAGTGTGTGCGGGTGCCTATGTAGTATGTATGTGAGCATGTACGCTCTTAGAATAGTCCCTTCGGAGACGTTTTGCAGCTAAATAAATCGGTTTATTGTTATCATCATCATTATTATAGTTATGTATTATTGACTGAGTTGTTGGTCTGACTCAGTGACTGACTGACTGATTTGTTGCTTGCTTGACTAACTGGTCGACTGTCTGATTGACCGTTATTCCCACTGTATCACGTCGTGCGCATATTGTCTGTTACAGATATCGTGCAGAACAACGAGATCACGACCATCAGCTGTGACGCAGCTTAACCGTTCATACACGAAACTGAAACTCACCGTAACGTTTTAGTCACATTCGGATCTTGCGATGTAACAGTGTAATTCGCTCAAAACACGCATACCATTAATAT
>CAUZXP010000104.1:58523-70523 GCA_963584105.1 Alviniconcha strummeri
CACAGGTAAGACCATACTGCTGGTCCTGCAGGGCTTGAGGTGGGCGCGGCAGGGGCGCGATGTTGACGTCGTCAGTATCGACCCTGACACCCTGGCCGCCTCGCTCATGATCCAGCACCAGCTGCAGGTGACCCTGAGTGCTGACTCCACGACATCCCCGACACCGAGCACCGTGCGGCTCCATCAGTACGACTTCCTCAGACACGAGTCAGACGTGGACAGAGCCGTCAAAGACCTGCTGTCGGTGGTTCAGGGGAACACGCTGTGTGTCCTTGTGGATGAGGCGTCCGATTACATCGGTCTCCGGTAGGGTATAATCTCTCTCTCTCTCTCTCTCTCTCTCTCTCTCTCTCTCTCTCTCTCTCTCTCTCTCTCTCTCTCTCTCTCTCTCTCTCTCGCTACACACACACAGTGAACACACACACACACACACACACACACACACACACACACACACACCACACACACACACACACTCACTCACACAGACACAGACACCCCCCCCCTCTCTCTCTCTCGCTACACACACAAAATGCACACACACACACACACACACACACACACACACACACACATATATGTTGTGTGTGTGTGTGTGTGTGTGTGTGTGTGTGTGTGTGTGTGTGTGTGTGTGTGTATCAGTGAGCGCCACGATCGGATCAAGGACCATTTGGAAACAAAGACGCACAGACAAAGACGCACACACGAACGCACATACAAAACACACATACACACGCGCACGCACGCCCACAGACCACACGGTCGCGCTCGCACGCACGCGCACACACACGCGTACACACACGCACTCAAATACACACACACACACTCTTACACACCCATACACACAGTGTACACACACACACACACACACACACACACACACACGCACAAACGCACACACCCTCACACCCATACACACACCCACACACAGTGTACACACACACAGTGTACACACATACACACACACACACACACACACACACACACACACACACATACAGATGTAGGTGCCTTTCGAAGTTGTTGTCAGTGTAGTGAATGCATGAGTGAAAGCGTTGTCACAGACACTCACACAAACACACACACACGCGCGAGCGCGCACTCACACACACAGACACACCTTCACACATATAAGCAAGTAGACACCCACACATGTTGACGCGCACGCAAGACCCCCCCCCCCCCCCCCCACACACACACACACACAGGGACATACACGCGCGCGAGCGCACCCACCCACACACACCACTCACATACGCACGCACACCCACCCACAGACAGACGCGCACGCAAGACCCCCCTCCACACACACACACACACAAAGGGACATACACGCGAGCGCGCGCACACACACACACACACTAACCCACACACACATTGGCAGCGGTCAACGCACACACACATGCGCGCGCACGCACGTATACACACACAAAACAGTTACATACACACATTGATTGAATGATATTGTACACGCACGCATGCACAGACACAACACACACACACACACACACACACACACACACACACACACACACACACACACACACACACACACACACACACACACACACACACACACCACACAACACACACACTGATTGAGTGATACTGGACACATTCTGATGATTTCTTTTTCGTTGTTTAGTTGTTTCGCTTGCTTGTTGTTTTGGTTGATTTAATGTGCGGTAATGTAATTTATACTTTAATTTCCCATGATGGGATGAATAAAATGTTGGGGAGTGGTGTGCTGAGGGAAAGCAGGTTGGAAGCATGAGTGAAGAGTCACAAGTCAGAGGTTGCTGTAACATAACTTTTATTTGTACTCCAACCAACCAGGAACAGTGTCTGTATTGGAAAAGACACAAGCAAACAAAACATTTAGAACATTAAAGCAAATGTAAAGTATAAACAACAGCAATTATCTAATAAATACAGTAACCATGTAGTTTACCTGTAGGTTACTATAATACGTAACAAAATGATTAATAATCAAGCACATAAATCGTGTGCTTGACTTACATTTAAAACCCTATCTCACAGAGTCACGGTGAGTATACAAGAGACGGCCAGTCAGTTAACTGATGAACTCCCAGTATAATAGTATACAATAAAGTAACAGTGAAAAATGAGGATTACCAAGCTCATTCTTAACTAAACAGGAAGAGTGAGATCATCGTTACAGCAGTTCCACTTAAGCACACAACGAGATGGATAGTGACACGGGTGGCATTTGGGACCATGCCGTAAGCGGGATGGAGTCAGTCATAAACTGACCGGCTCCAGCCTCGTTACTCAAGGCGTTACAGCATGTTACTGTTAATGACTAGCAGAACATATCTGTGAACAACGTCAAGAGTCTTACTGACGCGGGCAGCGCATCAAGAATCTATGCTGTTGATCTGGCTGCGCCTGTCTGCTCGGTTAGTGAAGAGAGACAAAGACCTAATTGTCACCACTGACGCGCATCACCGGCCAGTTCGGGTACACGCACAAAGACCCGGAAAGGGTTTACAAGCTAAGCAGAGTGAAAGTCTGCGCGCCCAAGACTCGGCCATACAAAAGCCGGATCAAAACAGAAATAACATGTCTCACAGTTTATACAATCACCCCTATGCACTAAACCACATTCAACTAGTAAAATGAACATTCTACAACTATGAAGTCAACATCTTCAAAGTGTTAGCCATAATATACCACCGATTTCATGTAGAAACATAGATCGGTAGGAAACTAAACATATAAGTTATGCCGCACAGAGATCTGCACGGCCACACTGACAAAGTATTCATACTTTAGAGGGATAACTTTGCATCGGCAAAGCATCACTCAAAACTGAACATCCAACAATGGCAACATAACATACTAGCTACATATCAGCTAACCAGGGTTAGCTGCATACATTTTGGAAACACCGGTCATCCTGTGGCATAAAGGCTTAACGCAACCAGGCGGCAATCTGATGCCGAAATTACCCACGTGTTCAAGAACCAAAATCAAGGCACGTTGTGAACATGATAACATTATAAACATACATTATTTACATCAGTAAGAAACAACAGAACAACAAGCCATAGAAAAATAACTACTTACAGGCTCTCCCCTGAATGAACACAGGAACACCGGCCGCAACAGTAAACAAACAACCTGCCTCTGCAGGGACACTGGGGGGAAAGGGACGCTGCCGTTCGTTCGTTCTGTTTTTGCTTAATGTCCTCAGATGCTAAAAGCATATTAGGGACAATCTATAAAGTAAGCTTGTTTTGGATATATCATAGTTAAAACCATGGGGGAGACGGGGGGGATGGGGAGCGAAGTAAGCTTGGTCCACTTGCGGATCAATATTTGGATCGGGACATGACGTCGCTGGAACAAAGGGGGAATGAGGGGTGAGGGGAGGGATGAGATGGGTCCACCTGCGGATCAATACTAGGGTCAGGGTGCTGGGTCGTCTTAGCTGTACTGGGGCGTTCACTCGTAGAACTGAGCAGCACGCTAGGGGTCCGGTTAAAAAATCGTCGTCCACTATTTACAGTTAAAAACTGGGCTGCAGATAAAAAACCTTGCAAGGTTATGTCGGCGGGCTGCGCAACATGTAATATATACAATCGGCACACACAGTATTTACAGTTAAAAACGTCGAAGACGCACATGGTAGTTCACATACACTTATAGTAAAATCGAGGCCTGTAGTCAGGTGGCTAAAAATACTTGGGTATGCAAGCATACACTTGTGGAGGTCGCTGGAATCAGGTCCAGCAGACTACAACTGGGTGCGGGAAACACGGAGACGTTCACCCCTTCCTACACCGCCGGGATTAACCCGAGCTGCGGGAAAGAGTTGAACGTAGCCGGTGGTCCCGCCTACTACCGGTAGGCTGCCAGTGGACAGGTGTAGACCAGTCTGGCTGCAGCCCGCAAGAGGCTCCATCCTTCACGCTGGTCGCACACTGCCAGGCTTTTTGTACACAAGGGCAGTCCCACGCTGCGTAGTTTCCCAGTCAGAGGCTGGAAGTGGTCTGGACATGAGGTGCAGGAGAACATCACGTGGTGAAACAAGACGCTCATCCCACACTCACACTTCGTCGGTACGCACATGCATCTCCAGACGCCCACGTGCAGACGATGCATGATGCGAGCTAGGTAGGTCGGAACTCCAGGGAAGATGACTCCTGCCCTGCAGGGGGGGGGGGGGGGGGGGGGAGGTGTCGTCCCACTCCTTGGCCGTGGCCATTGGGTGGAACTCCTTCTCCCACTGCTTCCACGCCTGCTTGGTTAGTTCCGCATATACGTCGGCCAGGCCGATTTTCATCGTCACTGTCGAAGAGTCAACTCCCTTGGCTCCTCTTTTTGCTGCTCTATCCGCCTTCTCGTTTCCAGAGAGGCAGACGTGCGCTGGTACCCACTGAAAGCGAACTTCCGTACCGCGGGTGATCAGCTGGTGGGTAGTTGTCGCGATCTCACGCACGAGATCCTCCCGTGCGTTTTGAGAGTCGGACTTGATGGCTGTCAGCGCCGCCTTGGAGTCGCTGCAGATAACAATGGCGAAGGGAGTGACTGGTATCGCGCTGATGTGTTGCAGGGCCATCGAGATAGCCAGCAGCTCAGCGGTGAAGACCGACACTGCAGGTAGTGAATAGGAGTGTGTGAGGTTGTTGAACTCTGGGATCACAAAGGCAGCTCCAGCTGCACCATCCTCCATCACAGAACCATCAGTGAAGATCTTCAGGTGGTGTTGGTACTTTTCTTCCAGGCCTAGCCTAGCTGTGACTGCTAAAACTAGAGGATTCTGGTCCTTCTTTAGCCCTTCTATGTCCACCTCAACGTGCGCTCGTTCCAGGAGCCAAGGTGGATAGGGATGCATCGGCCTCGTCGCCACTTCAACACCATCCAGTCCCGCGCTCCGGACCAGGTCGCAGACCAGGTCACAGATGGAGGAGTAGGACTGGAGTCGGGAGGGCTTACGGAAGGTAGCAGTTATCTCGTCGACGGTGGAGTTGTCGACAGTCTGGCATCTAAAAACATACTTACTACAGACGAGCTGGATGTGGCGGCGGAACGGGAGGAGCCCGGCCTCTCTGTACACCAGGCACTGCGGCACGGACTGCGGCAGCCCGAGGGCCAGTCGCAGACCGCGCACTTCTATGGCGGTGAGACGGGCTAGACCCGTTTTCGAGAGGTGGGGCATGGCTTCCAGTCCGTACGACAGGCGTGAGCGCACCAGGGCCCGCACCACGTTCACTAGGATCTTGGGGGTGTTCTCCCAGGGCTGAGCAGATAGCACCTTGATCACGTTGAGGGCTCGGGAGGCGTTCCGCGCGACCTGCTGGTTCGTACGCCCCCAGCGAGTGAAGTGTACACCGAGGTACTTGACTTCTATCGATGCAAAGATGCTCTGCCCGTTCACCCTGATGTGCACCTCCGTGTTCTGAGAGGTGTTGGTGTGGAATGGGACGAACACCGTTTTCTGGGAAGAGAGAGCGAATCCATTTACTTGCATAAAGTGGACCACCCCGTCCACAGCTTCCTGGAACAGTTTCATGCTTTGTTTCACCCACGAGCTGTTTGTGTGGAGACGTCTGATGTGGGTGTCCGTCCATATCGCCAGGTCGTCGGCGTACATGGTCAGCACTACCTTTCCTTTCACTGCCGTGTCCACGTCGTGGACCATGATGTTGAACAACAGGGGCGCGATCACAGATCCCTGAGGAACGCCCATACTTACTCCTTTGGTGGTCGACGTGGCTCCCTTCCACCTGACCTGCATCGATCTGTCGCTCAGGAAGGATCTGACGTAGTTGTACATGTTGCCAGAAATTCCGATCTTGTTGAGTTTCTGTAGCAGCTTGGCATGCCAGACCTGGTCGTCGGCACGGGAGATGTCAAAGAAGCACGTCAGTAGGACCTTTCTCCTCCCTATTGCCCTCCCGACGTGCTCAACCAGTTTCACCAGGTGGTCTGTGACACCCCGTCCCCGTCGGAAACTGGCCTGGCACACAGGGAACACTTTCTTGGACTCACAGTAGTATTCTAGTCTGTTCTTGATCACCCGTTCGTACACTTTCCCTAGGTGGGATGTCAGGGAGATGGGTCTGCAACTGCCGAGCTCCTTCCTCGGTTTGCCGTGTTTGTGGATGGGGACGACAATGGCGTGTTTCCACCCCGCGGGAATTGTGCCCCCATCCCAGCATCTTTGGAAGAAATCCAGCAGGATCTTCAGAAACGACTCGGGGGCCTCTTTCAGCATCCGATACGAGACACACCGGTGGAGACTTTGACTTTCTTGATGGAAGCCAAGGCTCGTCTTAGCTCGGTGCAGGTCAGTGGGGTGTTAACCGCCAGATTGTCATCTGGCACCGGGTGCGTGAAGGTAGCCTCCATCTCTCGTCGGAATTGTTGCCTGTCCATCGGGAGACTGTCGGTGTCACTGGCCTCAGCGAAAGCTTTCGCGAGAGCGTCCGCTTTGCTCTGGGCCGTGGTGTACTTTGTGCTGCCGTGTTGCAGGTCAGAATCAGGAACAACGCACTGTTGCTTCATTCTTCTGATCTTCTTCCACACAGATCCTAAGTCCGCCTTCCCAGCCGATGTAGAATCCGCGAAAGCTATCCAGTGATCCTTCTTGGCCTGTGCTATGATCTTGTTGCAGTCTCTGTTGGCTGCTTTCATTCTTTCGTGAGTCTCAGCGTTCTGGTCCTTGGATTAGTGCCTATACATTACCCGTTTGAGTCTGACAGCCTCCTCGCATTCTTTGTTCCACCAAGGGTTGCTATTCGACCGTGACAGCCCACCACCGGTCACCGATATAGCTTCCCTGGCGGCTTCCAGAATGGAGGAGACTATTCGTCGGTTCACTTCGTCGAGGTCAGCATCGCCTACGTTTATCTCTGCGGTTCCCAGAAGGTTCCTGAGCAAGTCCCAGTTGGCCAGGTCGTAGCTGTACTTGCTGGTGGTAGCAGGAGTCTCCTTCTCTGCTGAGAAGACGAAGCTGACTGTGATGGGCAGGTGGTCGGACGACAAAGAATCCGCACCTACTTCCCACTCCGCACCACTGGCTGTGTCGGGAGTCACGAGGGTCAGGTCGATAGCCGACGGCCTCTGATCCGAGCGGTCAGGTATGCGGGTGAAAGAGCCATCGTTCAACACGATGAAGTCACTGTTGTCTATCTGGGCGGTGAGTGTGGGTGATGAGGACTCGTAATCCCGAACCCAGCTGCTGTCCCGGACGTTGAAGTCTCCAGTGACCAGGCACCTGCCTTTGCCTCCCAGCTCAGTCAGCCAGTCGAAACTGGTGCATGGCTGGGGGGTGTAGCAGTTCACAATCATGAAATCCAACTGCCCCTGAACACGAACCCTCACTCCGCAGGTATACCCGTTGGGAGGACCTGTGATTTTCGGTTCGTTTCTAAAGAGGACGTTGTGTCTGATGTATATGCAGGCCATGACCTTGTCCCTCGGAGAGACCGGACCGACGACTGGCGGGTAGTAATACCCTTCCAGTCTGGGCAGGTTACCCGGGGGCAGGCCAGGGACTGCAAACACACGACTTAAAACTGATGTCTTGACACATGTTGTACAAGTTGATCAAGGTTGGTGTTGATGGAACGACAATTCCACTGACAAACCGTGAATCTATTGAATGTGACGTTAGAAGGCAGGGTTAAAACACAGTTGTTTGCGCTTATGAATCCATCAGCCGATGGACTCGGGCAAATTCCCGTCTGCGAGCGAGTCTCTCATCCCCGACATGACCAACAGTAGGTCGAGGGAACGAGACATCGCCGGAGTTTCTTCCTCATGGCCCGTCATACCGTTGTAGAGGGATGTGATCATGCGCAGGAAGGGGGCGCAGTCCCCACTCAGCTTGGCCTGAATCAGTCCGAGCATCAGTTTCCACAGGAAACCGTCGAAGGACGGTGTCTCCTGCTGTAGGTCGACGCTGGACTCGTTCAGTAACTTGGTCAGTTGCGTCGTGAGCCCGTCGGTTTTGGTGGTCTGCTCTCGGATTTTCTTCTCCAGAGCCTGGTTCTTTTGCTGCTCTAGGACCAGCTGGTACTGGAGGGCAGCCTGTTTCTCCTCGCCTTTGGTGGACTTTTTCTTGCGCCTCATCCTTCTTTTCTTGCTGGTTTTGGGGCTGTCTTCCCCCTTGGTGTCATCCGCCGTTAGGGAGTCCTCCACTCCGTCAGGTGACTCCAGGGTCATCGGAGGGTTGGACTCCAGCGGACTGATGATCGGTCTCTCCCAGCGGGTGAGCTGATCGATGCAGGCGAGTAGGGTGGTCACTTCCTTAGAGTGGCCTCCTTTTGCCACAGACTGGTGTTTCCCGTCTGGGACTCTCGCCGCTGCCTGAGAGCTCTGTCCCGGGCGTGGGTTGATGGGGTTCTTCCTGCTGGGCCCCCTCTTGGCCGTGCCTCCCCTCGCTGCTACCCTCGCGTACGACACCGGAGTCCCGGTGTCCGCAGAGAGCGAGGACGGTGCTGTCCGGTCTCGCGACCAGCAGTTGTCCACTGCGGCGGAGGCAGGCTGTGCAGGGGACGGAGCCTTTGGTTTGAGTTCGTCGCGGGCCCTCTGCATGGCGACGTTATAAGGAAGGTAAGTCTGGCTCCTCAGCAGATTCGCCCTTTGGCGAATCTGCATCTCGGGGCAGCCCTTGTAGGCCGCCGAGTGGCGGCCATTACAATTCACGCAGGAGAAGACCTGCGCGTCGCACTGGTCGTGAGAGTGCGAACCTTTTCCGCACTTGAAGCAGCGGGTCTGTTTTGATCTGCACTGCTGTTTGGAGTGCCCAAGGCTCTGACACTTGGTGCACCGTCTCACAGGTGCGGCAAAAGCCTGCACCGTGAACGGTGTGGCACCAAGCCATACCTCTGTGGGCAGCTCCGTAGCTTCAAGGGAGATCGTGCCCGGGTACTCGGCTGGAATTGCTTCCTGCGCGAGTTGCCGTCGGGCTGGCTTCGGAATTGTTGTTCCCGTTTTCCAGCCTTTCTGGAGGGGTAATCCTGCCTCAGTTTGGGAGCAGGGTTGGCTTTCTGCACTGTTGGCGCAGTCTTCGGCTTGTCGGCCGGTTGGGGGCTTTTCTTCCCCACGTTGTCATGGCCACTGGTGGCAGCCGGTATGATGGTATCGGTCGGGCTGGCGGGAGGGGTGGTAGCCGTGTCGGCCATCACATCCTCTCCCACTCTGGTCATTTTAAGCGGAGTTCGAGAGTCTAGACTCTCTCTCTCCGAGTTGGAGCTGTCGCTTGACAGCCGTCTCTTTCCTCGCTTGCGAGGGGTGATAAAATCAGACTCTAGGTCCTTTGGGGCCACTGTCGGGCTGTGTGGTGGGGTGGGGGGGGGGGGGGGGGTTGCTGCCAGGTTCTACCGGCTCTCTCCCCAGTGAGTCCTCTCGGCTCCCCGGTTCTTCCTTGGAGGGGGGGGTCCTTCTTGTGTTCCTCCATTCCCTAGCGGAATGAGGGCTGCTTGGAAATGTGGCTCCACCGAGCGGGTAGAGCTTGTCGCCCCAACAACCACAGAAACGCTCACACACTGATGGCCGGCGAACACAAAAAAACTCACACACTGATGTCCAGCGAACACTACCACTCACACACACTGATGTCCAGCGAACACAAACACTGCACCACCCTCACTCAATAACTACTCACCACAGACAACAACGGTATTTAGAGGGAAGGAACAACGGCCACACTCAAATACACGACGTACTGTATACACGCTTCAGACACAGGCTTCGGAGTCGCACACCACAGATACAGCACAAAGGAACACAACTAACACGAACAAAGGGAACTCTCTGGAGTTACAGCCAATCGGCTCACGAGACATTAACACCGAATAGCCTCACAAGGCCAGCTATTGGATAACGCTGTTGAGCTCACTCCACTCGGCGGTTAAGCCGGCGTGACGAGCGCGCCGAAACACCGAACGACTCTACGAGCTTAAAAGCGAGAGGACCGTCGATGAACACTGACGCACACCACAGCGGGAAGGCACACTCAACACACGGTTTCACAAGAGCCTCGGCCACACACGGCAGATATACGCAGAAACACAACCACAAGGCACAGCACAGTTGCACACACAGTCACAGCCTCAGAAACACAGCACGGGTACACACGGAGTCACAGCAACAGAACACACTACGATACAAATTCTCTTAAACAATGAGGAACACAACACAAATACAGATACAGGCGGATGAACCTCCTGCAAAGTTAGAAAGTAATCGCAAAAAATGCAAAATTGATTCTAATTAATGCAAGATGCTCTCAGGGTAACGAGAGCCACCCGAGAACACGATACAAAAATCGTTCGTTAAGAAATAATAGGTAAAAGGTACGATACCATGAGCTTGTCTCGATCCGCAATCCCAATCCGACACGGTCTGCAGCAGAGCGCGACGAAACGAGAAGCCTCACTGACCACTACACCACTGAGCGCGCAGGGCCCTTAACTATGAATCGGGACTACGGTAGGCCAGGCCTAAACCAAAGTTCCTGACTTTAGAGTCCGAGACTTTGAGTTAGGCAAAGTTCGTATACATGGACGCGGACAATGGTCGAGACAACAGAGTCTCGGACTTCGCGCTGATAAGAAAGTGGTCATCACACGCGTCATCGCTTGTGCTAACTTTAGACGGGGCAATCCCATCTGGGCATGCGCATCGACACGCTTCGGTCACTTCCCTGCGACGTATTTCGTACGCGCAAACATCGGTAAAAATAAATCGGTGAAGGCATGCCTAGCAGGCCCTGATTCTGGATGTGATTCGCCATGTTTTACTTCTGCAACACCCAAGCGATCTCGACGAGGTCATTATTCGTAAAAACGCTAATCTATCGACATCTTCGATGGAGTATTCTGCTTCTCATTTACTGAATCGAGTAACCGTAGCATCGTCTGCTACGTCGGCCATTTTGAACCTTTCAGAAAGGCGAGTGGACGCTGTGAAATCAGGTAGCCTACGCTGTGCAGATGAATTTAAATAACAAGAAAATAAATCAAGTGATAATGTAAGACGTCAAGCAAACTTGCTGTCATAATAATTTGCGAACATTAAATCGTACGATCACATTAATCAGTCATTATGCCGGCGTCGCTCGGCGAGTGCGACCTTTCTTCCCTCCAAAATGAAAGAGCTTTGGCCGACGAACATCTAGTACTCATTTGACGAAGTAAATGAAAGAAAAGAAAACTATATTTTTTTTAATTAAAAAGAGAGAGAAGACGATGGATTCAGACGTAATGATGCAACAACAGCAAAAAACTACCAAAAACAACAGGAAAAACCAACTTTCCAAGCATAACAAGGCTAAAAGCAGTCATAGTCCCGGGCCTACGGCCTTTGCCAGCGAAATCGCTAGCCTAAATATCGGCTGTTTAGGCCCGAGGTTCGGCTCGGATTTTGGTGTAGTCCCGGTCCATGGTTACCATTTTCGGGCCATTCCCAGAGCAACTTTAGGTACCAGAAGAGTACGGAAAAGGTACCAATATGGTACAATTAACATATGCAAATCAAGGCTGGAGGTGCACCTCGCCAACACTTTCTAAACACCTCTGTAGTACTCGTTCTGTTTGGGTATTCAAAAGGTGCTCAGAAAGTGTCTGGAAAGTGCATAAAAGGCACGCCTGGAGTACTCAGAAGGTGTCTTCAAGGTACCAGGCTGTCAATCACTTGCGTGATTATTTTTCATGGATTACCTCCCGTAGACAAGCGCAATTTCTGGCTGACTTGTACTTGTCTTGATCAGTCATGCCCCGTTTTGTCCTGACAACTCATATGACTGAAAGGGCCGTAGCTCAGTAGTTAGCGCTATGGTGCTGATCCAGTGAAAGTGAAGCTACCGTGGGTTCAACTCCCGATAGAGAAAGCGCAAAGGACCGTTTTCAGTTTTTCTGAGATACAGTTTGCACTAACACCGTTGCACTAGTCAGTTAAACACCCCATGTTCACCTTCAAAAAGAGAAGTCTTAACGACACTGGGGCATGCACAGGGATAATGCA
>CAUZXP010000106.1:1200-56200 GCA_963584105.1 Alviniconcha strummeri
GGCGCTGTGAACACGCAAGGTTTTGTGTGGAAGGTTTTTATGCGCTATATATAAATTTTCATTCATTCATTCATTCACAGTGTGTGTGTGTGTGTGTGTGTGAGAGAGAGAGAGAGAGAGAGAGATTTCTTAAAGAACCAACCCTCTCAAAACAGCTTTTGTTCAAGAGGCGAATGAGATCCAAATAGAAAATTAGAATCAAGGATTTTTGTTTCAAAAAGCTCCCCTGAGTTTATGTTGTTTCTCATGTGAGAAATGGCTAGTTCAGTTAACTTCTTTGGCTGCTTTTTTTGTGTTCATTTTTAGTGTGGAAAATTAGTGCAAATTGATTTGATTGAAACTGCATGTGTCACAGAGTGGTTTGTGCATGTGTATTTATTGCTGACTTGCATGTGAAAATTGTGCAGATCTTTGTAGTATTGAATCTGTGTTCATCTGGACATAAGGTTGTCTCTGTTGCTGTCTGTCTGTGTCTGTATGTGTGTGTGTGTGTCTCTCTCTCTCTCTCTCTCTCTCTCTCTCTCTCTCTCTCTCTCTCTCTCTCTCTCTCTCTCTCTCACACAGAGACTCTATTAGATCTTTCAAAATTTAGATAATAATATGAAAATGTATCCAGTGCAATGTCACTTTATTACATCATTAATTAATAAAGATTGCTGCTCTTTAATGAGGGATTTGAAAAAGTGTAAAAGTCTGATGGGCAATTGTGTGTGTGTGTGTGCATGCTTTTGTGTGTGCCTGTGTTTGTGTGTATATCACTGTGTGTGTGTGTGTGTGTGTGTGTGTGTGTGTGTGTGTGTGTGTGTGTGAGTGTGTTGCATGTGTGTGTGCGTGCATGCATGCGTTCATGTATGTGTGTGTGTGTGTGTAGCCTGTGGAACCTGAGCCAGGTGAGCGAGGCCTACCCCAGGGCTATGGGTCCTTCCATCAGCACTACCTGCTGGACGGCAAGCTCATTGCTGTTGGTGTCATTGACATCCTGCCACACTGCGTGTCCTCAGTCTACCTGTACTACGACCCTGACTACAGCTTTTTGTCCCTAGGCACTTACTCTGCACTCAGGTACGTCCTTTACAACTAGGCACTTACTCTGCACTCAGGTACGTCCTTTACAACTAGGCACTTACTCTGCACTCAGGTACGTCCTTTACAACTTCCTTCTTTCATCCGAGCGTACCTGTTCCATCTTTAGGTGGGTGATCCTAACAGTGACATCTGTAATGTTTGTCCTTGGCCCCTATTCTGTTCTCAGAACTAACACCAGGCTTTTTGTTCTTTGGCACTTTTTCTGCTCTCAGGAAGGTCAAACACTAAGCCTTTTCACCTTAGGCACCTATTTCACTTTCAGGTAGGCCAAACAGAAAGCTTTTTGTCCTTTGGCACCTGTTCCTCTGTCGGGCAGGTCACTGTGGCACATGTGTTACTTTTGAGTGAGTCCCTGTCCCCAACCACAGCCTTTTGTTTCATTGGCCCATGTTTTAAAACACTCTGTTATGTCTTAAACACATTCAGCCCTGCACCCAATTCCACTTAGTAGCCTTCTTTGGGTGCCACTGAGTAGCTTTCTTTAGGAGCCACTGAGTAGCTTTCTTTGGGAGCCACTGAGTAGCTTTCTTTGGGAGCCACTGAGCAGCTTTCCTTTGTGAACCAGTAAGCAGCTTTCTTTGGGAGTCACCAAATACTTTCTTTGCGGGCCACTGAGTAGCTTTCCCTTGGGAGCCACTGCGTACTTTCTTTGCAAGCCACTGAGTAGCCTTCTTTGGGAGCCACTGAGTAGCCTTCTTTGGGAGCCACTGAGTACTTTCTTTGGGAGCCACTGAGTAGCCTTCTTTGGGAGCCACTGAGTAGCTTTCTTTGGGAGCCACTGAATACTTTCTTTGAGAGCCACTGAATACTAATTCTTTGGGAGCCACTGAATACTTTGTTTGGGAGCTGCTGGGTAGCTTTCTTTGGGAGCCACTGAATACTTTGTGGGGGGGGGGGGGAGCCGCTGGGTAGCTGTCTTTGGGAGCCACTGAGTAGCTTTCTCTGGGTGCTACTGAGTAGCTCTCGCCTGTGCCCAATTTAAACAAACCCATTTCCGGGTCAGAAAAGTGTGTATAAATAATTTGTATAAGAAGAAATACATTGTGCACTATGCTGAACATGAAGTTCACCTGAAGATGATGACAGATGGTCTTAAAAGTTATAGCTACTAGCATTTGTTTTTGCTTCTTTTGTATCTTGCTTCTGTGTTATCTTGCTTCTGTGTTGCAGAGAAATAGCGTTTGTGCGAGAGCTGCAGAAGCTGGATCCAGCCCTTATACACTACTACATGGGCTTCTACATCCACTCCTGCCCCAAGATGAGATACAAGGTAAGCATCTGTATCCACTTTCACCTAAAGATGAGGTGCAAGGTAAACATCTACATCCACTTTCACCTGGAGATGAGATACACAGCATCTACATCCACTCTCACCTGGAAATGAGATACAAGGTAAGAGTCTAATCCACTCTTATCAGAAAATGATACACATGCTAAGAGTCTACATCTGCTCACCCAAATATGAGATACAAGATAAGCATCTACTCTCAAGCTCAAAAGTTAAGGAACCTTTTAACCTGCAGGGTCAGTACTACCTGTACTTTCTGTTGTGTGCAGGGTCAGTACTACCTGTCCTTTCTGCTTTGTGCAGGGTCAGTACTACCTGTCCTTTCTGCTGTGTGCAGGGTCAGTACTACCTGCCCTTTCTGCTTTGTGCAGGGCCAATACTACCTTTTCTTTCTGCTTTGTGCAGGGTCAGTACTACCTGTCCTTTCTGCTTTGTGCAGGGTCAGTACTACCTGTCCTTTCTGCTTTGTGCAGGGTCAGTACTACCTTTCCTTTCTGCTGTGTGCAGGGTCTGTACTACCTGCCCTTTCTGCTTTGTGCAGGGTCAGTACTACCTTTCTGCTTTGTGCAGGGTCAGTACTACCTGTCCTTTTTGCTGTGTGCAGGGTCAGTACTACCTGTTCTTTTTGCTGTGTGCAGGGTCAGTACTACCTGTCCTTTCTGTTATGTGCAGGGTCAGTACTACCCATCCTTCCTGCTGTGTCCAGAAGCCTACACCTGGGTGCCCATAGAACGCTGTGTCCCCAAACTGGATGCCAGTCCTTATGCTCGACTGGAAGAGCCGGGAAAAGGTGACATGCATGTTATGTGTGGATGTATGTGTATGTATGTGGAAGAAGTTGGGGCAGGTAAGAGGGGGACAGAATGTGAGAGTGACGGAGGTAAAGACAGAGAACATTTTTTACATACTTATTTTGAATGTAGCTTCTTGAGCCAATGTGTCAAATAAAATGTTATGTAGCTTCTTGAGCCAATGCGTCTAAAAACAGAGAAAACATTTACATACTTATTTTAAATGTAGCTTCTTGAGCCAGTGTGTCAAAGAAGATGTTATGTAGCTTCTTGAGCTAATGTGTCAAAGAAAATGTTTCATTTTTATGCATTGTATAATTATGAACAATAAAGATTTATTTGATATGATTTGACACATTACGTGGTTTGGTCAGTTGTGTTTAAATTTTGTACTTAATACATCTCTGGGAATTTGTGAAGAAGTATCTTTGTCACTTGAAAATTAGTGAAATGAGATAGGCTAAATATTGACTGTTTTGGCTTGATTGTGTTTGCTATTGGTTGTGTTGTGAATTGTGAACCATCTTTTTAGCTGTGTTTTAGTGAAATGCGTTTTGAGCAGGTATGGAGCTCTTGTGAATGTCCGATTCATCTGGAGGTGGCTGCAGCAGGTAGGATGTAAAAATCCAAGAACTAACTCACTAACCAGTACAGTCCCACGTTGTGAAACCTCTCCCCATGTTGTCGTGTGCAGAGGATGCAGATGGCAAAGTCAAGGTCGACAAAGTGTTGGTGATGCACAACAGGGAGGCCATGTCCTACGAATTGTATCGCCTCATGAACAGCCAGGCTCATGACGAGAAGGAGGTGGAAGAGTACGCATCCTTTGTAGGGATGACCTGTGCACAACGCATGCTGCTCTTTAGGAAATAGAGCACCTCATTAGAGAGTGTTGAAGTGGAGTTTTTCACTTAGCTCCTAAATGGATGTGCTGACACAAGCGTGAGGAAAAGAGACTTCCGTTTATCCTCAGTGATATTTTAGAACTTGTGGTTCTACTGTTGTGATACCAGTGATATTGTTGATACAGTGCAGTGGTGATATGCTAATAACCCTTCCCCAATTCCCCAACTGTCCCCCCCTTTTTCTTTCTGTCTCTGTCTGCCTGCCTCTCTCTCTCTCTCTCTCTCTCTCTCTCTCTCTCTCTCTCGCTCTCCACAAAATAAAGCAATTTTAATCAAACAAAAGAAAGAAAAAAACATCAGTAGAGGAGGTGACTTTAACTGAACTGCGAATGACAATATTGTGTTGGTGTTATCCTGGTCAGATTGCCTATACACATTCTAGGTTTTTGCACTGAAGGTGAGAACTGCCTTCCACAGGTCTGATCATTCAGGGGATGGATTTTGCCACACTACGGTACTGTTACAGGTCCATGAATCACAGGGAACTCATTGTTTCTGAGAATGAAGTAAAGCTATAAACTAATTGTACAGGCTCATGAGTAATAAAGGAAACTCTAGAATGGGGGAAAAAACATCATCAATCATTGCAGTGAAATATTTATATTGGACTACAAATTTAGTCACAGAGCTTGGCTAGCTATCAGAGAGCCGAGTTGGCTTGAGCTGCAGTCCATTACTTGCCACAGGTCAGAGGTCAGGTTGTTGACCTCAGTCAGAGGTCAGGTTGTTGACCTCAATCAGAGGTGAGATTGCTGACTTGAGTGCACAGTGTATGATGGGATCAGCAAGTCTGTTATTTCCTATAAACCACATCTTCTCCATTGCAATGACTGACAAGTTTGAAATGTCACCATCATATCCAGATGTCTGCCACAGTGTCAAAATGATTAGTGAAAGGAACGTTTGAATCTTAACTCATGCGCCCCTTTGTTTGTGGAACCCATGCTCATCTTAGAATGGCTGTCAGCACCTGCATGCATAGAACCTAGGGGCACTACTTCCCTTGTCCAAAACAAGTTGTTTGCCACTCCAAAGGCAGGCGTAGTTATAGGCAAAGGGGCACTGCTTCATCAGCATTTATTACGCCATTGCATGTGTGAAGGTTGTGCCAAAAAGTTGCAGATTTCTGTTGTTTTTTGGGTGCATTTCTTTTTATTAATGTGAGAAAGGGAAAATGTTTGATGGCAATGCAAATTTTGGATGAGATTTTTGGTTTTGAGGATAGCGATTTTGGTAGATATTGAAGATCTAAGGTGATAAATGGAAAGAAAAAACCATCACCACAAATGATCTGTGGTGAAATCAGTCAAATGATTGTATCACAACTATTATCATTGATCATGATTTTTCATCAGAGACCACTTCAGCCTGCATTTTCTTGGTGGTGTTAATGTTGTATTTCAGCTACAATAAAAACATTTGAATGGAGCCGGTGCAGTCAAAGTCTACCTTTTAGACAAATGTCTGTCATGTTTGGGAGTTGTACTGCAAGTACTCAAAAGCTATGAGTGATTGATTATGTGACGCACACTGCAAAGAGGGCTGCAGGCTAAAAGGCCTCAGGCTGAGAGCACTGCACACCCTTTCCTGCCAGTCTGTGAAGTATTTTCATATGTCAAACAATGGTAGGGCTGCCAGTGTTTGGGATTTTTACATGCGCACGGATGTTGATGCATGTGATTGCACACAGGGGCTGTGCAAACACCATGAGACAGTCTGCGCTGGAAGTCGACTCTGGGAGAAAAATCTTGTGCTGCAATAGGGAGTTGAACCCGTGTCACCTGGCTTTTCAGTCCGATGCATGCAAATCACCAAATGCATGTGCTTTGTTCTGTATGGTCTGATCTGTACCTTTGTATTTATGCTGCTGTAACACTAACAGTGAAGGTCATAAGACCTGCTTGTTACTAATAGACTCAAAGTGAATGTGCTTTGACTTAGCATTAATGGGTTTTTGTTTTTATTTTATGGGTCCTCTAAAAAAAAAAATTAAAAATTGTACAATTTCTACAGATGCCAGTGTTACCTTTATGGTTGATCTATTTTGCTGTTATCTGAGTTGACATGCACATTCAAGTGCAATATAATGTAGTGTAGTACAATTGGACTTTTGTGCCAAATAGCAATGAAGTGGTTCATAGAATGAGGCATGATGTTGAGATCATTCATTCATAAATGTTCACACTAACCGTTTTGCACAGCAACATAGAACAGCTGAGATACAGAAAGAGTATTACAGCCCTGGGCGTCTACTTCATAGTATACATTCATACATGACAGGAGACCAAAGTAGTTTGCCCCAACACACACACACACACACACACACACACACACACACACACACACACACACACACACACACACACACACACTTTGAAAAATGCAGCCCTCACCAAATTCCATACAAATTCCAGTAACTGCAGGAATTGTTCAGTAGAGTGGGCAACACATATGCTGCAGCTGGCATTTCTGTGGGACATGACATGAATTTCCCATGTGAGAAACCAGCAGCAGCAAAATGAATTGTAAAAACAAAGTTAAAGAAAAAAATATATATTACCAAGGCTGATCCAACCCAGTGTTTGACAAATGATTTAGAGCACTGTGTGCAGAAGTCACTCTCAGAGTGATTCATAATATTGTTTTGTTTGGGACTTGTGTGGGAATCTGTTAGTCTGTATTGTTGGTTAGTGTTTTTTCAGCCATGTGGAGCTTGGGCAGAAGCTGTGGCAGAGACTGCAGTGTTTCAGAGATATTTTTGACACTGTACAAGCTCTTTCAGCTGTCCACAGCTTGTGATTACTTTGACCAGGCCTGTTCCATTTTTAGATTGATCTAGAGACTTTCGCTTGTTATAAAACACAGTGCTAGTTGCTGGTGTCCACAGACATGCTTATCATTATGTACATGAGGGACGTTTACTGAGGTGTTAATGTGTGCTGATTTGGCAACCTAGGTTTGACCTAATCTCAGTATTAGGGTCATAGGAGAAGGGTAGTATTGGAAGCTGTTTTTTGGTGTGTGTGGTTTTTTGTTTTTCTGAATGTGTTGTTGTTTTCAAAAAACTTTCCTATTCAGTCTGTATGAAAGTTTTATGGCATAATTGTTGTATAAGTGAATGCTATCCAATTATAACTGCTTTTAGATACATTTGAGTTGAATTAAAATCTAAGTAAAAAAAATATATATATACATTAGATGGCAATGTTTTTGAGCTTTGTGTAATCTTGAACATTATGTGAGCAAGATTTGTGAGCATGAGCAAGTTATTAAATCTGTATGCATTTGTATGTGTACAGGTTTGGGTGAATTTGAAGCCTCTGAAAGCCAGCACTGTAACTGCCTACATGTTGTTAAATGTTTTTATCCAGTCTGCATCAGGCTTGTAGTTTGTTAGATGCATAACTCATAACAAGATCATATCTAGATGCCACTTTGTGTTAGCTTTCTGCTGATTCAAAGACATTGGTCTTTTTTAGGCTATGTCTATTTATCCGAGCGAGATCTTCTGAACTTAGCACAAGAATATAATTCTTTCAACTTGAATAATACGATTGTCTTTGTATAAGGGATTCCAGAGTTCACCATTTGTTGTCTTTTTGTTGTCAGCCTTACGTTGAGGTTCATTAGCCATTGTCTGTTTTGAGATGCCAGTGTCTTAACTGCACATTCAGTTTCAAAGTGTGTCCAAGGGCATATACTGTACGCAAAAAGCTTCATTATATGGATATACTCCAACCTTTGCTGCTGAGATAGCTTGGTGATATGATGAAGCAAGACTGAATGTCATGTGATAAATGGACAGGAATCTCTTTACATATGCCATTGGCAATGTGACTGTACTAATCTGTTTAACCAATATCTTTTTGTAGAGGAGATCCAAAGAATTGCAGGGGATCTTGACACACATCAAGCACATGTCATAAATTTCCCAACAAAAGGAGCTCAGATCTTCAGTTCAAAACTGAATACAAAAGGTCATCTACTGACCTGGCAGTCACTGGCATAAAAAAATGAGACAGGACTGGCCAGTCAAGACTCTAGTTTGCCGATTCAAAACTTTGCAGGGTTGGAGAATATAAACAGAAGTTTGCATTCCCTTTTTTAGCACAAGAACTGTTTGTAAAGAGAATGTAAAAAGAAAAAAACATTAATGTGAATATGTCCCAGTTACTACACAGCTTTATATTTGGGCTAATCTCAGCTATTGTCTCTTTTGCCTTGCATATGTGATTGCTGCTACAGGCAGTTTGTGTTGGAATTGTCCAGTGGACAGGATGTATTGACTGGTACATGTACTGATATAGTGTAAGTTTTACCTATGTTTAGGGTCATGATTGTGAGAGCGCTAATAAATTTGGTGTATATTATGGACTAAAACTACATTGTCAGCGTGTGAATTTGGCTTCTTAGTTTGCGGGCAGCAAGTGTCTCAGTCAAAAAGCTTGGGAGTGCATTCCGCAGAATTTGCAGGTCTTCAAGTGGGCATGCCAGCAGCCAGAAAACCAGCATGCTGAGTTGGGTTGTGATGTCCAAATTTAGAAAAGAAATCCTGGTGTAGTGGCAGCAGGATGGGTGCTGTACTTGGCTCTCTTGGTAACCTGCTAAGTAGTTGAATCATCTCTGAGGGTGAATAGGTGGTTGTATCCATGTGTGTCTACATGAGTGGTAGTGGTTTATTTATTTCATCTTTTGAACACACACACACACACACACACACACACACACACACACACACACACACACACACAGTTCAGAAGCATTTTTTAAATGTTTATGCATGTCCAACACATGACTTTGGTTTCAACTAACCCTCCACACAAATGATATACATTTCATAACGCATCTTAGTTCTGTACAAGCTATACACATGGTGTTTGCGAAGTGTTCCTCAGTAAAACATCTGAGGTTCACTCATCAAGGAGTGAGAAGGTATCCTGTGCAACTGTTTCCTCACCCTTACGCACATACAAGTGCTATGTTGCAGGTCTTGCAACTGTACCCCAACTTCAGAATAACATAGGGTTTGTCACATCATGAAGATTCCCATGGCTGAAAGCAGAAGTCCCAGCTTAAGAATCTGAAACGTTTTGTTTCAGCCTAAAAAACATGATGAGGGTCAATAAAATGACTCCCTCACCCCCATTGTCAGTAACCTGTCTGGAGGAGAAGTCAGCCTAACACCTGTCTACATAAAGTCGGGGCAGCTGCTTTATCAATTTCCTGTATTATAAAACAATTGCAAACAAAACAATAGGCCAGTACAGAAATAATAAAAACAAACCACTTAAATCCTCCACACACAGCATTTGGTAGTGTGCCATAAAGGCTATGCTACTAGTATTTTGGAACAAACTTTACACTGACCATGTTACATGCCCCTATACAATGTAACAAGCAGTGCAGACGCTGCCTGCATGCCCTACATGCAAACAATAAAAAATATACATCACAAACTCTAGTTTCAAGCATCTGGCTGGTTTTATGTCAATGTTGAGACAAAAAGAGAAGTTTCACAAGTTCTCTGAGATGTTGAGACAAAAACAGTACAGTCTGCGGTTCCATACACCCCATGATGATGGTACACACAAGAAATATATATATGTAAAACATGTAAATTTACTTGAAATTTACATTTGTTTATTACCATAAAGAATAACCTTTTTCTCCCTCTCTCTCACTCCCACTCTTCATCTTTAGTCACCGCAAAACATTCTATGCAAAAGAACACATCTCTGAAAAGGAAATGTAACTGGCAGTATAATACCCTATACAATCTAACAGTAAATGAGCATCTTGACAGATTCATCTTTCAATACAATTAAAAGCTAAAATATCTCAACAAATATTCAGCACAACCTAAACACAAGCACCCTAGAGTCTCTCAATAAATATGCTACCAAAAGATGTTAGCAAATTCAGCATTTTATACAACCTCAACAATAGCTAGAGCTGCAAAATGATCAGACTGTACAAGGACTTCAAAAGGACCAACATGCAATGCTGCAATTCTCTCATTTACACATAATGCTGCAAAACTAAAATGATTTACAGAATGCTGCAAACCTATAGGTATTTACAGATCCATCAAATTGGACCTTTAAAGGAGCAAGCCTTCTCGAGGCACAGCTTGCCCATGAAGGCCAACCTTTCCCATACTTGTAAAGGGATCAAAATAAGAACTGCCAATCAAGGATTTTGTTTTAAAACGCCCTTTTAATTACATGTTCAATTTAGAACCACATTTTAACCTGTACGTATTTACAGATCCAACAAATCGGACCTTTATAGGAGCAAGCCTTCTCGAGGCACAGCTTGCCCATGAAGGCCAACCTTTCCCATACTTGTAAAGGGATCAAAATAAGAACTGCCAATCAAGGATTTTGTTTTAAAATGCCCTTTTAATTACATGTTCAATTTAGAACCACATTTTCATTGCCAACAACTAGCAGGACTGGTAGAGAAGGAAAAAAAAAAAACATGCCACAGCTGGCACAAAGGCTGCCTGCCTCTAGTCCTGTTCCTCGTGTGAGCACACAACCTGTGTGCCTGACGTCAAACCGGTGGCACCTGTAGCAGCTAGGTCACTTGACATTGTTTTGGACAGCCACAGTCCTGCTAAATGCTGCTGACAAAACTTGATTGAAAAAAGCAAAACAAAACTCAGTGAAGCACCTTATAAAACAAAATCCTTGATTTTAAGCATTTATTTAGGGCAAGAAAACATGTACTGAGAAGGCAAAATCTTTCACAGAGACAGTTGTACACAGAAGATTCGTTACCAGGTTTATTTACATGTTGTCCTTGAAAGTCTGAAATGCTTGACTGACAAAGGGAGACAGGCTTATCACAGATGTGCACAACAGTACTGGAGTACTGTACATGGCAGACCAGACAGGCAACTCATCTGTCCAAGAAGGAAGAAAACAATGCAAAGTTTCTGACTGTACCCAGCTTTGTCAAGTAACATTTTTTTTAAAGCTGCATAAGAGTTAAAGAAGATGGATTGGGGAGAGGGGAACACAAAAGCGTGAGGGGGGGGGGGATATATTTAGTTCCATAATATGGTGGTGGTACATAAGAATAGTGACGGACATAAGAAAAATTCATGACAAGACAAGGGAGTAAATAAAACAGGTTCAGTTACCTTTTCAACCATGACAACAATAACGGACTGAAAGCAGCCCAAAGGTCCAGATCATTACAGTGTCCATCACTGTAAATTATTTATGGCTCCACCACACTTTCAGGTCTTCTCACAACCTTTTGTCTTCTCTGAAGCTGGATTGTAGCTGTATAAACAACAGGGACTTCTGTACCTCCTCATTTACAAGCAGACAAATGACTGCACACACAAATTCACAAGGTTCTGGGCATGCATTCAGGTCCTCCTGTGAGAACGTTTAAGCCATTTCACTTGGTCATCACTGCAAGAGGTGTGTGTATGATGCAATCTCAGTTTGCTATGGCAGTCAACAGTACACTGGTCAAGCAGACTTGTGTACATGTACTCAAGTAAGATTCTACACAAGGGTATGTCATGTCATCACTACCAAGAATCTAAAGACATGATTACCAGCGTAATAAATGATGGAACAATTAATTTCAAACTAGTCACATCACACGATGTGCAAGTCTTCACATGCAAAACAACTAGTCACATCACACAGTGTGCAAGTCTTCACATGCAAAACAACACTAATGAATCTTGCTACTGAACAAAGTATGGAATCGTTTCAACTAACAGGTAATAATGGCTGGCACAGTCAACATAAACACTCTGCAGAAGTACAATGCAAAACTGCAATGAAAGAATCAGCCATTAATGAACAACAGGAAAAACCCAAACATGAGCATGGGGCTCTTTTTACTCATCCATCCAACAAAGTTGCTCAGCGTAATGCAAAACAACAATGTTTCTCAGTGTAGTGCACAATGCTGCTCATGTGGTGTCATTACCAATGCTACTCAGTGCAATGTAAAACACCAATGAAGCTCAGTGTAATGCAAAGTAAAACTAGTGAGTTTAACGCATTGAAATTTGTTTATACTCTCTGCAACCTCATGAAAACAAGACCTCAACGAGGCAAAGTTGACATTACAACAATTTAACAACTGGATTCCACTGGCTATGAGGAACTATAACCACAGAAGAAAAAGTGACAAGTGAAATCTTATGTGCACTGACAGTTGAAAGTTATTTCTAACATGTCAAAACAAATGAAACATCACTCAAAGTAAAACAGCACCACTTCCACTTAAATATGCAGTACACTTGTGGATAGGTTACCGTGATTAGCACCCTGTTTGCTCATTTGCTGCCAGTAAAACCTCAAAAAAAGTGAACAATCCAATCAATCAATACGTTTATTTCTACAAGGTGTGACAGCTTAGCTGACCCAGCCAGGCTACAGCAGTGAGGGGGCTCATGACTCATGCACTGCACCCTAAAGGCCAGTGGCTGATGACTCATGCACTGCGCCCTAAAGGCCAGTGGCTGATGACTCATGCACTGCACCCTAAAGGCCAGTGGCTGATGACTCATGCACTGCGCCCTAAAGGCCAGTGGCTGATGACTCATGCACTGCGCCCTAAAGGCCAGTGGCTGATGTCTCATGCACTGCGCCCTAAAGGCCAGTGGCTGATGTCTCATGCACTGCGCCCTAAAGGCCAGTGGCTGATGTCTCATGCACTGCGCCCTAAAGGCCAGTGGCTGATGTCTCATGCACTGCGCCCTAAAGGCCAGTGGCTGATGTCTCATGCACTGCGCCCTAAAGGCCAGTGGCTGATGTCTCATGCACTGCGCCCTAAAGGCCAGTGGCTGATGTCTCATGCACTGCGCCCTAAAGGCCAGTGGCTGATGTCTCATGCACTGCGCCCTAAAGGCCAGTGGCTGATGTCTCATGCACTGCGCCCTAAAGGCCAGTGGCTGATGTCTCATGCACTGCGCCCTAAAGGCCAGTGGCTGATGTCTCATGCACTGCGCCCTAAAGGCCAGTGGCTGATGTCTCATGCACTGCGCCCTAAAGGCCAGTGGCTGATGTCTCATGCACTGCACCCTAAAGGCCAGTGGCTGATGTCTCATGCACTGCACCCTAAAGGCCAGTGGCTGATGACTCATGCACTGCACCCTAAAGGCCAGTGGCTGATGTCTCATGCACTGCACCCTAAAGGCCAGTGGCTGATGTCTCATGCACTGCACCCTAAAGGCCAGTGGCTGATGTCTCATGCACTGCACCCTAAAGGCCAGTGGCTGATGTCTCATGCACTGCGCCCTAAAGGCCAGTCATACTGCTTTGCCAACATGGTGAAGACCACTTGGCAAAGATGTCTTCAGTCACCTTTCAGTTCTTAGTTTGAAACCAGTAGACTATTCTTGCACATCGCTTCTGCAGTTTGTCACAGAAGCACATCATCCCTTCTTTTGTTCTATTCTTACAGCTGTGTCCTACAGCATCCAGTGATGCGCCAAATGGGCAATACAAACTTAATCTCTTTACCTTCAGTGGTGGCAGTTTCTTCTTCCACTGTCTGCAGGTTGAGACAATTAAACAGCCAATGAGGTAGTCACGGCTGATACACCAACTAACCAGTCAGCTTTGGCCTATCACCAAGACTTCACACAACCTGACTGGTGATGTAACTTCAGTGAAGAAAAGCATCACTACAAAGAAGTACCTTTTTGGCTTCAAGTCTGAGCTCCTCAGGGTACAGCCACGTTGAGTCACTCTTTATCAATAAGAGCAGAAAGGTTGACTTGTGACGTGTTTGATAAAACTTGTCACCTATTCCCGCCTTGTTATGACATCACTGATACAGACAGATGGGCACAAAATGGAGGCATCAAGGTCATCAAGGTCATATTTTCACAACTCTCAAAAGTTGTTTTTTATTTATTAAACAGGATGAGAAATCAAGAGAAAAACTGCTGTACATTTTTTATTTTTTTTCATTCACACAGATAGGATCTGCAATGCTTCTTCAGTGCAGTTTACTTTTAATGAATAATCCAAATGATGACTGGCTACTCCCAACAGAAGAATAAGAAGCAGTCTAGCAATGCTGTGGAATGTTTCAGTGTTGGCACGTCATCATGCTGCCCAGAGGATGTGAGCCAGTAACAAACAGCACACTGTTCACTGTTTTTATGTACATCAACTTAATCAAGCCTTTTGCCACTGGCATTCAAAAGTTTTTTAACCCTGCCCCTGCCAACTTGAACACGTCTACACAAGCCTATCACTTCTGTCCATAAAACTGTCATTGTCTGCACCACCAGAAGTGGATTCTGTTGCTTCTATCTGTGGGACCATGGGGTTGTTTTCTGTCTTCAGTCAATTGGACAAATGCACTTAAGGTATTTTCCTGGCTTCTCTCAGTGGGACAGCATCATCAGGTCTTGCTCCCATTCTTCACTCTATGGAATAGCAGTACTAGGTCTTGTATCCACGGTTAAAAAGCCCACGATGTAACCTTGGCAACATAATGCTTTTGTACATGTAACTGCAAAAAGAAATGTCCACTGGAATGGCAGCCACATGTTAAATGGGTTCAACTGACCGGGTTTTGGGAAGATGTCACCATTACCCACATGCCTTGGGCAGGTAGGTAAAACCAGGTGACCATGAAGGGGTTACACACATTTCTGACTCACTGGCAGTGGAAAGCAAGAGCACACAGGTTGCTCCATTGCTGCAACTCTGCTGACAAAGGTGAAGCACACAGACATTAGCACTACTAAAGTCACTTGGCTGACAAACGACAGGGCCACACAATGCACTGCTGGACAGAAAGACCTGACAGAAAGGCTTTTTCTGATGGCAGACGCAAGTCCATAATGACACACCATCAAAGGCCCCACACACAACTGCAAACTCAAACAGGAGGAGCAGACATATCACCATAACAAACAGGTGAACAGACGACCATGACTAAAGATGATCAGGAATACAGATTATGGTGAATACTGTCTCAGGTCCCAGTGTGTTGTCCTTTCACTGACATTCAAACATTTGTCCAACTGACAAACATGCTACAAACAGCATGCTGTCTGACTCACATCATCCACCTTCAGAAATCAGGGTAAAACTGTAGAGTCTCACGTAATATCTCACCAGAACTTATCCTATTGGATTCACAGGGAAATAAATGTAAATTACAACGGCACATAACAAAAACTTCTCTGAACAGAAACTAAACAGAGCATGGGGTACAAATCAAAAAACTAACACATTACAGCAAAGCTGTCACAGTCAAGTATTGCAAGTAAGCTCTCCTACCTCACTCCTTCAAAACTCAGTGGGTAAGCATGCAAAGTGTTAGCGATATTAACGTAAGAAAAAAGCTCAAGAATCAAACATTGCCCCCCCACCCCACCCCAAAAAAGAGCAAAAACTTAAAAAGAACAGCAAATGCTCAACTGACACACTCAAATACACAAGTGAAAGCACAGTCTCAAGGGAAGCAACCCCAAAAAAAATGGAGAAGATTTTTTTTTTTAATTACACACACACAAAAACACCTACCTTTCAGACATTGCTGTGACCTTGAAAACAGGTCAAGATTATTCAAACTAGTATGACTGAGTTATTAAATTATACACAAAAAACACACCTACCTTTCAGACATTGCTGTGACCTTGAAAACAGGTCAAGATTATTCAAACTAGTATGACTGAGTTATGAAACTCAAGGAAGGTTATCAGCATGCAAAACAAAATAGTCCAGCAAATCAAAAAGTACAGAAATGACAGATCAGAAGAAGTCTCTCTGAGTGAAAGAGATTTGGTGTCTTTGGGTAACACCGTTATCAACAGCTCTGAAATCCCTCCACCCAATGTGACTTCAACCAACACAAAAATATTATGGCATTCAGTCAAGCATAACTGAAAAGAGTGGAAGTTCAGTCAAGTGTGACTGGAGGAGTTGCTACGCTTCAGGTTCCAAAGGGGAGCCGCCATGGGGCCAGAGACTCGTTCAACCGTGATGTGTTCATCTGAGCGCTCATGGGCACCATACTTCTTCAGCAGTTGACTGATCGCCTCTTCCTCGATCTGAAATAAACACATCAGAGCAGTAAAAAATAACATGAAATATGATCACTTCCTCAAAAATAATATTAGTTCATGAACACTATCAGTTCATGAATAATAACACCAATAACATCACTTCATTAATAAAGATAATAGATACCAAAGTGATTTTAATGCCCAGTCAACCCTGACAAAATAAAATAATAATAAATGCATTAGTTCATTAATAATTCATTGACTAATAATATCAGTCCAATAATAATAACAGTACTTTATTAATAATGATATCAGTTCATTATTAATAATATCAGTCCATTAATGGCAATAATCAGTTCATTAATAAATATAAACCAATACTAATATGAATATCAGTTTATCAATAATAATATCAATAATAACAAAAACATCAGTTCATTAAAGGGAACCCCAAACAAAGGAAGCATCACAGGCACTGTCAACAGGAATGGAACCCCAAAAAACACCAAAAAAATTCAGTCAATTTACAGTCTAGTTCATTCAATACTGGCTGCTAAAGTCACAAAATCAGCGCCAGGAGTGCTACCATTTTGACACAAGTGGCATCCTGTGACTATGGTGTCATGAACAAGGCTGTTAGTGTCAAAAGACAAATACTGAGATTCAGCATCAAAATACGGAATACTGTATAAATACTGAAATTCAGCATCAAAATACAGATTTCAGTGTAAATGCAGAATGGCACTGACCCTTAAAGTTGACAGAAGACCTACCTGTATCAGGTGCAGAGGTTTCTGAGAAGCTTTCTCTAGGCTGCGTTTCTGGTGCATCTGGTCCTGCACGATGTCAGAGAAACACACACTTGCTGCGGCGCCCCCTGGGGGGCTGGCTGGGGCCAAGCGTTGCCATGGGTTGTCAGGGGGGCTGGAGGCGGGCGGGGGTTCAGGAGGGGTGGTGGGGATGGCTTGGGGTTGAGATGGGATGCGGATTGGAAGACCCCAGCTGTGACAGAATCAAACTGATCATGGGGCTGGGTCGCATGTAGTGGACACATACTGTCCACAGCTAAGTTTGATGGAACAACTACTGTGGCTTGATTGTGTGATTTCATCATGTGTTGTGGACTCATTGATGGAATGACTACTGTGGCTTGATTGTGTGATTTCATCATGTGTTGTGGACTCATTGATGGAACAACTACTGTGGCTTGATTGTGTGATTTCATCATGTGTTGTGCACTCATTGATGGAACAACTACTGTGGCTTGATTGTGTGATTTCATCATGTGTTGTGGACTCATTGATGGAACAACTACTGTGGCTTGATTGTGTGATTTCATCATGTGTTGTGCACTCTTTGATGGAACAACTACTGTGGCTTGATTGTGTGATTTCATCATGTGTTGTGCACTCATTGATGGAATGACTACTGTGGCTTGATTGTGTGATTTGATTGGGTGTTGTGGACTCATTGGTGGAACAACTACTGTGGCTTGATTGTGTGATTTCATCATGTGTTGTGGACTCATTGATGGAATGACTACTGTGGCTTGATTGTGTGATTTGATCGGGTGTTGTGGACACACTGATGGAACAACTACTGTGGCTTGATTGTGTGATCTGATCACGTGTTGTGGACACATACTGTCAGCAGATGTGTTTGGATGAAAGGACTGCTGTGGCCAGACAGGGTTGAATGCAGATGCAGACTGATCATGTTATGAGAGAACAGATCACTGTACAATGCTTTATGAACTTTGTAACTGGATATGTGCTAAACAAGTTTTCGATATGACTGAAACAAAAACTTGGCTCATAGCACTGGCACTAGAGCAGAGGAGTTAAGCCCCCTGCTGACAAAGCATCCCTAATGCCATTGTCAGCATCCCTGAAGCCATGAAAAGGTGGTCTTAACACAGGCCTGATCTCTGCTGAGGGGGTTATTAGCACGCACACACCAACACTTGCTAGACAGAACACTTAATGTCTAAGGACATTATAAAGGAAGTCAAAATGTTTTATGAAAGATTATATTCTGACAGACAATTAGAAGATTGTGAAATATTAGACGTGGTTGAGGATATACCAACATTGACAGTGCAAGAAAAGACCTCACTCGAAGGGGAAATTACTTTAGATGAAGCAAGCGTTGCACTCAAGAACATGAAAAACAATAAAAGCCCAGGCTCTGATGGTTTTACTGTTGAATTCTTTAAGTTTTTTTGGCGACAGCTGGGTGCATTCGTTGTTAAATCATTAAATAATGGGTTTAGAAAAGGTGAATTATCATCAACGCAGAAAGAAGGAATAATAATATGCATACCAAAAGGGAACAAATTAAAAGACCTGATAAAAAAACTGGAGGCCAATTTCACTCCTTAATGTTGTTTACAAAATAGGATCCACTTGTATTGCTAATCGCTTAAAACGTGTCCTACCCTCTTTGATCAGTGAAGACCAAACTGGGTTTATGGCCAATAGATATATAGGAGATAATATTCGACTGATATACGATTTAATCAGTTACTTGAGCAAGGAAAACATGCCTGGGCTACTCTTGTGCTTAGACTTTGAAAAAGCCTTTGATTCAGTGGACTGGAGATTTATGTTTAAAGTTTTACATGTGTTTGGATTTGGGCCCGATATTAGCCAGTGGATATTCACATTTTATAGACATATAAAGTCATCTGTCGCGGTTAATGGACAATTATCAGAATGGTTTTCAATTCAGAGGGGATGTAGACAGGGGGACCCAATATCACCATATTTATTTATATTATGCGTAGAAATACTTGCTATTATGATTAGGCAAAATAAGAATATTAAAGGTATTTTAATAGGAGAAACTGAGTACAAAATCTCGCAGTATGCTGATGATACTGAAATTATGTTAGAAGGTGACAAGAACTCATTTGAAGAAACAGTTACGATTATTAATACATTTGGGAATAAGTCAGGTCTCTTCTTGAACGCGGGGAAGACTAGTGCTATATGGCTTGGTAATAAAACAAATTCACCCATTAAATATATGCCAAATTTGCATATGGATTGGAACCCACCTAAATTTAAAATACTTGGTATTTGGTTTACTAATAATTTAAAAGAGTGTGAGCTACTCAACTTTCGCGAGAATTTTTTTAGAAATAAAAGCATTGTACAAAGTATGGTTAAAAAGACAAATAACACCACTCGGTAGAGTAGCTGTTCTGAAGTCGCTGATTTTGTCTAAAATTATCCACCTATGGATTTTATTGCCAAATCCACCAGACAGTCTGGTGGACGCGTTGCAGAAGACCGTGTTTCAGTTTGTATGGAATAGAAAACAAGACAGGATAAGTAGGAAAGTAACCGTCAAAACTATTGCAAAAGGAGGACTTGGCATACCAAATATTAGACATTATATTAATGCGCTGAAGCTAAGTTGGATACGAAAACTAAAAACAAGTGATCACAAGTGGAAAGGTATAATTACATCAACTTACCCGAAAGTGTTACTGCTTGAACAATTGGGATCAAGCCTCCCTACTCAGGAAAATAATTTTAATATGTTTTGGATTCATGTATTTAAAGCATATAGAGAGTTTGGTAAACACATGCAGGTAGAGAACTCAGAAGAACTAGTCGCAGATCCTATTTTCTGCAACGACAATATTCTGGTTGGAAACAAAACTGTTTTTTTATAAAAAGTGGATAGACAAAGGTGTATGTTTTATCAAAAACATTCTGAATGAAAATGGTACGTTTATGCTATTTAAAAGGTTTAAAGAAATATACAGAATTAATACTGATTACATTACATATATTGGATGTGTACAAGCTATTAAAAGCTACATACGTAAAATGGGACTAACAGTTGAGAGTAACAGTTCAACCGATTTGACAAAGACGCTTAAGATTATTTACAGTCAACAAAAAGGCTCACGCCTGTATTATGAAATGCTTACACAGGGTAAAGATAAACCTAAGTGCTGTGAAAAATGGGAAGCAAGACTGAATACAGACATTGACTGGCGCAGAAACTTTAAGAAAATGCAAAACATCCAAGAAATAAAACTGAAATGGTTCCAGATAAGACTTGTACATAGGATATTAGCTACCAATATTGTTTTAATGCACATGGGTATTGAAAATGACATTAATTGTTCTTTTTGTAGACAGGAAAGAAACTCTATTAATCACATTTTTTGGAGATGTGTGTACGTAAAGTCTTTTTGGGAACAGTTCCAGACTACACTTAATACCCGGAGCTCAAATGCGAGGACAGTAACGCTTAATGAAAATTTTGTACTTTTTGGTCACGACAGCCAAATTAAATTGGACAGCACCTTTGATTTGATAATTTTGCGTGCAAAATTCTATATTTATACTTGTAAGATCAACAAGAATATACCTCAACTGCACCTGTTCAAACAATATTTAAAAAATACATTTGATGTAGACAAATATAATGCGACATTAACGATGTCATATGACAAGATAGCAGCCGAATGTTTGCATTACAAAAAGCTGATACAAATCTAGACGAGGTTGTTAATGACGTTAATAATCTTGTAAATTGTACTCATTGCCATGGTCCTTCTTTTTTTTCTCTTTTTTTCTTCTGTTTTGTATGTGTGTGTGTATGAGTGTGTGTGTGTGCCTTTTTTTCTTTTCTTTTTTTCTTTTCTTCTTCTTCGTACTTTACCTTAGATATATGAATGAGAGAGAGAGAGAGAGAGAGAGAGGGGAGGAGAGAGAGAAAGAAATTGTATTGTAATGGATGGATACATGTTAATCAATAAAAATAAAAAAAACACCTAATGTTGTGGTCTCTGATGAGGGCGACTGATCTTTTGTCCAAGATTCCATTCAGTAAGGTGAAGTGTTACCAGTGTTGTTTGTTTTTTGTTTTTGATCAAATGACTGTCTATTCATAACTTGTTAAAGGTTCAAAGCTTACACATTGTTATGTCCTGTATAAATAAAACTGTGAACATATTCAATGTGCTGAGATCTTTTCCTCTTCTCTTTTCACAATGCTGGCAGTCATTCCTGTTCAGGGTTTACAACTGATGACTGGTGGTGAAGTATCAACTATACTCAGTGACACACTCTACCCTCTACTCCCCCTAACCCCCCTAAGCCCTGTCTCCCCCACCCCCCTTTTTTTCCCCTTCCTTCCTTTAAAAACCCCCAAAACAACTGAACTCTGTCTGTCTTTGCCATTATACATGTTCTTAGACTGGTCAAAACCAAGGCCTAGATGCCTGCAGCAGTCACAGAATTTGCCAAGTTGCATCATGGGCGAAAAACACTACACCACAGCAAACAGAAGAACAGGGTAGTGCTGCTCTTGCCTTTTCCATGGCATTACCTGCGTGAGGTAACCAGGTTTGCTCAGGGATTACTCAAGAGCTAAAAAAACAAAAAAAAACAAATGGGGAGTGTGTGGGGGGGGGGGGTTAAACTGATGGGGAAAAAAGGAGAGTAAAACATCAACAGTAAGCTACATTCAACAAACTCTTGCCACCTGAAGCTGGTTGCTGGCTTGGAAGCTGGCGCTGGGGGTGACCTCCCCATCTGAGCAGCACCATGTTTGGATGAGGGCGGTGAAGCAGACAAGTTGACAGCCGTCGAGTGTCGCGAGGCAGATGGCGCTTGGGTTTGTCTGGGTTGGCCGGGTGCTGGCTGAGACGTTTTGTCCTGCAGCATGAGGTCCCTGAACGACTGGACCACCTTGCTGACAGAGCCCCTGTCACACACACATGCCAGTCGCTGTTCTTACTCCACACCCTATAATTCTGCCACTCCCACAAACAACGCAAAAGATGAGCTAAGAGACAGCTTGCACAATGCTGACACTTGCAAAAATGGTCAACCTACATTTGTGGAAAGGCCTGTCTAACCAAGCATGTACTGATCTAAGCTTTGAACTCACAGTGGAGACATTTTGCAGACTGGCAGGCAGTGATTTCCAGGCAGATGCAGCAACAAAATTAAAATACTGTTCACCAAAAGATTTCAAATTATGTTGGGAGATTTTCAAAAGCTTCTTACATGAGGATCAAATGGCACATGATGTTTGAGACTCATAGAATGAAGCCTTGAGGCAATGGAATTCAGAAGTTGACATCTTTGTATTTGCAATGGAATTTCACTGACTGCCAAAGAGCAATGTTTACCAAATTCTTACATAGGTAACACTAACAGTAACTCCCTGACTTTTTAACATCCCACCAACCACACATGGACTATTAAACTCTGTCATAAGAAAACATGATTTCAAAACTCTTTTCATATATAAACCCATATACCCAAATGAAAAAAAAAAAGTATACATGCCTCAGACATGCTGGTATCATTGACACTTCCATCTGGTTGATGAAAACCAGATTATTTTTTTTTTTTTATTAAACATAAAGAAAGGAATAGTTACAGAATGGAAGGTGCAGAGATCACCAGACAGGTGAAACAAACTGAGACCTGCACAGAGCTGGAACTAGTGGAATGAGTGGGGGGGGGGGGGGGGGGGGACAGGGGGGAGGGGCAGGAAGAGGGAAGAGATCACCAAGACCTGGTCCAGGTCATCTGGGGAGAAGGTGCAGAGGCTGGGGATGCCATGGCACAACAGTAAAAACAAAGATGAAGCTGAACATCATAACATACAAACACCTCATCTTCAAACAATGCCTATTCCTAAGCCATCTGCTAGGTAAATTTTGAAGAAAAGAAAAAAGTCTAACTGTAACTCCAGATCTTTTTCACCGTCCATTTTGCTTGCTTGTAACTTAATGCTTTTAACCCCAACCAGCATATTCTAAACTAAAGACACAGATACCTTAATGTAACAAAAACTAGCAACATGATCTCCACACAGAAACAAGCTAAACTAGCGACATGATCTCTACACAGAAACAACTAAGATCGAAGCAAGTGGCTGACCAGGGACAGGCAGGTGTGGTTGGAGCAGAGGGTGACGTTGGAGTGACTGAGGCATCACCAGCTTCAAGGCTGGACACTTTCTGTGCCTGGGCTGCTTTGTTCTGCTGTTTCTTCACTTCCTTCCATGAGAATCGCCCGCCTCCCTTCCACTTTGAGCTGCTTGCAACAAGACAAAGCCTTAAAAAAACTGTATGCATAAACTGTACATGTATGTTTGCATAGATGTCTGTTACCCACTGTGGAAATGTGGGGCCTTAACTATGAATCGGGACTACGGTAGGCCTGGCCTAAACCAAAGTTCCTGACTTTAGAGTCCAAGACTTTGAGTTAGGCAAAGTTCGTATAAATGGATGCGGACAATGGTTGAGACAACAGAGTCTCTGACTTTGCGCTGATAAGAAAGTGGCCATCACACGCGTCATCGCTTGTGCTAACTTTAGACGGGGCAATCCCATCTGGGCATGCACACTGACACGCTTCGGTCACTTCCCTGCGATGTATTTCGTAGGCGCAAACATTGGTAAATGTAAACATTAGGTGAAGGCATGCCTGGCAGGCCCCGATTCTGGATGTGATGCGCCATGTTTTACTTCTGCAACACCCAAGCGATCTCGACGAGGTCGTTATTCGTAAAAACGCTAATCTATCGACATCTTCGATGGAGTATTCTTCTTCTCATTTACTGAATCGAGTAACCGTAGCATCATCTGCTGCGTCAGCCATTTTGAACTTGTCAGAAAGGTGAGTGGACGCTGTGAAATCAGGTAGCCTGCGCTGTGCAGATGAATTTAAACAAGAAAATTAATCAAGTGAGAATGTAAGACATCAAGCAAACTTGCTCTCATAATAATTCGCAAACATTAAATCGTACGATCACATTAATCAGTCATTATGCCTGCATCGCTCGGTTAGTGCGACCTTTCTTCTCTCCAAAATGAAAGAGCTTTGGCCGACGAACATCTAGTACTCATTTGATGAAGTAAACGAAAGAAAAAAATTTTATTAAAAAGAGAGAGAAACCGCTGGATTCAGACATAAAGATGCAACAACAGCAAAAAATAAACAAAAACAACAAGAAGAACCAACTTTCCAAGCATAACAACGCCAAAAGCAGTCATAGTCCCAGGCCTATGGGCCTTAGTTCAGCGAAATCACTAGCCTAAATATCGGCTGTTTAGGCCCAATGTTCGGCCCAGACTTTGGTGTAGTCCCGGTCCATGTTTACCATTTTGGGGCCATTGTCAATAGCCTTCAGATTTAGGCCGGCCTACCGCTTTAGGCCTGATTCATAGTTAAGGCCCGTGATGATGTATGTTCTGTAATTGTGTTACATTTGTTACACTAATAGTGATTAAAAGAAAAAGTTCTCACCCCCCCCCCCCACCCCCCCCCCAAAAAAAAGTTGTTGTTTTCTTTTCACAAAGCCCTGACCAAAGTTTGGGTGGAAAAAAATCAGCTCTACAAAAAATGGCAGGCATTTTGAGACAATCTAGTTTATAAAGTCGAACACAGCAACTCTTTGTTTCTTTATTTCACCCAGTGAATGATCTTTCCATTGTTTACTTCAGCCACAGTGCTTCCCAAAACAGGACCCACAGTACCAGCAAGGAAATGTTTCCTAGCCTTTTCCCCATCAAAATATTCCATACTGTTGGTGCCATCTTCTTCCCAGAACTGTCCCAAATAAGGCAACTCAGTGTGGTCCCAAATAATGCAACTCAATATGGCCCCAAATAAGGCAACTCAATGTTGTCCCAAATAAAGCAACTCAGTGTGATCCCAAATAAGGCAACTCAATATGTTCCCAAATAAGGCGACTCAATATGGTCCCAAATAAGGCAACTCAGTGTGATCCCAAATAAGGCAACTCGATATGGTCCCAAATAAGGCAACTCAATAGGGTCTCAAATAAGGCAACTCAGTGTGATCCCAAATAAGGCAACTCAATGTTGTCCCAAATAAGGCAACTTAATGTGATCCCAAATAAGGCAACTCAATATGGTCCCAAATAAGGCAACTCAATAGCGTCTCAAATAAGGCAACTCAGTGTGATCCCAAATAAGGCAACTCGATATGGTCCCAAATAAGGCAACTCAATAGGGTCTCAAATAAGGCAACTCAGTGTGATCCCAAATAAGGCAACTCAATGTTGTCCCAAATAAGGCAACTTAATGTGGTCCCAAAATAAGGCAACTCAGTGTGGTCCCAAATAAGGCAACTCAGTGTGGTCCCAAATAAGGCAACTTAATATGTTCCCAAATAAGGCAACTCAATATGTTCCCAAATAAGGCAACTCAACAGGGTCCCAAATAAGGCAACTCAGTGTGATCCAAAATAAGGCAACTCAATGTTGTCCCAAATAAGGCAACTCAATGTGGTACCAAAATAAGGCAACTCATTGTGGTCCCATATAAGGCAACTGAAAGTTTTATTTTGAAAACTCTGTCCACAACAGAACACATGAAGTAGTCGGAATTCCAACAAGGGGTCATTTGATGTTCCACAGACAACTGGGATCCGCTGGCTCTTCATTGTTCACACCCAATCAACCACTAAGTGTTATATTAGTCATCAAATCAAGTAAAAAGGTCTGGACACAGCACAGTGAACAGCAAACACAACCAGTTCTAGAACGGACATTCTCAACATTCACTTTTCACATAATTATCTACAGATGACCCAAAGCATTGGAGGCAAGCAGCTGATGTGAGATCTGAAGGGCAACAGATGGATTCAAACGGCACAGCTGGGCCGAGAGACACAATTACCCTCTGGGGAGGATGAGGCAGCTGGCTGGCGACTCACCTTGTCCCCGTGTCCTGCTGCTCCGCCATGATGTTCCTCAGGCTCACCCCAGCCCCTGCAGGTGGGCTGACAGGACTGCGCAGGGGTAGGCTGGGACTGACAGGGCTGGGACTGACAGGGCTGGGACTGACAGGGGTGGGACAGGGAAGGCTGCACGGGGTGGTCTCTGCAGCTGCTGATGGGCACTGCAGTGGGGAGGAGAACGGCAGCCAGCGCTGTGACTTGGACGCCCTGTGGGTGGCAGTGGAGCCGCCAGGTGGCTGCGGTGTTCTGGGCTGCAGCAGACAAACAGCAATAAGCTCACAGCCCTAGAATTTACCTGCATTCACATTCATCCACCCTGGGTAGTGGCTGCAGTGTTCTGGGCTGCAGCAGACAAACAGCAATAAGCTCACAGCCCTAGAATTTACCTGCATTCACATTCATCCACCCTGGGTAGTGGCTGCGGTGTTCTGGGCTGCAGCAGACAAACAGCAATAAGCTCACAGCCCTAGAATTTACCTGCATTCACATTCATCCACCCTGGGTAGTGGCTGCGGTGTTCTGGGCTGCAGCAGACAAACAGCAATAAGCTCACAGCCCTAGATGTTATTATCCTGCTACATGGGCAGCTGCATGCCATCCTTCTGGAGGGTAGATGCTGTTATACAAGGAGTTTATCATGGCTGAAGATTGTCTGCACACAACTATGCAGTGCATAACATTTAAATGTAGCTTTGGTGTTTTCTTGCTGGTGTCTGTGTTGTGACACAGACCAAGGCAAGGCGGACACAAGAAGGGAATGAAACGAACAAAGAGGGAACAAAAGGGGAAGAGCAGTCCAACAAAAGAGGCATAAGACAAACTCAAACCACAGCTTCCTCCCACAGCTTACCAACTCAGCCACAGCCTCAGCATCCTCCATCTCCATCTCCTCTTCCGACTTGGCACTGACGTCAGAACTGACTGATATCTGTCGCTCTGCCATCAAGGTCGCCTGACTCAGCTTCCCTCCACCGCTAGGTGGCGCTTCCTCGCCGGTGCTCTTGGTGCGAGTCTGGCGACGTTTGGCCTTGACCTTCTTGCTAACGGAGTTGCGAGACTTGGGGGTCAGCTGAATGTCAAAGTCAGCGGTCAGTGTGGCCAGGAAGTCTGCATCAGGGCCTTCACTCCAGGGTGTGATCACGCGGCACGACATTCCACCCACCTGCTCATGGAAAGCAACAACAGGGTGAACATTTTGTTGACAATACCAACAGCAACATCATTTCCTTTCATGAAAGCCACAAGTCTCGGCTACTGCACGGTTGAACAACTTCAGCCATGTGGTTCATGCATGCACAGAAACCTGGTGAAATGTGCATGCAAAATGTTGCTGCTGAGTGGTTCTCAGCCTCATGTTTACTGGCTAGTATTTTCTGCAGTTTCAGAACAGGTTCTGATTCCACTTCTGTGCTGCACTTTGACCTCTGGTCTGGCAAGGACACTAAACTAAATGATCTGTCCCTCTTATGAGAAGTTTGCTGGACGCACGTGCTTCCATCCATATCCACAAAAGGTCTGTAAGCAACTGGAAAGTGAAGTAGGTGAAGGTTTTCCAACTACTCTGGCAACAGGCATTCCTACTGCCTTAAGACAGGTAAACCATAAAAACATCACATGCTCCTGCTCTTGTGCTTGCTGGAGCCTAACTCAAGGGAACCACATTTTCCTAAAACAGAATAATATATATATATACATGGAACACCAAATGTCACTTTCAATACTGCAACTTTAATGCAAGAAGAGTCAGTTTAAGTAACTGACTTGCTGCTGTAGACTGAGATAAAGAAAATGCTCACATTTTTTTTGTAGTAGTCGGTCAGCTCTTGCATTGTGTCATCACCCACCATATCCAAGTTCCTGCAAGCAGTAAGCAGACTTGGTTCCAAAGTTGTTTTTATCTTGTAAAAGAAAGACCAAAAGAAGACAACAACAAAAAGGGGGGCATGGGGGGGGGGGGGGGGGATTGCAATGATTCAGTGAAGGAAAAGCCAAACCCTTAAAGGTGCCCCACAGCTTGAGCTAGATAATTCAGGACAGCCAGTGGCACAGAACTCCTGAAAGTACATTAAGCATGACTGAGCATGGTCACCACATGGGCAGGTGACTATACATGCTCTGACATGGACTTCAGGATCTTTAACATGCAGATGTGATCTTTTTGCATGTGTAAACACATGGTGGCCTCAGTTTATAGTCTCATCCCCTGGGATTTTTCTGGAGTTAAATCATCAACAGACTCTACAGAAGTCTTTCAGATGAGACTACAAACCAAGGTCCCCTGTGTGTATTCAAACAAAAAGATCATTTACACACATTAAAGATACTGTAGTCCACGTCATAGTTTTGTGAATCGTGGAGCATCAATAGCCCAGCATGCACTAAGTGTCAGAGTCTTTAAACTGCTAAAACTGGACACTCTATGGATGTAGAAAAAGAAATCAAGCACAGTCATTTTCGGATCCCCTCTTCATCTCAGTGTCACACTGCACAACAGTGACACATGGATATATGCTGCATGATCACGTAATTGTTCAATCCATCCATTTCACACACTGAGATGCACTGTGAGGATACCTACCACACAGAAACACAAAGCAATACACTGGGGAGGGGAGGCATGGGGAGGCATTTCTGAGGGACCACCGTACCACTATCAAACCTGCTTATGCCAATTCAGGCCAATTCACCTGTAAGGAATAATTGTGGCTACATCTACCTGCTTTCCAAGAGAGCGGGCAGATTGAGGGTGATGAACTGCTGACACGCCTGACACAGCTGGACAGCATTGTAGGCCGTTGCAATCTCCAGCATCTCACCCACATTGCGCAGGGTCACTGAAACAGATACATCACAGTGACAAACAGCTAAGTTCAACTGTAGGCTGTGGCAATCTTCAGCATCTCACCCACACTGCGCAGGGTCACTGAAACAGACACATCACAGTGACAAACAGCTAAGTTCAACTGTAGGCTGTGGCAATCTTCAGCATCTCACCCACATTGCACAGGGTCACTGAAACAGACACATCACAGTTCACCTGTAGGCTGTGGCAATCTTCAGCAACTCACCCACATTGCGCAGGGTCACTGAAACAGACACATCACAGTTCACCTGTAGGCTGAGGCAATCTTCAGCAACTCAGAAATCACACTGGTTAGGGCCACTGAAAAAAGATACATCATGATAGCCAATGGCAATAATTCTACCCAAACTGGAAAAAAACTGCACGGACACTCTATGGTCTGCAAGATAATCATACAGAAGCAGATCACCAAGTAACCAACAACAGCAAGTTAGTCTGACTGCCACACAATAATGCCAGTTAAGGCCACTTCACAGAAAAAGGCACAAAATAACCCCCAGTGTCTGAAGGCAGGTTAAGACCACTTCACAGAAAAGGGCATAAAATAACCCACAGTGTCTGAAGGCTACTATCTCACTCTCAGGCTGGTTAAGGCCACTTCACAGAAAAAAGGCAAAAAATAACCCAAAGTGTCTAAAGGCTACTCACTCAGGCTGGTTAAGGCAGGTTCACAGAAAAAGGCATGAAATAACACACAGTGTCTGAAGGCTACTCACTCAGGCTGGTTAAGGCCACTTCACACATCTCCTTGAGGCGCCGGACCAGAAGTTGATCAGCCACCACCAGCACGTTGCACAGCAGTTCTATGTCCTGTGTCTCTGCAACAAAATGCACCAGTGAAAAAAATTGCACTGTCAGTTAAAAAAGAAAAAGAAAATGGTCCTGACAAAATTCTGGAGAATTCCAACTGTTACAAATTTACTTTCATTTTCTCGAGGCCAAAATTTCATGAAATTCTATCAGTTTTTAAAAACGAAAGGACAAACAGTCTGAAGTCTAAAAAGATAAATAAGGTGGGTAGCAAGTATTGTCAGCATGTGTTAGCATGTTTCAAATGTGTGTATGTGTATGTGGAGGGGGGGGGGTCTGTCCACTCCTGTAACTGTACGACAGTATGAAACTTTTTCCAATATCCTTGTATGCATTTAATTTATAGTCACCATGTATGCTTGTCTCCATCTGAAGTTTTCTGAAAGTTTACGCGCAGTGTGTTGTTGTTCCAATGCTGTTAGTATGTTTAGCTTATGAGAGCAGATTTGTTTGTATTAGTTGCTGTGAACATGCACTATTTTGTGTGGCAGGTTTTAAGTACAGCATAAATTTTCATTCATTTGTATATTACCTGCCACAACTGGTGACTCATCTTGGTACACAAAGTCCAGCAGAATCTCCAGAATGTCCCCAGGAATAGGTAGCGACAATGACTTGGTGTCAGACGTCTGTGGGGAAAAAAAGAAGAAAAACACTTACATAATTTTGTCATAAATAAGGAAATCTACTCAAAGCGGGGGGGGAAAGTACAGAACTTGCCTACTTGAGTATTTCTTCCCAGATGTCTCATTACCATGTACTCCGGTCCAAACTGAAGCTATCCTCACTGCTCTAATTTGATAACTTGCATTCCTGGCTACCACAATCATGTTGTAATCATATCTGAATAGGTGTTACACCACAGTCACAGGCACCCAAGCCACAGATGCATATTTGGGAGTGACACCACATTCACATACAGTTATGCCTATTGCATATATATAGGAGTTATGTCACAGTTACATACAGTTAAGCCACAGTCACATGTACACACACACACACATATGTATCTATATTGGAGTTACACAACAGTCACATACAAATAAGCCACAGTCACAAATATATATAACACATAGGAGTTACACCAGTCACATACAGTTAAGCCACAGTCACTTATAGAGGTATTAAGCCAGTCACTTACAACTAAGTCACAGTCACATACATAGGAGTTAGGCCACAGTCACATAACCAGCTATACCATAGTCACATATATAGAAATTCAACAACAGGCACATTCATAGGAGTTATGCCACACTCATATATATATATACAAGTAAGCCACAGTCACAAAATCACATATACTGGGAGTTAAGCCAAAGTCACATATATCAGACTCGGGGTTTTTATCTGCCACAGTAATATACAATTAAGCCAGTCACATTTAGAGGAGTAAACCACAGTCACATACAGGAGTTAAGTCACAGCCATACACAGGTGTTACAGCATAGTTACACATATGCCAGTCACATAATTTATGTCATGCCAGTCATATTCAGGAGTCAAGCCACAGCTGGTTGCAGGAGTTACAGTACAGCCACACACATGCCACAGTCACATACAGGAGTATGCCACAGCCATACACAATGTTACAGTAGTCACACATATGCCACAGTCATATACAGCTACATCATAGTCACATATGTTATGCCAGTCACGTACACTATACAGGAGTCAAGCCACAGCCACATGCAGGAGTTACAGTAGTCACACACATGCCACAGTCACATTCTGGAGTCAAGCCACAGCTGTATGCAGGAGTTACAGTGACAGTCACACACATGCCACAGTCACATTCAGGAGCCAAGCCACAGCCATATGCAAGAGTTACAGTCACACATGTGCCACGGTCACATTCAGGAGAATAGCCACAGCTGTATGCAGGAGTTACAGTCACAGTCACACACAGGAGATGACCACTTCCAGAGTACAACCATAGCATTCAAGCCACACCACGAAACTGTTACAACATCCCAAATCAGTTCAACAGCCTCTGAAGTTGATATGCAGCCAATGCCAGACATCTTTGCTATGATCCATCCACTGACATGCATAGTGTGTCTCACAGTCACAGGAGTGTTAGTTGGGAAGTGGGTGACGGAGGGCCAGGAGGGAAACGGGAGCGTCAGCAAGTACCTCAATCCACCCACTGCCCAGCATGCTGTGGAAATACTCAAGGCGAGCCGCCAGCACACACTTGTGACACTGAATGGTGGTGTTGTCCTCAGCCCGAATACAAACGTCGTACAGCTCTCTTCTGTCAACACATCATTAAACATGCACATAACACTGAATGGTCATGTTGTCCCCAGCCTGAATACACACGTCGTACAGCTCTCTTCTAACTGTTCTATCAACACACCATTAAACATGCACATGACACTGAATGGTTATGTTGTCCTCAGCCCAAATACACACGCTGTACAGCTCTCTTCTGTCAACACACCATTAAACATGCACATGACATCATTAAACATATAATTACACACACATCATTGAATGGTGGTGGCACTGTCAGTCCCAATACATGATAATACTGTTCTCTTCTGTCACCATTAAAATATACAGATGACACTGGATGGTCGTGTCACTGTCTTTCCAAATATGCAAGTCATATAAAACTCCTGTGGAACACAATCACTGACATTTACCATTTAGACATTTCTGGTTCAACCTACAAATAAAACTACCAATTTTGCATACTCAGCTGCTCTGCTTCTTGCCTGATGGACTAGACACTCAGTCCACCACCCTGAGACTAAGGACAGGTGAGAACCAAGTCAGTGCCTACACCAGGGTATGAGTTAAAACAATAAAAAAAATAAAACTACACAAGCAAATACTCACAATTTTGTTCTCTCATATCTGATGTGTGGAGGATGAAGCTTCTTCCCATTGGACTGGATCACACCATTGACACACTTGACCGCTTCCAGCCTGCAATACAGAAGGCGGCACACAGAACTGTCAGCTTGCTCGCACACTGGGACCAGACCCTAGGCTGTGCACTTTACATGCAAAAAAGCAACTCTGAAACAATGAACTGAAATAGGAGAACGTTTACAATAAACAAAAAGTGTGAAAAAGCTGAGAAATGCCTATAAAAACTAAAGTAGCTTTTTGTTCGTGTTACAAAACACACAAACTTTATTCTTTTTTTCCTTCAAAACACTGGTACACAGTGGTAGTCACTTCAGATGTTTCATAACCTCCAGACTGCAGCATAGCTTTGCAGTTTTGTCAGGTTCAAATACTGAAATAGTGTTCAGATGATTTCATCCTGTTCAAGCAGGGCTCGCATTGTTCTGTCCTGTACAGATAATAATGCTTTTTTCCTTCTTTTTTAAGTGTGCATTCATCTTTGTTATGCTCTTTGTTTCCTGCTTGGGAGACTGGTGGGACTCTGGGAGAGAGAATGGTGATGATACTTTATAATGCAAAGATGAAGATTTAAGCATTACTTGGCTTTTTCACAAAGCTGTCCTTGATAACACACAAACACTCAATAAATGAACTGAGACAAAAAGTGATGGAATGAGAGATACAGAGACAGGGAGAGAGACAAAGAGAAATAGAGAACAAGACAGAGACAGGGAGAGAGACAAAGAGAAATAGAGAACAAGACAGAGACAGGGAGAGAGACAAAGAGAAATAGAGAACAAGACAGAGACAGGGAGAGAGACAAAGAGAAACAGAGAACAAGACAGAGACAGGGAGAGAGACAAAGAGAAATAGAGAACAAGACAGAGACAGTGAGAGAGGGAACGCCACTGAGAAATCAAGAACAAAAACAACAGTGAGAGAGAGAGGGAGAGAGAGAGTGGGAAATGAGAGAGGTAAAGAGAGAGAGGGAGAGAGAGAGTGGGAAATGAGAGAGGTAAAGAGAGAGGGAGAGAGAGAGTGGGAAATGAGAGAGGTAAAGAGAGAGAGGGAGAGAGAGAGTGGGAAATGAGAGAGGTAAAGAGAGAGAGGGAGAGAGAGAGAGAAACAGACTGAAAAGAGACAGAGAGACAGAAAAAGAAGAAAAAAAGTAAGAAAGAGAAATATATAAGAAAAAACTGGGAAACAGAAGAGCCAGAGAGAGAGAGAGAGAAAAAAGAGCAGTAGCACAGCAAGCAGGAGACAGGGACCCACCTCTTGGACAGGCCTTTCACACCAAACTTGCAGGCTGCCTCTTGAAGGACCTTGACCACATCCTTCCCCCTGCTCCCAGCCTTAACTTCCGACCTCTCTTCCTTTCCGCCTTTCCCCTTCTTCCCGCGCTGCACCACCTCAAACGCTGACACCGCCCTCCCATCAAACGTGATCGTATGCGACTCATCCTTTCTGTGACCCATCCCATTGCCCCTTTTGTCAAGGTGAGCAAACGTGACCTTGCTGCCAATGGTCAGGAGGTCACAGGTGTCTGTGTAGATGAATTTGAGGAGCTGCTCCATGACGTCCGGCTCAACATCAGTGACTTCAATGACAGGTTTTTCAGCACTGGGGTCAGACTCTGTGGCCAGGCCTGGGATATGCTTCCGGAAGTAGTCGGCACGTGATGCCAGGATGAATAGGTGTGCTGGCCACTTCTGGTCACCCACCTGAAAGCGAATGGTCATGATGTTATCAAAGCTGCCTACAGGTGTATTCTGTCAATGGGGATCTCAATCAAGGGTGAAACTGACCTAAAAACATCAAAACTGGGCAAACATGTCCTAATTCTGGCTTCATATTGATGTTTCATCACTATATTCAACAGAAATACCTTTTTTTGTTTTGACTGGAAATTTCAGGTCACTTTCCCCCATTGAGCAGTCAGCTGCAGCATGGCTGCACTACCCACCTGCTAGCTTTTTCAGTTCCTGATGTGTGCTTGTGGGTATTTTACTGCTGCACAAAGGCTCACCTGCACCACACAGTCATGGATGGCATCATACAGATCAGCCTCTTCCATCAGCTGCTGGAACTCTGCCTGAATCACTGGCTCCGATACACAAGGCACGTTTGTCAACCTGAAGTCAATACCCAATACACAGACTTTAACACAGAAACCCAGGGAAGCCTGAAAGAAACATTCTGTCCCAGGTTTAACTTACAACAGCCCAAATAATCTTGAATCCCAAATGTGCAGCACATACATTCCAGTGAGAACACACACACACACACACACACACACACACACACACACACACACACACACACACACTCACACTCACACACCAGTGCACACCCCACTTCCTTTTCACCAAGTGCACTCAAGCATAACTTACCATCCATTGGGCAGGGCCTGCATGACGGCAAAATTGCGTCCCTTGAGATCGCTGGCCAGTGCTGTGGCTCGATGGACACCCGGCACACGTCTCAGTGAGATTTCCTCCACCTCATCTTTCAGCATCAAGTCTATCAGTGACATTTTGCCAAACTCTGCCTCTGGAACATGCAACAGGCACACGTCACAGCAAGACTTCCTCCACCTCATCCTTTAGCATCATGTCTATCTGTGACATTTCGACAAACTCTGCTTCTGGAACATGCAGCAGGCACCTGGCAAGCAGTATTCTTCCATCTCATCCTTTAACATCAAGTTCTTTAATCAGCAACAATCTGCCAAACTCTTTGTCAGCATTCTTTTCAGAACTTGATTTATAATACATTTTTTAACCAACCACTTTCCAAAAGTTATGAGCCCAGTCCAGCACCCCACAATAAAATCCAACAAGATGTGCATCTACCTTTGTTTGAGTCCTTGCCAGCATCTTTCTGGATGTTGGCAGACTTCCTGCCTGATGGGTAGCAGGTGAAGGCCTCACCCTGGTCGGTGACCACCAGCAGACCTGCGGTGTTCACCGCCATGTCCCTCACCCACACCTGGCGACGCACCGCAAAGTGACAGCGTTTCAGGCTGGGGCTGCTGCTGCGCCACATGAATACCTGTTGGCATCAATGGTTAACATTGTCACGGCGGTTCCTGGCCAACCTGCTGTCAACAAATCCCTATTAGTTCCCAGCCAACCTGTTGTCAACAAATCCCCACTAGTTCCCAGCCAACCTGCTGGGATCTGTTGTCAACAAAACACTGCTAGTTCCCAGCCAACCTGCTGGGATCTGCTGTCAACAAATCCCCACTAGTTCCCACCCAACCTGTTGGGACCTGTTGTCCACAAATCCCCACTAGTTCCAGACCAACCTGCTGGGATCTGTTATCACCAATTCCACACTAGTTCCCAGCTAACCTGTTGGGATGTCAACAAATCCCCACTAGTTCCAAACCAACCTGCTGGGATCTGTTGTCACCAATTCCCCACTAGTTCCCAGCCAACCTGTTGGGATCTGTTGTCAACAAAACACCATTAGTTTCCAGTCAACCTGCTCCTGCCAACAAACTTTGCTGACATAACACCAAAAGTTCCAAGTCAGCCCATTGTGAGCTCAAATGTTAATAGCCTTCTCTTCCACTGAAAATACATTTGATTTACCATGAGCTCAAATGTTAATAGCCTTCTCTTCCACTGAAAATACATTTGATTTACCATGAGCTCAAATGTTAATAGCCTTCTCTTCCACTGAAAATACATTTGATTTACCATGAGCTCAAATGTTAACACCCCCTCCACTACCACTGCATACACATTTGATTTATTCACCGATACTGAGAAGAAAAATCTGAAACAAAGATGGATGCAAGCATTCTGACATAAAATACACAATTCCCACCCATCAGCTTTTATTTTTCAACGGATGGCCACAATACAAACTTATGGAACCTTTCAAAATCTACCAACAGTAGAACTCAACAACACATGAACTTACACATTTTCAAACTGTAATTCTCACCTTGCCTGACCTGTTGAGCAACACCACTTTGACCTCAAAGCCACCTTTCTCTCTCAAGACATCCAAGTCAGTGTTGTGGTCAAGGTTGCCACCGCACACACACACCTTCTCTATGTCCAGCCATCTGGTCAAAAAAACAATTCACATTACACACAAACACACACACACACCCCTCTATGTCCAGCTTTTTGGTCAGAAAAACAGTTCACATTAAAACGCGCACACAGACACACACACACACACACACCTCTATGTCCAGCTATTTGGTCAGAAAAACACTACTACAGAACACACACACACACACACACATCTATGTCCAGCTATCTGGTCATATAATACAACTCACATTATAGACATTTGTTGTCAAGGTTACCACCAAGCATGCTTACACCAAATGCCCATACATACCCCCCCCCCCCCCCCCCCCCCCCCCACCCCTTGTCTCCATATAGCCATCTATTAAAACAAACACAACTTACATATCGAGACATTTGTCAGCAAACCACCACACACACACAAACCTTCTCTATGCCCAGCCTATTCAGCCATCTGATTGGGAGGAGGGGCCCAGGGGGTTGGGGGGTGGGGGATGGGGTGGATTTAAAAGAGAGCAGCATGCCACACTAATAAAAAACATTCACCACTCTGCCTTACCTGGCACCTATTTTTCGGCATGTGTATTCATGAAGCAGGAAGATGTCCCCACGTGAGGTGAAGGACACAATGGCAGCGTCAGAGCTGGCGACCTTGGTGATGATGGCATCCTTGGGATGTAGGTAGGTCACCAGGCGCAGCTGACTCTGTAGCTGTTCTCCCTTGGGATGACCTGCACAGGGTCTCTACAGATCAGCAGTTAGTCTCTGGTGACCACCCATGAGTGGGTACAAGTACCACTAACAGCTGCTGAACAGGGTCTCTACAGATCAGCAGTTAGTCGCTGGTGACCTCACCCATGGGTGGGTACAAGTATCACTAACAGCTGCTAAAATTACTGTCTCCACTGCCACGAACCAACAGTTCCATTTTTCAGGCCTGGAGTAGGTCAGAATATAAGACTGCATCCTTAAATTGATATAGCCAGAAATTCTGCCTTCCCAATTCATTCCTGAGATAACATTTCCTCTTTCAAACCTGGAAGAGGTCACAATATAACACTGCAAGCTTTCCCATAGCCAAAAATTCTGACTTTCAACTTTCTGCCTTCCCAGAGCTACAGTTAACAATAATAATAATAATAAAAGTATTTTTAAAGTGCAAACTCTTGTCCCTAGAGACTATTCTAAGCACACCCACACACACACGCACACAAAGGCACCCACACACACAAGCATTCTGACTATACAAAGCTAAATATACACAGCTTATAACGGGCAGCAAATGCCTGGGAGACTTGGACTGGATAAAGACACATGGAACAGAAAACACTACAATTTTGGGGAAAGAAATCTTTTTAGATTAGATTTGAATGAGTCCAGAGAGGGTTTCTATCGGACAGGAAGGGGAAGGACATTCTATATTGATGGACTGAAAATAGAAAAGGCACAGGAACCAACAGTGGAGTCTGGTGCAAGGAATCTGGAGGCTGAGAGTATCAGAAGTGGAGTGGAGAGTACAGGAGGGCACAAAAAATTGAAGACAGTCTCTTCCCACTTTCAAACCTGCAGCAGGTCAGAATATGACGGTGTACACCTTGCTACTGTCAGAAAAACAACCAGACAATACCAGTATACAATGCAAAGTGAAATTAAATCATTTTCAGCTGGTAATGCATGGGGATGCTGAATAAAACTGGTCAGCAGACCCAGCACAGAGATCGGCACCCTCCACTCACGCTTAAAAACTTTTTCGCCTCCAAAGACACTCCCAGTATGGACCCCACACCACTTTCACAAATCAAAAACTATCTCTCTCACACATGACCCCAAACACGGCACAACACTACTGACCAATCTGGCCTGCATTCAGCCCACAGGTGTAGACGCCATCAGCAGTGTACACGACAGAGTGGAAGCGTCCAGCACACACACCCAGGATGTCCCTCCCCTTCAGCAGCTTCATGTTCATCTGCAACCACAACACAACAAGCACCTGCTGCAGGAACCACTCCATGGGCAACACAACCTCCTGGTCCAGCTTCAGTTTGTCTGACAAGGCATTGTTATGGGACACAGAGCCCTCTAGAAGACATGTCAGCACTAATATGCGTGCCATGGGCTTTGATTTTGTACAGTATATCTTTTGTGCAGTGATTTGTGGTTGAAAACTGATTCGCAATGTAGCCAACTCTATTATATCCTGTTTCAGTACCAACTCTACTATATCCTGTTTCAGTCTTTTGTTCAGTTTAGAAAAAAAATCTTAATGCCACAGCAGAATCACATTCAAAACTGAGGATGCACCCATACCCTGTGATTTTTTGCCATTTTCACGGTTTGCACAAGTACAATCACTGCTGACAGTTGGCAAAGGAATAGGGCTTCAAGGCTTGGCATGAAAATGAAACAGGGGAGAAATAACTTTGTCTACAGACTGTATTATTTATTCGAAGACAGTAATTATCACCTTGCCTTGTTTTCAGTGCTTCTGCATCACTGGTGAACTGCACTACATGTGCAAAACCATTCTAAACAGCTCCAAGGGAAAACCTTATAAACACATTCAAAAAGTTGATTAGGTTTAAACTTTTTCTCAAACTCAGTACATCAGTGTTGTTTTGTTTGAATGATGTAAACAAAGATTCTGTGATCCGTATCTTTTGCTGACCTTGGCGGGAAGTAGACTCTTGTTAGCTCCCTTGTCTCCAGCAGCAGTCAGTCCCAATTGTTGGCAGTCATTGAGACCACAACCATACACACAGTTCCTGCACACATAGCACACATAGTGACATAGTCTATCGGCAGTCACTGACACCACAGCCATACACACAAAGTTCACTGACAGTCACTGAGACCCCAGCCATACACACAGTTCCTGCACACATAGCACACAAGGTCCACTGACAGTCACTGAGACCACAGCTGTACACACAGTTCCTGCACACACAGCCTATTGGCAGTCATTGAGACCATAGCTGTACACACAGTTCCTGCACACACAGCACACAAAGTCCACTGACAGTCATTGAGACTACAGCCATACACACAGTCCCTGCACAGATAGCACACATAGTGACATAGTCTATTGGCAGTCACTGACACCACAGCCATACACACAAAGCCCACTGACAGTCACTGACAGTGGGACACCACAGCCATACACCCCAAGTCCACTGACAGTCACTGACAGTGCAACAACACAGCCATACACACAAAGCCCATTGACAGTCACTCACTCACTGACACCACAGGCAAACTGCACACATGGGTTCTGCACAAAATGCAGCACAATGTCCATTACAATATTGGTGGTATTGATCCCAACAAAGGGCACTTTCAAGAAATGAACATCTACAAAAGAACAAAAAAACAACAACTGCAGACTAGATATGCACCATTAGAAGCAATGGGCAATAAATGCTAGCTGCTACATTACCAGCACCAACGCGAAGATGTAGTAAAACTCTTATTACTAGTGCTGTCAACACTACAGCATGCAGACAGCTGCATCCACCCAAAGCAAAATGTGACAGATATAGGAGACAGAAGAGAAGACAAAATGAGAGGATCCCACCTTTCAGTGAGGAACAGGGTGTGGTCCCTGGAAGCAGCAACCTGTATGCATTCTTCTTTTTGCAAAGCTTCTACCAGTCTTGGAGTCTGTCAGTATAAAGGAAGTCAAAATGTTACATTCACTCCATTTAAAAATCTCTATGTGTTCTCTGCTGATATTATTCTGGATTTCTTGTCTGCTCTTTTGTTCTGTATGTATAAATTTGCTATTACAAAGCTTTTTATGTGACAAACTGTATGTTCACAACTGAAAGTGTTGGGTCCAGGAGAAGATTGGAGGGAAAGACAGATGGCAAGGAGGAAGAGGGGTGTGGGCAGCAGGTGCTGTAACTAAGGTCTACTTACAACACAGGTGAGCTCATCGCCATGTCCCAGCCTACCACCCTGCCCGTGTCCACAGGTATACACTTGACCGTCATGAGCCAGGAATACTGTGTGGTATTTACACATCACAATCTGTAAATACAGACATGCACAGGTGTAAGTAAATTTAACTACAGTAAGCCTGGAATGTGGTCTGCCTTAAGTTTAACACCTCACAATCTGGAAACACAAACATGCACAGGTGTATATTTAACCACCATGAGCCAGGTATATATATGGTATTATAGTTAAACATCACAATCTCATCCATACAGACATACACTGAGTGCAAACCTGACCACCAAAAGCCAAAAATATGGTATGGTATAAAATGTATGCATCACAATCTGTAAACCCACAGGCAGGTGCAGTGTAAACTTGACCAATGTAAACCAGAATCATAAATTATTACAGCATTTACTGATTTAGACAACACAGTTTTCAACTGTGGAGCAGACATACACTGATACAGTTTCAAATTTCTACCACTATGTCCTATGAGCCAAGAATGAATGATACATTTACATGGACTAAAGTTCTAAAGCTTTGGGACATGAAAAATGCCAGCCTAACTTATATCATCTGAAGTTAATGTAATCTGAAGTGCCACATAAGTTCCAATTCAATTTTACTTCGTTTTAGTTTTATTCCCACTTAAACTTACCCTTTGTTTTTCAACACAGGAAAAGAAGATTTGGCCAGGATCTGATGACTGTTTGAACTTATCCAGCATTCAAACTTATCCAACTTAAACTTATTAGTACTAGTAGCAGTAGTACTGTAGTACTAGCAGTAGTATTGATCTTTTCATTAGATATTGCTATTCTCTGCTGTCAAGCAGACTCTCTAGTCTCTGCACTTTGTGTTTTCAGTGCATGCTGGGTTATTTTAATGTTTCCATAATCCACAACACTCCTAGTCCCACATGGACTACAGGATATTTAACATATATTTATGTAATCTTTTTACATACACGTATGTGTATACACACTGGGGGCCTCCATCTAAAGGTCTTATCAGACTTGGACTGTGTAAGTTGTACAAAGTCGGAATTTGTACACACACACACCCAGCCTTTGCATGAAATTGAAAGCCACCCTACCTGTCTGACAGATACACCAAGACGTCTAAAGGTGTCCACAGCTTCTGGTACAGTTCTCCGCTGCTCACTGGCATGACCCAGTGTCAAGTTAGAATTATCTCCCCAGGAATAAACCTCATTCGGGTCTGTTTACAAAAAACAAAAAACATCCATTCCATGCTTGTATAAATGTACGTATTTTTCATTCAAGTAAATTTTATCCCACAGAACTTAAAAACAATAAAAGTTAAACTTCACAAATAAAATTATATACAAAAATTAAAAAACAGTTTAAAAAGTAGCCTGTTAGTGTTAGCCAAAACTAAAAACAGTTTAAAAAGCAGCCTGTTAGTGTTAGCCAAAACTGACTTGAGCAATAACATTAATTTCATACAACGATCTCATTTATAACGATCACATCATCAGCGGGTCTCGCCCAGTCATAGTGAGTGGTAAGATGCTAGCCTTGTAAGCAGATGGAGGCCAGTTTCATTCTGATTCTGCCCTCCTCTCTCTTCAAAGGTAGTAATTTATGGACAGTGCGTCAATGTCTTGTGACTTTACCCCCTGCAGTTGATACAAAATAGATAATATGTTCCACACTACTGCCTACCTCAATGCAGACTAAGTAATAATAATAACAGTAAAGTGCCTACCCTGTGGCTCAAAGCACTCAACAAACAAACAAAACACACTTGATGTACATTGAGATAGAGAATGTTATCCACAGTTTAACAAATAACACATGTATATATATATATATTAACAAGGGTTCAAACATAACTATGTCCAAGATGTACACACACACACACACACACACACACACACACACACACACACACACACACACACACACACATTGTACAGACTGATAGGGATGAAGGATAGTGTTGTTTAATTGAAATATCTGGAGAAGAAAAATGTCTTGAGTTTGCTTTTATTATAAATTTTGTTATTAATGTATTATTGTATTAAAGTATTATTTCAGGCAGTATCAATTCCGGATGCACTGTAAATGTTTTTTGGCTTATCTTTTACTTGCCTATCAGCTGCACCTGTTGTTTTTCTGGTGGTGATGGCAGACTGATGGACATGTACAGAAGATGCCCTCTTCCCCACCTCCTGAGATCTCAGTACCACCAGTACCTAAGTTAACTCAGTCTTTGACTCTTACCCGTAAACAAGTCTAATGAACAAAACATCATCAATCATCATAATATTCATAAGGAAATATTTTTTTATGTTTAAAGACATCCAAATGGCAAAAGGGGAAAATTACAATAACAATGACAACTACAAGCACAACTAAAGTAATTCAAATCACAAGAAGCCAAACAACAAGATATTTAATTTAGTCAACACACACACACACACACACACACACACACACACACACACACACACACCACATCAGTCAAATGAAAGAACAAGTCAGAGAAACTGCTAGCACTAGTACTGAAGTACTACAAATAGTGCTCAGCGGCAGGTTTTAATCAGATGGGTCTTCAGATGAATCAGAAAGATTTAAGACGCAGTGGTTGATGTAATATATCATTATATATATATATGTCTAATTTCACAAGGCAGAGAATTTCACAAAGAGGAAGCAGCATAGAAAAAAAAAGAGTTGATGTCAAAATGTTTTCCTCATAACATGTGGGATGTGTGTGGGTGATGAATTCCATACCTTTGATGCCAAAGGTGAGATGCTCAGGGCGGTCCTTCACAAGCAAGTCCAATGGACCCAGTCCTTCATGATCCCGGCAGTACAAATCACTGTTACACTACACACAAACCAGACAACAGCACAATGTGATAATGAATACACACACACCCACATAGACAATTATGCACTAAGGTGATAGGTTACACTTTTGAAGCTTAGTCTAATTAAGTCAAACCTATACAAATTACAAGATTAAAAAGGTCACTAAAGATTCCTGGAAGGCCACAGAAAAAATATTCTGCTAAGTCACATAAAAACTGTATCATTATGAAGTTCAGAATCAACTATAACAGGATGAAAGATCAACTCTGTCACAGCAGCAGTTCCTCGGGAAAAGCGGCCTGAATTTCCATAGGGAACTTCTAAACTTAATCATTTCAATCTAATGAAATTAAGGATTTAGTCTTCACAAAACATGGTTTGTCCAACTCCAAGAAGGCCATGCCAGCCTTTGTTCAAGTCAAATATTCGCAACAGGTTGAAAAGATCAGCCACACACTTAAAATTTAACATACGGTTTTAAAATGGAACTTTCAAATTAAATAAATTAATGACATTAAGGAACTAGTCTTCACAAAACATGTTTCCAAGAAGGCCAGCCTTTCTTCAAGTCCAGTAAATAGAAAAGATCCAAACCAAAAACTTAGAAACTGACTAATGACTCAATGAGTATTTTGTTTTATAATTCATTAACTGATCCACTGATTTACATTAACTAGTTTTAGTTTAGAATCCTCTTGTGTCAGCGACAGTTAGCCAGACTTGACTGTAGAAAACACTGTCATGCATAACAGCTGTGCCTTATGCAGTTATGGCTACCCATGGACTTTGATCTCAGCATTCAGGTGACGTACGCATCCAACTTGTGTGCCCAATATCACAGAGGTATACTGTATAGCCCACAACATAGGTGACCGGTAAGCCAGGACACTTGTCATTTTTTTGCAGGCAGCCAGTCCCACTAATTCACTAACAGTCACTTGCAGTTTTAACTTGGATTAGAAGATTAATTAACATACAATCAAAATTATCAAGGGTGCATTTTTAAACAAACGCTTGAATTTTAAGATTTTACTTAGTTTGATACCATCGGCATCTACATGTTAGCACTAATAGCAGTGTTACAAAAGGTTACACTTACAAAATTACAGTGTTTAAACACACACACACACACACACACACACACACACACACACACATACACACACACACACACACACACACACTCCAAAACCCATAAATGTCCAACTGTGGACAGGAAGCACACTGACCTGAATCAAAAGCCTTGCAGAAGCCAGTTGGCCATAAAACAGAGCTCTGTGCAATGCTGTCCACCCAGACTCCTTGTCTTTCTGCGATGGATCCAACTGCTTCTCGGTCAGCAGCCACTCAACCACATCCACTTTCCCACATGATGCTGCCACATGCAGTGCTGAACGGCCGGCCGTGTCTGTGTGCTGCGCCCAGGTGTGACAGAGGCGAGAGTAGGCCTGCAGGTCGAGCAAGGAACCTTTGGTGATGACCGCATTCACCTCCAGGTTGTGGCGCTTGGAGCGACACTTGGGCCCGCACTCAGGCAGGAATACCACAGGCATGGTGGCCCTACCTCAACAACACTCAGCCTGAATCTGAATGCAGCCCCCCGCACACTAAAGACTTATGTAAGCAGAATCTTCGGCTGTTTATACACCTCCTTATTTCCTTTAATTCCCCTCCAGATGTATTTAATATTTGAGTGTCGATTCCTCCTTAAAATAAGAGAGCTTTAGTTCTCAATCTTGAGCTTCACCACCCTACAATAAGTATTGGAAAAACCAGGACTGGTGGGCACATGAGGGCATCGTCATGGGTGATCAGGTCTCCAGTCCGCATCCCACCTCCTCCGTCTGGTCGCCCCTAGTGGGCTCCCATGGTGGCAACCCTCTAATAAGCCATAATTGTAAAGTAAACCTGAAACAAAAATAAAGATAGTTAAACTTCAAGCTGTATAAGAATGGGACAGTCAATGAAGCATAATTAATCCAACTTCCAAGGTAAAGTTTAGTTTACAGCACTTAATTAAGTTAACAGTATTTGAATATCCCAATTCCCATCAATCTGATCAACAGTCAGCACTGTCAACTCCGCACAAATTAATTTAATGTAAGATACTAAGAATCCCATGCATTGATGCAACACTACAAGTACAAGGAAAACCAATCTCTGTCTCTGATTCCGACTCTCTGTGTCTGTCATCATGAGCAAAATAAATACTGAACAGTGGCTGTTACAACAGGGTCCAAGACTTTGAAAAGAGTGTGTTAAAAAATTAATGCAAACTGATACACTATGGTAATTGATATTCAAACTGACAATTATTTTGTAATAATATGCTATGCATTTCCTGCATCCAAATTACTCAAATAAGAAATGTGTAGACTCTGTTGTATTAAAATTTAAATATTGATCAACTTCAGTTGTATACCTGTAGTGCTGTACACTGTATAAAAACTATAATCGTGATTTTTTATTTTTTTAACAAATGAGACTGACAGGGCAGTCAACCACTGAATCAGGTCAATGATTTTAATACAAAAGCTTGCATGTGTTACAACGCAATCACAGGTTCCACTCCCTCTTATCTTTCTGAGCTGCTACACCTTTACAGTCCTTCCCGCTCTCTCATGGCTTTCGCACTTTCTCACACTTTGGCCCCCACATCTGGAACAATCTCCCCCAAGACATCAGGCACTCTGCTACTCTCTCTTCTTTCAAAAGCCAACTCAAGACATTTCTCTTCTCAGAATATTTCAATTAAACCACACTGTCCTTCACTCCTATCAGTCTGTACAGTGTGTGTGTGTGTGTGTGTGTGTGTGTGTGTGTGTGTGTGTGTGTGTATGTGTGTGTGTGTGTGTGTGTGTGTGTGTGCATGTGTGCGTGCATGCGTGCATGTGTGCATGCATGTGTGTGTGTGTGTGTGTGTGTGTGCATGTGTGTGCATCTTTTGCATAATTATGCTTGAATACTTGTCGATATATATTCATTCTGGGGGGATAACATTTATGCTTGTTCAGCACTTTGAGCCACAGGGTAGACGCTTTACAAATTTACATTGTTATTATTAAGAATCAGTGGCACAGAGCAAGAGCACCTGCTCTTTAATGCCAAAGTTAAGCACAACTGAGTGTGGTCACCAAATGGATGGGTAACCATTATGTGCTCAGCTTTGCACCTGCCCTGAGATTTCTTCAGAGTCAAATTTTGTATACAGACTCTACTAAAGACCATAAACTGAGGTCCCCCATCAGCCCATGGCATGTGTATACACATGCAAAAAGATCACAAATGCATGTTAAAGATCCTGTAGTCCATGTCAGACTCACACTCAGTTTGGTGGACTATGGAAACAAGAAAATAACCCAGCATGCACTAAAATAATTCACAGTATGGCCTGCTTTGTGGCTGATTCAGTGATTGTCATTAACGGAAGAACAATAACAAACAATCACAGGATCAATGGGTTTTTGTTTTGTTTTTCATAACTGGAATTGAATCATCTGATTAAGCAAACTTTCAGTATCAGTTATCAATAGCACTATCAGAGACTTAGGCCCTGTGTCCTACATCAGTAATTAATAACTAATTAGTCTAATAAAGTAATATAAACACAGTGATAAACTGATATATCATAATATATACTGATAATGTGTCATGTGAATTGTGATATACTGCATAAAACCAGAAGTGGAATAAGTTTAATGGCAAGTAGATCTTAGGGGTGCTCACATAACTTTAACACATTATATTTAGTAGACTTACACGTTACACTTAGTCCTAAGACCTAACTCCTATGTCCTATCCCGACTCCTAGTCCTACCCTAGTCCAAAAGAAAGAACTTTTAAGAAGTGAAAAATGTATTGTGTCCCTAAGAATAATAAATAAATCCCTGGCAGTCTGCTGCACCTATCATCAGTGAAACCCCACAGAGTCACCAACTCATCTATTAATTTTAACAAGTGCTGCACAAGTGATCGAGGAGACGCTGGCACTTGTCACTGGCGTATATCTGGTGACGTAACAGTATCAACCTTGCTGAAGGAAAACATTATTTAAAAAAATCAAATTACACAGTACACTAACCACAACTAAAGGCATTCGCTGTTGAAATGGAAGATCACAACAATGGCATGAGAGGTCTGCATGGCACCCATCACGATCACACCGGCAGCTGACATTGCATTCTATTTTACCCAAACAGAAGAGACTCTTAGAGAGTTGAGAGCTTCGTAGGCATAAACTCTATTCAAAAACTTTCTTTCAAAGCAATGGCTTTCTTCTGGACAATTAATAATACGTTTGATAAACATATGCTGATTATTTAATTTTGACTATATTCATTACATTTGATTTGCATGAAAATGTTGGTGTCGTATAACGTCACCTTTACAAAGAACTCGTGTCTAGAGACTAACCCACAGAAAGGTGAAGGTCATCCTCCAGTGGAAAAGAAAGTGCGCGTTGAGGAAGCGTGCGTAGTATATAATTTTGTTGGAAGGGGTCTACAACAAGAAATTGTTGTATTTGCTTTGTCTGGCAGAAATCTCATGCCAAAGGCAACCATTTTTATTTATATTTATTTAATATTTTGTATTCTGTTGTGTCGCTAGTGTTAAGTTTCGCTATTGCTGACAAAGGTTGAGGTCGCAGGTCCATATCGAGGCTAACTGTAACATCGCTTTCCGATGATTCTTCCACCAAAAATTATTTAATTTCGTACGGTTGTGGCTGGATTTTATATTCGATAAATAGTCGAGGATATAAAAATAAAAACAGAGATAATGTCCTGACATTTTTAACGAGTGTATTCTATTATAGTTGAAATAAACAAATTCTAACCACTTCAACCGCTGGGAGTTGTGGCGTGCTCCTGTAATCCAGCTACTTGGAGGCTTGAGATGGGAACGGTTTGAGGGCGGGGGCCCTGCCAACAGGCGTGCCATGTCGATCGGGTGTCCGCGCTAAGCCCGGCATCGATATGGGTCACTGGGGGGAGCCCCGGGGATCCAGGTTGTCTAAGGAGAGACGAACCGGCCCAGGGTGGAAACACAGCAGGCAAAAGTCTCCGTGTCGCGCAGTAGCGGGATCGCACCTGTGAATGGGCGTCTGTTAGCAGCCCGTCCGATACAGTCGGACCACATTTCTTTTGATTTTTTTTAACTAATAAAAATTATGTGAATTGCACACTTTCACAATTATATTAAAAGACTTCTCAAATTTAACAGCAGTAAAGACTTGTATATATTAACACACATACATGCATCATTCCATCAATGATTTGTACATGTGATTCCTTCTTCTTCCTCTTAATAATTTTCTATAATAATAATAATATCGTCTTCTTCCTCTTAATAATTTTCTAATTTAATAATAATCATAATAAAAGTACACGGACTAATCTTGGCGTGTTCTCATGAAAGTACATCAGTTTCACGAAGAACACCAATTCGTTAGGTATACAGACTCAGTGTGTGTGTGTGTGTGTGTGTGTCTGTGTGTGTCTGTGTGTGTCTGTGTGTGTGTGTGTGTGTGTGCACGCGCGCGCGTGTTGTGTGTATGTATGTGTCAGTGTGTGTGTGTGTGTGTGTGTGTGTGTGTGTGTGTGTGTGTGTGTGTGTGTGTGTGAGTGCTGATCGGTGTCATGTATGCATAAATGGCTTGAATACATTGCGTTTTCAAGTTGTCGTTTTCTTTCGTTTATTCAAGTTATTTATTTATTTTATATTTTATGTGAGTTGTTGTCGTTTTCTTTCGTTTATTCAAGTTATTTATTTATTTTATATGTGAGCAAGTGCTCTTTGTACGTTTTACAATAATCCCGCCCCGCTTAACGGATCAATGCAATTTCATTACTGTACTTTAGTAACCCGGGAGCCGGAGCAGACGACGCTTTTGTTTTGAAGCGCGGCGTGTGGCGTAACGCCACATGGCCCCTTCACACAGCCGACCGGCGATAGCCGCCAGTGCGCGCCTTTTTCAAATCTGTTTTTCTCCCTTAACATTTTGACCGCTTGGTTGTTTACCTACTCTTTGTCTATCTAGTCCTTTTTATGCACTAAGCTATGTATAATATAATTTGGCATCTTAGAATGTTTATTTAACGTTTATTCAGACACCGGATCGAGCTTAATTAGTAGCCGATGCCTCTCTAGGTCCATTCTTTTATAGCCGTCGTCTGCATGGCGCGCTTTGTTTAGTACTAGTAAATGGTAGTGAAATGTTGTTTTGATTCGATTAAAGTAATTCCGTGTCGATCAATGCGTTGTCGTATAGTATTTTACTTAGCTGACTTCATGTTTAGTGTTTATTTTGGGCTGAAATTAACTTATTAAGTATTGTGTACTGTAGAAGCTAAGTTGTATTCATAGACTACTTAATCTCACTATCAGCGCTGCTGCGACTAAGATTACGCGCCCCAGGCGAAAGTTCGCACCGATTGTTTTAATGCTAGTCTTTGAATGTGTCTTGCTTCTCTTACAGAGCGTTGTATTGTAATTGTTATGTACCATTTTAACCGTGGGAGCGTGTTCTTTATTCTGATGTAAGTTTTAGTGACGTTTATATTTTGTACATTGTGTTAGTTGTGATTTAGTTGTACGAATCTGTATATAGACAGGCGCAAGCCACGCTTCCCACTCTTGTTGTAAATAAAATAAGTCATGTGTGTACATTTTGTTTATACGGTTTAAAAGATTGTAACTGTAGCTTTTATTTGATGTTTTTGATGTTTTAATTAGTTTAGTTATTGTAGAGGAAAGTGTATTTGTGCGGGCCAGGGAAACACAATTGTCAGCCATTTTGTGGTCCAGAGGGGCGATTTTACTGTAGCGATAGCGTGTGTTCCCTGTGGCCCGCGCCGTTCTCTTATCTATGCGTGAGCATGATGATTTTGTGTGTGTGCTGAAAACTGTCTGCGGCTGAACAAGTAAAAACTGATTGCTGCCATACGCCTGCTGTGGTCTCCACTTTATTGACTCCGCTGCCTGTGTCTTGTCCTGTCGACGACTCCGCTCCATTACATATATTTTATGTGAATTGCCTTAGTAGACCTTTACTCTGCATGTGTAAAGAATATTGTGTTTAGGTAAGTACGTATCATGTGAGTGCTCAAGGCGTCGATGAACGTGTGATAAATATACATTACCATTATCATTACTATTTACATTTATGAAAGAGAGAACTTGGCAAGTAAGATGATCAAATCTAACACTTTCTCTAACATTACATTTTCTGCAACCCCAAACAAAATCAATATTTCAGAAAAGCCCAAGTTTTGTACTTTATGCAAGTGTCTTGGTTCTTGGACTGGAGATCACTCCAAAAAACTGTGAAACATTACAGCTCCAGAATAGATGGTCAATGATTTCTCCTCCTGGCCACAAAAGAAACAAAGGCGAATCAATTATTTTTCGCAAGAACAAATATCTGCCTCTTGGTAAAGATCTATGTAAGAGCCAGATCTGGAACCACTGAAGCTGAGTGTCAATTGTGGTTTGAATAGAGTTTAAAGTTCTTCCAGTTTATAACTTGAATTTTTTATGCCACCTTTGTCCACCACCACAGATGGCCGCAGCAACTGTGATAGTATATTTTTATTACCTCCTTGAATATAGGTCCACGCTTTAGTCTTGTATCCTACTGTTGACTGTTACATTTATTTTAATGTTTTACTGGTATTCCGAAGACTAGCAGTCTGTGTGTCCTTCTTCTTCTTCTTCTCAAATTAGGAAATTGTGTGCAAGTTCTGTGAAAGTAGTGGATGCATTCTGATATAAACTCTACTTCATTTTTAGGTAAACAGTTACTGTATAATTTCTTGCAGTGTTTTAATACATCTCTCGTAAAGGAGTTACAGTTGTTTTACTATGATATTCGTGTATGGACTGATTTTGTAGCTTTGACTTGAGAAAGGGGTTAGATATGGCTGAGAAGACTTTATAAATGAGAATCTGATTATGACAGAGTTTGACTGTCCTGTGACCCCGTACGGTTCACAGGACGCTAAAATCCCTTTGCTAACTAACCTATCCTCTGCTGCAGTTCCGCCATTCGGCGCTACTCCCGCATTGTTTTATCTGCCAAACCTCTCCAAACTGCCGATGGGGCGGCACTGAATGGTACAATAAGTGCAAAATACAACCCCCAACCTGTTCATAACGAACAGTGCTATGCCGGTTGTCCCGGACGCCTGCTTTTGCGGATATCCGTTATTATAGACTGGAGCGGCTTTGGAGTCGTTTTGTTCAGGAACATTTCCACAGCACGCTTCAAAAAGTCCATTGTGTTGCCGCATGGATCTGCAGCGTGAAGTACTGCGGGCTTTTTCTGAACTGAATCGATGAGGACAGGCTGGTTTCATTATCGCTGCAGATTACATTGCAGTTTGCGGTGAAAGGAAAGTCGCATACGCACGCACGCACACACACACACACACACACACACACACACACACACACACACACACACACACACACACACACACACACAGTGACACACAACACCGCACGCGCGCTCGCGTGCTCACACACACACACACACACACACACACACACACACACACACACACACACGCACGCACGCACGCACGCACGCACGCACGCATGCATGCACGCACGCACCGCACGCACGCACACGTGCTCACACACACACACACACACACACAAACACACACACACACGGACGCACACGCGTCCGCCCGCACGCACGCACAGAAACACACACGCACGCACGCACAAAACAAAGCAACAACAACAAAAACGATTTAAAAAAAAAAAAAAAAACTAGGTCGCCGCTAGACCGAGGTCTTTCTCGGGGTGCTTTACTTACGACCCCTTTTCATTTTCCTTCATTTTATGAAAAAAAAAAAAAAAAAAATCTGCCCAAATCTTTCCCGGCGTAATCCGCCACGTCTTTAAAATCAGTTAACCATTAATGCCTAAACACGAGAACAATGACCAATCAGTCAAGATAACTCATCTCAAAGAAAACAAAAAAACAGCACTGCGAAGGACGTCTAGTTGTTGGGTACGACATAAAACTGCAGTAGGTCGAAAAGAACATTGAAATGGTCCCATAATAACTTCACACTGAGTGAAACACGAGATGGATTTTTGTTGCTGATTTTTTTTTTTTCTTTTTTTTTCTTCCTTTTTTTCTTAACATTTATTTTATATGATAGCCAGAGCAGCATTAGGTGTATTTGTTCAACGAAACTGGTCGTGGTACAGCATGCATTGATCCGCGGAGTTGCAGCAAGGTGTTCAAGGTGAGAAGTAATCAAAGAGGATCGCCATTAAACCACGCTACCCTTGTTCTCTAACAGAAAGCGTGTAGTTGCAGCACCAGGGGTGTACGTGTGTCTTTTTCAGGTTTGAATGCGTTGCCGGAAAAGTGTCAGGATGACATGCCGAAACACACCGACAACCACAACATTTAGACAATGGAAACGAAACAGTACAACACTTAGAGTCAGTAATCACACTGTAAGTGCGTTTCCATACTGTATTCTGCTATAGATAAAACGTGACAGTCACATGGTGAGTTTGCGTAACCAGTTTAGTTACGTGTATGTGACCGTGACACTACCCTATATAATCCACGCGATCTACCAAATTAACCACGCAAATCAACCTCCTCAACCCTTAACATAGTAGTACCATTGTCTCCTCCCATAAACGTCTGCACAATCGGCTCCCAAGCCGAACTCACTCACAAATCAAGTCGAACATTGCTCAATACATTGCTCAACTATGCCTCAACAAAAACACCCGTAGAAAATACTGTTAAAAACAAAAGGGCGACTTTCTAACCAGGTGAAACTAGACCTAAGAAGGGAGAAGGAAGGATGAAATGGTGATGAAAGCAGACAGTGGATAAGAGAAAAAGATGGGTAAGACGAGAACGTCTGCTAAGCCTAATCGGCTCTCTGCCTCTTCGGATCTGCTGTCCTTTCTTCGATGCCTGGAAAAGTGACAGAGAGGGACAGAAATCTGGAGGAAGGGCCAAGAAAGTGGATAGTGAAAAGATATGGGCAAGGCGGGGACGTCAGGCACACTTTCTCGCTGTCTCACATTGGTCTTCGATGCCCGGAAATTACGGAGAGGGAAGGTGGGCAGGGAAGAGACAGACAAACAGAGAGACAGAGAGATACAGACAGACAGACACACAGAAACAGTTCCCCTGGTGACTGGGAAATTCGATAGGGAAAACGTAATCGTCTCCTACACTGGCAATCCACTGCAGTACCTGCTTCTTCCCCACTATCTATGAAACAGAAGTATAATATACAGATAATACGTCACTTTCCTACAAGACCACATCACCCAGATTGGGCAACGAAGGGAGTAGAAAAGGGGGCATTTGTCACAGTGGGATACATTTGTCAGACTATGCTCTATTAGTATTAAGCAATACTTACGCTAGAAAACTGAATAATTATTGATGGCAATATTCTTTTACAGCCCATTTACTCTCAGTGACTACCGAGAAAAATCAAAAATGCTTTTAACTCCAGTATCGGTCAGCTGGATTGGTCTCGGTGCGATTCCGCTTCGGGTCTTCTTTCTCTTCAGAAATTGTGGTTTATGGACACTGTCTTTGAGACTTTGCTCATAACAATGAATAAAACAATCAAATGGCTTTCATCGTTGTCCATCTTAATACAGAATCATTCTCATAAACTTTGCATTGCATTGTTATTTTGTGTTTGAATATTTTCCTGTAGTAAACTAGCTAGCGTTTGAAAAAATGGCCGTGACAAAAACTGCCCATATCAGAAACAAATCGAGACCAGTATGTTCAAACGTTGCCCACAGCCAAGCCACCTTCCCGGCTCATTTGTCTTCATTTTTTTCCAAATCATCTCCATGCTTTTTAACTGAATTAGTTTTGGCTAATGCAAATCACAACCGAATGAGGCAAGTTCGCATGTTTCGTGCCAGCGGAATACTAAATAGGCTACAAAGTATGTGAGACTGTGCATTGTAAAAGTGAATCAGGTATGTGTTTGTCATTTCGTAAAATAATGTTCTCGGATCTGCCGAGTCCATACGGTGCACACTGTTAGGGGGTTCCAGCGCCTTCTGTCGGTTGTAGTTAAATGAAATGTAAATATTGACATGCCCGCCGTGTTGACCATTTTTAACTTGCTTGCGGTTGCTGTTTACTGTGTTGTGTTCACAACTGTGAATCAGATTTTTACATGTGGTTTAGTGACTTGCATTTTGAACCGGTGCAACAGTGATGTGACCACATGCGATTGACAGGACATTAAAATCCAAGAACTAACTATCTGCATGTTATTTAATCGTAATATTGTAACACAAGTCTAGGTCGAAAACTCATGTCGAGCTCATCAGTAAACAAACAAGCTGGGAAACAAAAGGGTTCTGCAACCACGACTGTAAGTGCTGAGCAAAGTTCATCTCTGACCAGGCATCAAAGGTTGTAATAAATACCTTGGCCCTATGAATCGGACACACAATTTCATATTTACAGCGCATGAGTAAACAAACTAACAAGGAAACAATAGCGGTCTGCTGCCTCGTGTGTGCTGAACAATTCTAAAGCATGTTTGACTCTGACAAGTCATCAAAAGATCATTTTACGACATGTAGTTGTCATTGTCAGTCCCATGGAATTTGCTCCTGGGGATCCTGTTGGGACTTCCCCCAGGCCAACAGCCACCTCGTCCATTGTTGAAAAAACAGGCGAAGAAAGGACACGCGAGAGCGGAATCAGATTGTCGGTTTTTTGTTGTTTTGTTTTTTAGTTTGTTTGTTTGTTTTTGTTAATTCGATTGTTACTAAGGA
>CAUZXP010000106.1:58700-65200 GCA_963584105.1 Alviniconcha strummeri
GGTACAGTATACAGGCCTTGTCCCGATGGGAATACATTTCAGAGCCCAGGAGCGATCTGAACAGGGATCTGGAGCTGGCTCTGAAAGTGAGTTATTGGACAATCTTGTGCTTCAGGTTTCAGCAGTTGCTTCTCGGGCGCTGTCTTTGTGACTGTGGTCCGCACAACTGTTGAAAGAGCACGCTGCGGGGTACAGGAGTTGTTGTGAACCGGTTTGGCCTAGCGGTAAGGCGTTAGGCTAATAACCTCGGTTCGATACTGCTTCGGCTCTCCTTTCTCGTAAAAAAAGAGAAGGTTGTGGTTTGTGGACAATCTTGTGACTTTCTCCCTCACAATTAATGAAACATTAAAATGGCTCTCATCGCTGCCCATCTTAATGCAGAAGTCATTCTCGTGGTGACAATGTAGTGATAGGTATATAATCTCCCTCCCCCCCCCCCCCCAACCTCCATACCTCCTTCCCCCCTTCTCCCCGTCCCTAATAAGCCTTATGGTTTCTGTGGACGTTAAGCACCATGTTTACTTACTTACACGAGTTGCCTTCCTCTGCCGGGCGAGGTCCCCGCACCTTGTGACACCTATTGTTCTGGTGGTGGCCGGCTGACCTGTCTTTGCGGGTCGGAGCGCTTGGGACAAGCTATCTATGGGTCCCCGATCTCCTCCCCCCCCCCCCCTCCCCTTTTCTCCCCATCCCTGATAGACCGTATCAGGTCTCGGTGGGCGTACAGCTCCAACAGTCATCGTCGCGATAAATTTTCAGGATATCTATAGTGACTCATGTGTTTGTGCTGGTGAACTATAGAAGTGCTAAAATCTTGTAGATAAAAGAAGAATCTGTGTGCGTCTGTCTACACAAATTATGTTGTTAGAAAATAATTTATCAGTTCTTTGTTCAGCTTATCAGTAGTCCCTTTTTCTTTTTCTACATCAGACTGAGGTGGGGTGGGGACTGTGCATAAGTGTGAGAGTATGTCGAGGGGTGGGTGGAGTGAAATTATGTATGACGACTAAATTAAGTGTGTCAGAAAGTATGCCAGAGTCTCTACACAATGTATTTTGAGTATCATCGTGCGAGTACACGACATTTACACAGTATGATGTGTTAATATTTGCATGCACATGTGATCATGTGTGTATGAGACATAGATCACGTGAAATTAACTATGTCTGGATAATATATAAATGCATGTTTGTTTTTGCTACTAAAAAAAAGTGTTCACTTAAAACAAATTCTGGAGGTTTATTATTGCTTTGGTGTAACTTGCTGACGTATGTTGTTATTAGGATAATTGTAAGATCAGTTTAATATCATTTGTGTGAGAAGACTTCAAATAAAAAATTAAAAAATAAAAACGAAAAGAGAAAGAAGTGCATCCGTCTGTGTCAACGCAATGATTTGCCGCTGGACCCACCGATTCAAGTGAGATGAAACTTAGTGTGAAGATTTCTTGGAGCACGAGGGTAGAATTAGGCTATAGTATGGGTAGCACTTCTTTCGCAAATTCACACAGTAACGCTCAAGATTATTGAAGCGAGCGAACGAGTCTCTCTGGCAAGAGAAGGAAGGGTGCATGATAGCTAATTAACTTCGTCCCTGTTAGGTAGCTCCATGGTCGAATGGTTTTAGCTAAACTTCGTCCCTGTTTGTCAGGTAGCTCCATGGTCGAATGGTTTTAGCTAAACTTCGTCCCTGTTTGTCAGGTAGTTCCATGGTCAAATGGTTTCAGCTAAACTTCGTCCCTGTTTGTCAGGTAGCCCCATGGTCGAATGGTTTTAGCTAAACTTCGTCCATGTTTGTCAGGTAATTCCATGGTCGAATGGTTATAGGTAAACTTCATCCTTGTTTCTCAGGTAGCTCCATGGTTATCAGTCCAGAATCCCACACCACCGATCCAAATTCAATGTCAAATGGGACCTAATTTTCTTCTTCTTCTTCTTCGTCTTTTAAAAAATATAATTGCTTCAACATCAAAATCATCAACAACATCGAACCTTTTCTGCTTTTTAAACAAAAAGCATTGTTGGTACCAAATTAATTTTGCACATTCGCGAGGAAGAACTGATCGAAGAAGTATGTTGCTAGTTTTGAATAATTGATGACAATATTCATCAACAAAACACAACCATTTTACGGCACAATGCTTATCGGAGACCAGTCGAAAACTGGTTCAGTTCCAACACCGACCCAACAACAAATTCCTTTCATGTGTGTCTGTTATGGTTCTTGGCTACATGAGGTCACACTGTGGACAGTTATTGATGCTTCTGTTCTTCTTTTTTTTTCTTTTTCTTTTTTTTTCTTCTTTTCTTTTTTGTTGTTTGTTTCTTACAGTGAAGTTCATGATTTAATTTTTTTTTAAACTGTTCTTCGCTTTCTTGATATCTTTCTCCCTCTATCAGTCTGTCTGTCTGTTTGTGTTTGTCTATCTGTCTTTTTCTGTCTGTCTGTCTGTTCGAGTTCTGAAGTCTGTTATCATGGAATGCAAGCCTGAAAGGATTATTATACAAATGCGATTAACAGAATCATTAAGGATGAAGCTCATCCGCAAAGGAGATTTCCAGGAACTAACTCCACACGGAAAAGATTGAAGTGCAAGACTTGGGGGCTATCCCCACACGAGAAGATACAGTTTCAGACCAGCGGAGAGAGAGAGAGAGAGAGAGAGAGAGAGAGAGAGAGAGAGAGAGAGAGAGAGAGAGAGAGAGAGAGAGAGAGAGAGAGAGAGAACAGTATGTGTGTGTGTGTGTGTGTGTGTGTGTGTGTGTGTGTGTGTGTTTGCAGAATACTCTATCAAGTCAGGTAATTTGTTCATCGATTACAGAAGGCAAATAAATGGCTTTGATTTGTCGTAGTATCGAAAGCGAATTGTGTTTCTTTTGCGAGTCAAGATTGGCCAATCGCATCTGTCACTGAGAGAAAGCTCCGCCCACTGACATAAGATCCGGTAAAATGTGTGAAATGCATGACTTGCAGATTGTTCTAATGTCCAAATTTGAATAAATATTCTAAATGCTATGTTTTAAAATGAATCTTGAATATATGCGTGCATTGAACTATGTATAGATAGAGAGAAATTATCTTTTTAAATTGTTGTTTTAGGCTAATTTAAGTAACGTATAATATTATGTGTTTTATTGCATTTGTTGATCTGTACAGCGCTAAGAGCTCATATAATTGTTGTTAAAATAACTAATAATAATTATTATAATTAAGGGGGGGGGGGGACACGTGATAGGCAGACTGGCCAGACGACATTTTGGAGCTGTATTTGGGCAAATTCAGCTCCAAAATATACAGCTATCGTCGCTTCGGTAAAGACAGTTATCAGTTCTCCATGTCGTTGTATGAACACCTAACCACACGGTTACTTAATGTTACAACCACGTCTGTTTAAATTACAATGATCGAGAGGCCACACGCCTTTATAGGGGGCAGGGAAGATGCTCTCTAGTGCGCACAGAGATCGTATAGATGTACAATACAACTTTATTGTCTCTGTGTAGAGAAATTGCCTTCTATACGCTTGTTGGTTGGGTGTTGTTTGCTAATGACAACGACAATGACTAGCTAGCTGAGAAATGGCTAAGGTGGCGTTGTTTTCGTAGTTTTCAAACACAGTACAGAAACAAGGTGAAGTTTCCGATAAAATCATTAAAAAGGGAGTTTATTTGGTCGTGTTTATTACAGAGAGTGCAAAATTAACTGCAAAGTCAACATCGCCATGCGCAGAAGGCGCTTGTTGCACCTTTTGCCCTCAGTAAATCGATTGCTTCAGAACAAACAGGACATCATTGCTTACCGGTTATTCCTTGCATTATTTAACAAACTGGTCGCCCTAGGCTCGCCACAAAATGTTCCATCGAGCCACGCAATTTGTTCTTCGATGTCCGATCAGTGATTCCGAGCTGTCGGAGATCGGAAGTGGTGTGTCTAGTCTGCGCGCGCTGATTGGCTAATCGTGTCTTGTCAATCAGCTTGTCAATAACTGCTTGGTTAAGTTGCCTTTTTATGTTTCATTTTGTTCGTTTACCGTGATCCGAGGAAGTAGAACACTACTCGAGAACCATGGTATTATTTTTGGTCCATCATGTCAATGCATGAAGAAATGCAGTTTCTTTTACTCTTTTATTCACATTTTTGCCTGAGTGTTGTATGAATGTTCGTGAACGAAATGCAATTCTTTTGGCAAGTGCATTAATCTCTTGCCTATTCGTGCTTATGTCTGTTTGCAATATAACAAGGACGGAACCAATGCCAAACTCGAGTGACAGAAGCAATTAACCAATCGGGACGTGCAGACAAGACAAACATTTCGTCATCTTTGTCGGAAGTCCAACAACACCGAATAATCTGATGAACAGATGACGTTGCTTGATAGAACATTTTGCGAAAAAGCTTGTTGTGCGTGTGATGTCAATCGCCGAGCACAATTGATTCTCTTTGCTCCATACCTTCAACAGAAACAGGTGAAGCAGGAATGACATACCCCCCTTCCCGCACCTCTCCTGCCCACCCTCTCTCTTTTAGATATTTGATCATGATGTAGTCTGTAGAAATTTTCGTACTGATCAACGATGCCCTCCCCCTCCCCGAAACAGCACACACACACACACACACACACACACACACACACACACACACACACACACACACACGCGCACGCACGCACGCACATACGCACGCACGCACGCACGCACACGAGCGATGCTTACAAGAAAAAAGAAAGAAAAAATACAAGACTGAAATAAAAGTTAACATGTGGGTTTGTTGAGGTTGTCACTTCTCAGTCTTTTGACAAGCGACAAAAAACAACAACAAAAAAACCGGCTACCATGAAGATACCCATGAACAAATATTCTGCATCCAAGTTTCCGAGGGCTCCTTTGGTCTTATAATTGATTTCTGCTCCCTAGACACATTTGTGATCATCGGAAATCAACTTCCTCGACAGTTTTTGTGCTTCCATCTTGTTTGGTGCAATGCTGCGCGAGCAGGAGTGGAACTTGTTCACGAGTTTCCTGCAGAACGTGGGTGGAGCTAAGAGTGCGTAATTCAACTGTCACGTTTCTGCGTTGCACCGGTGGATTGTGACGTGCATGCAGGATATTGACAGTTACTCTGACGCTGAGCGGTCTCGTCAGAGTTGCACTGAAACCATGGCTCCGAGTAAAGGAAATCGTGCTCTTATGGCAGGTAAGTCTAAACAAATAGAATATCCATGTATCTGCCTGTCTGCCTATCTATCTATCTCTCTATTTATCTATCTACCTATCTGTCTATCTCATCACCCGGCTATGTATCTATCTGTCTATCTCATCACCCGCCTATCTATCTATCTATCTATCTATCTATCTATCTATCTATCTATCTATTAGTCAGTCCGTCAGCACACCTCTCTGTCTGTCTGTTTGTCCGTCCATCCGCCTCTGTCTATCGGCCACTGATAACGCTGTGTGGTTCACAAAACATTAAATTCCATTTATGTCTGTCCATCTGCATATTCCCGTTCATTTGTTTATGCATGCATACATACAGCTAAAGGAGACTGTGAAAATGTTGAATAAAAGTATTTTTACAATCAATTGATTGGCCGGGTTATTAGCATGGCCCACTATCGTATATCATTAATAGTCATGATCGAATAAAAGACAGGCTGATTACCGCATTTTTGCCGACTTTTATTTAAAGAGCAAACTTTAAATTTTGTTGGGGATCTCCGTTAACATTGCTATTATTATTTTATTTTTTAAACATATGTTTTGTGTACCGATTTGTTTGTTCTTCTCCTGGAGTATCTGCTTACGAGAAATCAAGTTTATGTACAAGTCTGGAAATCCTAGCTTCTTTGTAAAAAAAAATAATCTGTCCTGAGATATAAATTCAGACGAGAATAACTGGGGTTTTTTTGTTTTGTTTTTAATTTTTTATTGTGCTCCAGTTCTGTTTACATTGCGCACCACAGTTTTTGTGATTTTTGAGCAACCAAGCTCATTCACGTTTAAGATTCTTCAACTTTGAGTAAGAAGACTGCATGCGGCTTGCGCAACCTTAAAACAATTTCAAGCAAGAAGCATATTATTTCTCTTTATTTTATTGTATTTGTCTGTTAATAAAAGCGAAAGAGACTTCAAATGATTGCATTTCCACTTCTTTTTGTGAGTGGCCAAAACAAAAAAAATTGTGTGTGTTTCTTCCTTTTGTTCGCTGGGGGAGGGGGTCTCTTTTTGTCTGTTTGTTTGCTTGTCTGTCGTTTTTGTTGTTCATTTGTTTGTTTGTTGTTGTTTGGTTTGTTCGTTTTATTTTTGTTTTTGCTGTTAATATATCGGTGCCGCGCCGGAGGCGTTGTTTCTGCGTCGCTTGTTCCAACACTCTTTCCCCAGTTTGCACCCTAAACCCATTGCACGTCGCGGTCCTGCCGCCACAGGTCCACAGGAAGAAATAATAATAATAATGGACATTTCTATGGCGCATGATCCTTAGCAAGATCTAGGGCACAATGC
>CAUZXP010000107.1:0-22500 GCA_963584105.1 Alviniconcha strummeri
AGAGAATGGTGTGTCAGTGTGTGTGTGAGAGAGAGAATGGTGTGTCAGTGTGTGTGCGTGTGTGTGTGCGTGTGTGTGTGTGTCTGTGAGAGAGAGAGGGAGTATGTGTGTGTGTGTGTGTGTGTGTGTGTGTGTGTGTATGTGTGTGTGTGTGTGAAAGAAAGAGAGAGAGTGCGAGCACGCGCGCGTGTGTGTGCGTGCGTGTGTGTGTGTGTGTGTTTGAGAGAGAGGGCGAGACAGAGAGAGAGTGTGTACGTGCGTGTGTGTGTGTGTTTGAGAGAGAGAGAGAGAGAGAGAGAGAGAGAGAGAGAGAGAGAGAGAGAGAGAGAGAGAGAGAGAGAGAGAGAGAGAGAGAGAGAGAGAGAGAGAGAGAGAGAGAGAGAAAGAACGAACGAACGAACGAATTTTTTATTAACGAGGGTAAAGGAATAAGTACAATATACCTTTTTTCATCAGGCCCTCGGGCAAAAACAAAAACAACAACAACAAAAACAATCGAAAACAAAATAATTATAAACTCAAAAACTCATATTAACTATTGAGAGAGAGAGAGAGAGAGAGAGAGAGAGAGAGAGAGAGAGAGAGAGAGAGAGAGAGAGAGAGAGAGAGAGAGACAGAGACAGAGACAGAGACAGAGACAGACAGACAGACAGACACACAGAGACACAGAGAGACACAGAGAGACAGACAGACAGACAGACAGAGACAGTAACAGACACAGACACAGACAGACAGACACATAGACAGAGGGACAGTAAGAGACAGACAGACAGACAGACAGAGGGACAGTAAGAGAGAAAAATAAAATGTGCAGTTGAAGACGATTAAACAATATGGAAAACATGAAAGGTTAAAAGGAGAGAGACAGAGAGACAGACACAGAGACAGAGAGACAGAGAGAGACAGAGAGAGACAGAGAGAGACAGAGAGAGACAGACAGACAGAGGGACAGTAAGAGAGAGAGAGAGAGAGAGAGAGAGAGAGAGAGAGAGAGAGAGAGAGAGAGAGAGAGAGAGAGAGAGAGAGAGAGAGAGAGAGAGAGAGAGAGAACAAACCAAAAATAAAATGTGCAGTTGAAGACGGCTAGACAATATGGAAAGCATGAAAGGTTAAAAGGAACGCTTATTTAAAATGATATATCACACACCATGCCAATATTCTGATTAAACCCCTTTGTCAAGCGACAGAACAACATTTGTGTGTGCGTCAGCCCAATGGTGCTAAGCTATAGGACCATTCGCTTGCCTCACGCATTTGTCATTTCCATCATTTCCACTCGCATTCTCACCCATTTCTCATAAATTCACATCGACACTGGGGTTGCAGTTCAGTCCACGTCTTGTGACATGTAATCAATAGCATGATTATGAAGATATCAATGTGAATGGCATAAGCCATGCCACTGTGAATTATACACATTGATACGTAAGTTTACATAATAAAGGAAACATCATTACATGAGATCCATTCTTTCCTTTCTAAACTAATATGTACAAAGAGCATTGCTTTCACACTTTTGTAACTGGTTAGCTTAGAGGTATTTTTTCCTAGCTGAATGGATTGTCTCCCCTGGACTGTCCTTTTGGGGGAAAACAACGCCATGACACTTCTATCCTTGCACGGGAAGGAAGTGTTGACCCCCAAAGAAAGCTAAATGGCTGAACTGCACCCCAAAGCGTGAATACCGCTGACTAATAAACCCAAACAAGGAAGTGAGCTGGTGGTCCCCGTTGTGGCTCCAGCCCTGTTGGTCCGGGTGAGGCTTGGTCCAGGTCTGAGAACCCTCGAGACTTGTGATATGCAACCACTCGGCGGCAGTAAAACATTTTCAAACCTGGCAAACTTACACCCACACAAACACCTTTAGACAGCAGTTAAACGGTGAAAAATGAAATGGATAATCTACGTAGCTGCTTAATAATAATATTATTATTACTATCTGCTTGTGGCTGTGGTGTCTTTCTGTCCAGTGTATGACAGCTTTGTGTGTGTGTGTGTGTGTGTGTGTGTGTGTGTGTGTGTGTGTGTGTGTGTGTGTGTGTGTGTGTGTGTGTGAGAGAGAGAGAGAGAGAGAGAGAGAGAGAGAGAGAGAGAGAGAGAGAGAGAGAGAGAGAGAGAGAGAGAGAGAGAGATTGTGAGTTAAAAACAGATTGGGTTAAAAACCTAGTAGACCACGACCTTTTCTCGTCGATGATGATGATGAGTTGATGCTTAATGTCCTCAGATGTCATTTGACATATTAGGGACAAGTTGTGACCAATGCCGAAGCACGGTTCAATAAAATCCACATACGTAAGGTGTATGCGTTTTTAGCTGTAACCTGCCACCTGCACTTTTGGCAGAATGACCGGGATTTTTTACGTGCTACTGTGGTAACACGGAGGTGGAACGGATACCGAAATAAGAGTCAGCACAGAAAGTCGACCCTGGAGAAGAAAATTCTCCCGCCGTTCCAGCAGGGATTCGAACCCGCGACCTTTCAATCACGAGTCCGGTGCTCTAACCACTGAGCTATCCCCACCCCGAGTTTTTTTTTTTTCTTTTCTTCTCGTCGACTTGTATTTTTCCCCCTTGAACGCTGCAACACGTCATCAAGAGTTCAGTCCACAGAGATAAAAACATTAGAGATGTGTCTGAACGTTTATCTCTATGGTTCTCGTGCCCCGGAAGTGTTTGCGGATTCGGCTAACAAGCAATGGCGTCAGGACACTTGTCTACATCATCAGGTTAGTATGTACTTTGAGCCCAGTCAACCACATCGGGTTTTACAACCCGTTGGACTTTAACCAGTTTGTTAATAAGTCGACGCGTGTAAAAGGTCACATTTTGGATATTGTTTTGTCTAGAGCTAGAACGCATGCAAACATTTTGGATATTGCTGTGTCTAGAGCTAGAACGCATGTAAAAGGTCACGTTTTGGGTACTGTTTTGTCTAGAGCTAGAACGCGTGCAAAAGGTCACATTTTTGGATATTGCTTTGTCTGCAGCTAGAACGCTTTTAACCTGTGTCAGTGTTGATAACCTGTACATGCCGGATCACTTAATCTTGCTTACAATCGGAACCGACCTCTCGAGGCCCCGGATTTCGCGAAAGGTGGCAAAATGCAGAAATGTTAAAGGCACTGACAGATCATTGTTCCGAGCTGATATTTTTCAGTCCCCCCTCCCATGTGACAGGCTCTCCTGATGTTGTTGTTGTTGTTGATCGCTTTTACATAGCGCTATTCTCCGCTTTCGATTGGACTCACTGCACTCGCATGTGATTCTACATGAGTGACTGGCTTTTTTCACAGCGCGTTTTTGTGGTGTACGCCACATGAAGCAGCTGCCGTCTCGGCGCGTTCTGTGTACACCATTCAACCATACGCCATGCCGTATGTCACTTCAAGCAAATTTAAGCCGCATACGCAGGGTGCATGCGTGTTTATTTGTAACTGGCCACCTGAACGTCTGGCAGAATGATCGGGATCTTTTAAGAGCTGCTGCGGTAACACGGGGGTGGAACCGGATACCGAAATAAGAGCAGCACAGCATGCTGACGACCTTCTTGATCTCTACAATGCGACCCTTCTGGGACTCGTCATCAAGCACGCACCAGAGAAAGAGAAAGTCGTTCCCAACCGTCCCAGCTCCGTGGATGGTGATGATGATGAGTTGATGCTTAGTGTCCTCAGATGTCAGTTGACATATTAGGGACAAGTTGTGACCAATGCCGAAGCACGGTTCAATAAATCTTTACGTCCACGGAAACCAGAAGGCTCGTTAGGACGGACAGCCCAGGACGTCCACCTCGACTCTCACACAGCTCCTGAACTATGCTCCGTGGATAAGCGAGGCTGTCATTAAGGCCAGGGGGCGCGCGGAACGAAAGAAACGGAAAACCGGCCTCGTAGTTCCCACTGAAGTATACAAACAGGCAACGAGCGACGTAACAAAAGCCATCCAGCTACCGGACCGTCCCACTTCCATGCAGAATTAGAGGATGGCGCCTCGGAGTCAGAGAAAATGTTTTCTCTTCTCAACACACTGCTTAACAGAGGATAGGTCCGATTGTCTGCCAGGCATGATGTCCCAAAAACCTGCTAAATCGTTTTTCCGATTCTTTTAAGAGAAATCGAGAAAATTAGGCAAGAAGTTAATGATGATCGATCCGTTAGACGCGACAGAAAACTTCACTTCCGAGTTATTTCCATTGACTGGCTCTCTCGTTTGCACGCTTAATCCGAGGATCAAATCCTGAAACTCATTCGTGAGTCAAAGTCAACGACAGCGACCGTAGACCCGGTTCCACCCAAACTCGTTCTTGAATTCACTGACGTCCTTCTGCCTGTGTTTCAGAAAATAGTCAGTGTGAGTCTCACATCTGGCGTTGTGCCTAGACCCTTTAAAAAACTCTGAACTCCCAGATGTAGTCTGTGTGAAACGTCAGGAGTGCACAACCATTCTCAGTAAGCTTGTCAAAGACTCTGCAGCCTTTGTGTCACGTTTTGGTAATGGAGGTTGCTGAAATGCCTCAAGTGCACATTTTCTGAGAGGGCAACATGACTGTTTTATTCAGTTAAAAAGAAAAAGAAAAAAAGTAATGATGATCCGTTAGACACGACAGAAAACTTCACTTCCGAGTTTTTTCCATTGACTGGCTGTCGTTTCCACGCTTAATCCGAGGATCAAATCCTGAAACTCATTGCAACAATCGAATACTACATATTGCATATCATTTACCACATGAACGGCACACAAGTGATGTCTGCCATCTCAAACCATGATTTCAATATCAGGCTTTATGTGAAGGCCCCGCGGTACGATAAAACGTTTCGCTAGAGGAATGCACACACGAAAATACAGGGCCTTATATAAAGGTTAACACGTATACTCGTAATAAACATAACTCTCATTCACAGACAACATAACGCTCAGTGACCCTGTCCGGTTACTACTCAAATGAACATATATAATGCTATTAAATAATGCCAGATTAGCGGTCAAGCCATCAAAGTTCGATCATGATGAAATAAATATACACAGTAGTACAATGCCACTTTACGGTCGCCACATTGCTCTTCGAGGCAGGTTGGCAGCATTGGGGTTTACCCCTTTGTTCACACTGGTGGAGCGCCTGAGTGCAGGTTGACTCTGAATGGGGGTGCGTCAGCTGCAGGAATAGGTGTAGCGGGAATGGGGGCAGCGGGAATGGGGGCAGCGGGAATGGGGGCAGCGGGAATGGGGGCAGCGGGAATGGGTGCAGCGGGAATGGGGGCAGCAAGAACGGGGCCAACAGGAATGGGGGCAGCAGGAATGGGTGCGGGAGGAGGCAAGCCAACAGTCGCAGGCCGACCCAGCCAGAACTCACCCCGACCAGGGTATTGTGGGTTGGCCTGAGCAGGTGTTTCCCGCGTCGGCTCCTCTGCGGCAGCAGCCAATGGTGCTCTGACAGGCAACAGGTCATCCCGACTGAGGGTCCGCTCCTGCCCACCAGAGAATGGTTTGACCCCATACACATGTATGCCGGGGTAGGGACGTGCGGTCACGACGTGCAGTTCAGGACGCCATCGGTCTTGGATCTTGCTCCTGCCGAGGACACGGTTTCTCAGGTAAACCAGGTCACCAACGTGTAGTGGGTGATCGGCAGCTTTCTGGTCCGTCTGGTCCGGGACGAACTCTCCACTGCAGCTTCTTGGAGATGTTTCAGTGCCCTGGCGTGTGAATCCTGTTCACAGCGCCAGGTTTTGTAGCGGAGTGGGATGGGGAGTTGAGGGAAAGCAGGTTGGAAGCATGGATGAAGAGCCACAAGTCAGAAGTTGCTATAACATAACTTTTATTTGTACACCAACCAACCAGGAAACAGTGTCGTTATTGGAAAAGACACAAGCAAACAAAACATTTAGAACATGAAAGCAAATGTAAAGTATAAACAACAGCAATTATCTAATAACTACAGTAACCATGTAGTTTACCTGTAGGTTACTATAATACATGATGGTAACTGTGACAAAATGATTATCAAGCACATGACTTGTGTGCACTTAAAACCCGTATCTCACAGCATCGCGGTGAGTATACAAGAGACGGCCAGTCAATTAACTGATGAACTCCCAGTATATAATAGTATACAATAAAGTAACAGTGAAAATTACGGATTACCAAGATCATTCTTAACTAAACAGGAAGAGTGAGATAACTGTTACAGCAGTTCCACTTAAGCACACAACGAGACGAATAGTGACACGGGTGGCAATTGGGACCATGCCGTAAGCGGGAGGAAGTCAGTCATAAACTGACCGGCTCCAGCCTCGTTACTCAAAGCGTTACAGCATGTCACTGTTACTGACTAGCAGAGCATATCTGTGAACAACGTCAAGCGTCTTACTGACGCGGGTAGCGCATCAAGAATCTAAGCTGCTGATCTGCCTGTCTGCTCGGTTAGTGAACAGAGACAAAGACCTAATTGCCGCTACTGACGCGCATCACCGGCCAGTTCGGGTACACGCACAAAGACCTGGAAAGGGTTTACAAGCTAAGCAGAGTGAAAGTCTGCGCGCCCAAGACTTGACCATACAAAAGCCGGATCAAAACAGAAATAACATGTCTCACAGTTTATACAATCACCCTGTGCACTAAACCATATTCAGCTAGTAAAATGAACATTCGAGTAAAACGAACATTCGACAATACTATGAAGTCCACATCTTCAAAGTGTTAGCCATAATATACCACCGATTTCATGTAGAAACATAGATCGGTAGGAAACTAAACAAATAAGTTATGCCGCACGGCCGCACTGACAAAGTACCCATACTTTTAGATGGATAACTTTGCATCGGCAAAGCATCACTCAAACTGAACATCCAACAATGACAGCATAACATACTAGCTACATATCCAAGGTTAGCTGCATACTTTTTGGAAACACCGGTCATCCTGTGGCATAAAGGCTGAACATTTGAACGCACACTGTACACTGACACCATAGCGGCTGCAGCTAGGCGGCGATCTGACGCCGAAATTACCCATATGGTCAAGAACCAAAATCAAGGCACGTTGTGAACGTGGTAACATTATAAACATACATTATTTACATCAATAAGAAATAACAGAACAACAAGCCATAGAAAAATAACTACTTACAGGCTCGCCCCTGAGATGAACACATGAACACCGGCCGCAACAGCGAACAAACAACCTGCCTCTGCTGGGACACTGGGGGAAAAGGGACGCTGTGTAAGTAAGTAAGTAAACATGGTACTTAACGTCCACAGAATCCATAAGGCTTATTAGGGACGGGGAGAAGGGGAGGAAGGGGGTATGGAGGTGGGGGAAGAGGGAGATTATATACCTATCGCTACACTGTCGCCACCGGAATGATTCCTGCATTAAGATGGGCAGCGATGAGAGCCATTTTAATGTTTCAGTAGACAGTGATGGACAAAGCCACAAGACAGTGTCCACAAACCACAGCCTTTTTAAAGAGAAAGGAGAGCCGAGGCGGTATCGAACCGAGGTCCTCCCGCTTACCAGCATAACGCCTTATCGCTAGGCCAAACCGGCTCACGGACGCTGCGGTGATGATGAGTTGATGCTTAATGTCCTCAGATGTCAGTTGACATATTAGGGACAAGTTGTGACCAATGCCGAAGCACGGTTCAATAAATCTTTAGAGGAAAAAAGTGATCCTCGGTGGACCGTCATCTACAAAAGAAAAGTGTTACTGTGACTGCCTTTCAGTTAGCGAAGCGTCTGTTCCGTTCTTCAACACGATGAAAACGGTTGGAGTAACTTTGCACGTTGAGCTTTCCATGGAACAACATATCCCAGCCGTTGTCAGATCTTGTTTTTTCCTCAGAAGATCTCTGTGTAAATCCGTCCATACATCACATGCAAAGTTGAAGGCAGCATTGCTGTCTGTCTCATTTTGTCAAAAGCTTGACTACTCTAATAGCCTTCTGTCGGGACTGCCCTCAAAACAGATTAAACGTCTACAGGCAGTGCAAAATGCTGCTGCAAGAAGTGTCATGAAACGCAGAAAGACAGATCATATCACTCTCATTCTTAGACAGCTTCATTGGCTTCCCATTCAGAAACGGATCTGCAACAAAATTATCTCTGCCACATACCGATCAGTTCACGATAATACTGCCCCCTACCTCTCTGATCTTCTCCATAGACACACCCCTTCTCGCCTTCTCAGATCAGCGTCTAGATTTCTCCTTGATGTTCTCAGGCTCAGGGATTCTAAGACAAAACGGTACGGCCAGCGATCTTTCAGGTATGTCGCTCCCTCCCTCTGGAATGTCCTCCCTAAGAGCATCAAGGAGAAAGTCATTTTCACTGTCATCAAAAACGTCACTGTCATCGAGAGCGTCACTGTCACTGTCATCGAGATAGTCACTGTCACTGTCATCGAGAAAGTCACTGTCATTTTCATCGAGAACGTCACTATCACTGTCATTGTCATCGAGAACGTCACTGTCATCGAGGTAACCACTGTCATATTCATCGAGAAAGTCACTGTCACTTTCATCGAGTACGTCACTGTCACTTTTATCGAGAACGTCACTGTCACTTTCATCGAGAACGTCAATGTCACTGTCATCGAGATAGTCACTGTCACTTTCATCGAGAACGTCACTGTCACTGTCATCGAGAACGTCGCTGTCACTGTCATCGAGAATGTCAATGTCACTGTCATCGAGATAGTCACTGTCACTTTCATCGAGAAAGTCACTGTCACTTTCATCGGGAAAGTCACTGTCACTTTCATCGAGAAAGTCACTGTCACTTTCATCGAGAACGTCACTATCACTTTCATCGAGAACGTCACTGTCACTGTCATCGAGAACGTCAATGTCACTTTCATCGAGAAAGTCACCGTCACTTTCATCGAAAACATCACTGTCACTGTCATCGAGATAACCACTGTCCACAGTCGAGCAAACACTTCTCCACTGTCATTTTCAGAAGCAAGTGAATCTGGTCACTGATGTCTGTGACCATAACAATGTTCATCGCTTGCTCCGTGCTGTAACGATGTCTGATATCCATAAACATGTTCATCGCTTGCTCTGTATTGTACCGGTGACTGTGTCCATAACAATGTTCATCGCTTGCTCCGTGCTTTAATGATGTCTGTAATGGTGACTATGTTCATAACCATGTTCATCGTTTGCTCCGTACTGTAACGGTGACTGGTGTCCATAACCATGTTCATAGCTTGCTCCGTACTGTTACGGTGACTGCGTCCATAACCATGTTCATCGCTTCCTCATTACTGTAACGGTGGCTGTGTCCATAACCATGTTCATAGCTTGCTCCGTACTGTAACTGTGACTGTGTCCATAACCATGTTCATCGCTTGGTCCGTACTGTAACGGTGGCTGTGTCCATAACCATGTTCATCGCTTAATTGACCAGTACTCTACAGATGAGATGCACGTAAGGAAAATTTCGTTGACAAAAATTCTAGTCATTCTCGTAAGTGGGGAAAAAATTTGAATACTCGGTAAAACCCGAGAAGAAAAGAAAAGAAAAAGAAAAAAAGGGAAAAAAAAAAGGAAAAAGAAAGGAAGAACAGACAAAGCATTTAAGCGGAAAATGAGAGCCAGTGATGATTTTGTCACGTGACAAACATTCGGACAACGTGCGGGTTTACTTAAGGAACATTCAAAAAGTCGGCTGACCCAAGTCGTCGATCGGCGGCTGTAGCGTTCTCGTTACAAGTGGCTGGACGGCGAATGTAACGTTCTCATTACAAGTCGCCGCTTGGTGCCTGTAGCGATGAAATGGCTGAAGACGTCTGGACTTCGTCCTCATTAGATGCGTGTGGAACGTGCATATTTCGTCACCAGTGCTTTGCTCCTTTGCCGCTAGAACTAGGCCCCCCAACACGTTCGTCAAAACTACAAGCGTGAAAATGAAGCAGCATGGTTTGTTTCCAATGGTTCAGACCCAGAGCTGGGAGTGCTACGGGCCCCATGGGAAGGCTGGGACCACACAGCCGACCTTCATCCACTTCACGGATACGTCTTTGAGTGTTGCTCTTATTACTTGATCAACACTGCAGGTGCCGCAGTTCCCGGGATGATTATAACAGGAAACGTGATCTGCGGCCCTGTTGTGTGTGGTCTCAAACCGAAATGGACCTCCATAGCATCATCAGTTATTACTCTCATCCTCATCTGTTACTGCATTCAAAAAAAGTCTCGGCTTCTATAGCCATGCTCTCGTGGTGGCCTAAGTTTCGGTGTTCCACCCACCTTCCTTGCTTGAGGCAGTTCTGATTAAAGTCCTCAGCGTCAGAGTCCACATAGGAGGCGTGATGGAGGGACGTAGTGGCGGTCTATCATTGGCGGAAGCTGCCACAAGTACACTGTTTGTCGCGCCAAAAATGTGTCACCACAAACACGTGTTAGTCACAACAAAACGTCTTTTGTCGCGCCAAGCATACTTTCGTCGCGACAAAAGACGCGTTTTGTCGCTACAAAATTATATTAGTGGCGCCAAATATTTGTCGTGACAGACGTTTGTTGCGACAAAAGTTCTGTCGCAACAAGCATACTTTTGTCGCGACAAAAGACGCGTTTTGTCGCGACAAACACGTGTTTGTCGCAGTTTTGTCGTGACAAAAATTACACTTGTGGCAGATCCCGCCATTGATAGCGGTCTACTCTCTTTGGGGGACGCTCACTCAGTCTGACTCCGCGACTTAGCTGTCACTGGCGTCAATAGGGAGCATAGTAGGTGGTGTCCTGCGTATGTTGAATCAGAACCGGCATTGTTGAGCACCACGGAAGTGACTCGGCAGCAGTGCAGCGTCTCCTTCGGATGGCAGCCCACCAACTATCTGACGTCTCCTCCTGTGGACTTCTGGGTGTCGTATGTCTATTGTGTGTGTGTGCAAGAATGCGTGTACTTGAACAGTTTAATGTTTTCTGACGATTTACATAATTAATTTATACTAGCATTTCCCTAGATATAACACGACTGTACCATTTTCCGGTCTTTTTGATTGTCAGTGGTCCAGTCTATAACTGAGGCTTACAGTAAGTGCACACGCACGCACACACATACACACACACACACACACACACACACACACACACACACACATACACACACACATACACACTCACACACACACACACACGCACACACACACACACACACACACACACACACACACACACACATGCACGCACGCACGCACGAAATGTTCACCTGTAATCAAGAGAAATGCAACTTCCGGTTCGATTCAGGCTTTCCCGGCTTGTTACGTCACTTGTGTATCAACTGAAGCATGGCGAGCGAAGACGTTCACCTGCACTGATCTTGCGAAAACACTACCAGAAAATGCTAGTAAACAGTAAGGCCTACAGCCAACCAGTTTGAACCATGCACAGCAAAAAACGAATCTACTGATGATAACAGTGATCAGGAAGAGACGCCGGTGGACTGCAAACATGGCAGTCGCTTGCACTGTATCCAGTGGTGAGCATTTTTGTTTGCTGTTTTCTATCATTAAAAAAAAAAAAAAATCCTGGGACATTTTAAACGACATTTTGTGCCACAAATATCATCCCAATCATTCAAACAGGGAATGAAGGAATCTAGCGAATGAAGGCAGCATTTGCAGAAAAAAAAGGCGAGTACCTACACGCTAGATTTTTTGCCGACATCAGCACTTGGGAAGCGTACACGGTTACTCGGAAACTAGATCCAGATTTAATGTCTGAGGAGCATACGCACAGTAAAGGACAAAAATATGGAATAGAACTCGATTTGTTAAAATTGTTGGGTTTATGCACTTCGTGTGACCCTGTTGGATGATTCTGTTGACATCCGTGACCTACAATGGCGTATTAAGTCTCCCAGGAATTTCCGACCGCCTTCTTGGATATTACCCACTCAGTCTTTACCATCATCACATCTTTACCATCATCACATTTTTGCTCTCATCATGATCACATCTGCATGCCAACATGAACTGAGGCTGCTGCTTTTCGTGTGTGTGTGTGTGTGTGTGTGTGTGTGTGTGTGTGTGTGTGTGTGTGTGTGTGTGTGTGTGTGTGTGTGTGTGTGTGAGTGCGGGGCAGAGGGAAGGGAGTACATATTGTCACTTGTGACATGGTCCTTGGCTGAAATTTGCATTTGTATGGGTAAACGCACATTCAGATTACATACAATCAACAAATCATGAGAAAGCAAGATATCTGTTTCTGTGTCGTTGTTTTTTGTTGTTGTTTTCTTCTTCTTCTTCTTCTTTTTGTTGTTGTTGTTGTTGTTGTTTGTTTCTTTCGATTGAGCGTAAGTAATCATCCTCTCGGTTTGATTTCTTTTGGAGAGTGTTTGAGTGACATTGATGTTGTGTGTGTCCTCCGACAGACCGACAGTCAGAATGTTTGAGCGACTTTGCTGTTTTGTGTGTCTTCAGACAGACCGACAGTCAGAAAGTTTGAGTGACTTTGCTGTTTTGTGTGTCCTCAGACAGACCGGCAGTCAGAATGTTTGAGTGACTTTGCTGTTTTGTGTGTCTTCAGACAGACCGACAGTCAGAATGTTTGAGTGACTTTGCTGTTTTGTGTGTCCTCAGACAGACCGGCAGTCAGAATGTTTGAGTGACTTTGCTGTTTTGTGTGTCCTCAGACAGACCGGCAGTCAGAATGTTTGAGTGACTTTGCTGTTTTGTGTGTCCTCAGACAGACCGGCAGTCAGAATGTTTGAGTGACTTTGCTGTTTTGTGTGTCCTCAGACAGACCGGCAGTCAGAATGTTTGAGTGACTTTGCTGTTTATTTTTCAAACAGTTATAGCAGCAAAGGTTGATTTATTGAAGGTTTGCATGATCCATTTAAAACTTCAGTGATTCATTTACTTTCACATGTCATGTTTACATGAGCTATATTTAATTATGAGCAACCCACACACATGGTTAATTAGCAGTCTTAATGTAGCACATTTGGTCACAGTCGTTTGGGTGCCCACATGATAACCGACTTCAGTTTTCTGGTTCAGTCTGTTGAGTCTGAAGCTCCGCTGGAATGGAGAGAAGCAGGAGCTGGCGTGAAGGTGATCTAATGCAGGATTCTGGATTTGTGATAATGTGCAGCTGGAGAAGAAGGCTATTCAGCCTAATTCCTAAAGCTGGATAGTTGTCGCAGAGTTCTCTGTGATGCACCATGGAAGCTGTACTTTCCCCAAGATCTTCGCAGATATCTTCAAAGTTGAAGTATGCAACACACTGACTAACTGGTGGAAGCTTTCTGTCAGACTGAAACATAGCCAAAGCTGATGTGTAAAAATTATTTATAAGTAATATAATTTTACCTTGGTAAATTATTTATAAGTAATATAATTTACCTTGGTAAATTATTTATAAGTAATATAATTTTACCTTGGTCTGATAGCCAGGCGGGGATAGCTCAGTGGTTAGAGCGCCGGACTCGTGACTGAAAGGTCGCGGATTCGAATCCCTGCAGGAGCGGCGGGAGAATTTTCTTCTCCAGGGTCGACTTTCTGTGCTGACTCTTATTTCGGTATTTGTTCCACCGCAGTAGCATGTAAAAGATCCCGGTCATTATGCCGAAAGTGCAGGTGGCAGGTTACAGTTAAACACGCATACACTTTACGTATGTGGCTTTGCATGAAGTGACATGGTGCATGGCTGTATGGTGTACACAGAACTTGCGCCGAGACGGCTGCAGCTTCATGTGGCACCAGCCATGCCAGCGCTGTAAGTACACCACTTCGGTAGATATTCAAAAACGCGCTATAAAAAGCTAGTCACTAATGTAGCACCACATGCGAGCGCAGTGAGTCTGTTCAAGAGAGCGGAGAATAGCGCTGTATAAGCGATAATCAATCAATCATCAATCAAAGCCAAGCACTGATATTATTACACACTTATAGACATTTCAAAGTCGGGAGTAAAAAAAAAGAAAAAGCACACACACACACACACACACACACACACACACACACACACACACACACACACACACACACAAGGGTGGTTGGAAGGGGGGGGGGGGGGAGGGAAGGAGGGGGTTTGAACAGGCAGGAGTAAGGTTGTCTCTAGAAGTCGTAACATCGTCGTAATAATATGCCCTTAATGGTCAAGGTCACAAGAACTGGTATAATTGAGGTACAGTGCAACTCAGTGTATTACACAATAATGCAACTTTCAACCGTTTCATTGACACTAATGACAAAATAGCTGCAATGTCACACTTCTTGCCATGCTCAAACAGCACAACACCAACTACTACATCTTCACATTTGTTACACAGTTTCAAAAATAAAAACTCAGGTAAACAAACAAACAAGCAGTCACAGCATTTTGGAATCACAGCAGTTTCAAGTCATGATACACAGCAAAGAGATAGCAATATATATATATGCTAAATATGTATTTACTACTGGCCATAAGGCCTTCACATATCAAAAGCTGGACACGAGATCTGTTTGTATACACAAAGAGATATACAGACCACAAACCCACATACAAAGTACAAGCAAAACAATAAAAAAAAACCCCATGATTTTTACTGTTAGTGGTTGGGACAACAGTCGGGCCTCATGGCCTTTTACAGACCTCTCCTATGAATTCTGCATTATGCGTTGTTATTATGTTTGTTTTGGTCTGCTTATGCAGATTTTTCTGGCGGATTATTCTGCCTACTTACACATGAGATTACTCACACTTACATTATATTTATAATAGTATATAAAGATCTATTTCAGGGTGATTTCTGAATTTCAAGTCATTAATCTCTAACAGTTTACCACCTCTCAATCTGAACAAATTCATTGAATAATGTATTAACAGTACACACACTGCTAACGTGCGTATGAACACGGTGTAGTGTTTCTGTTCTTTACACTACCCTCCCGATGTCAAAAATACGGACATACCGCTTGACGCTGACACATAACACAGACCTGTTTTAAAGCAATGCATATAAGGAGAGGGTCGGAAATTCCTGGGAAATTTTAAACGCCATTTTGTGCCACAAATATGATCAGAATCACTCAAAGATGGTCACATCTAGCGAATAAAGCCAACATTTGCAACAAAGGTGACTTTGATTCAGTCTGGAAACGGGCGATCGTGTTGCTGACAGCACCCAGGAAGTGTGCACGGTTACTCAGAATCTAGATCTAGATCAAATGTCTGAAAGGAGCATACGCACACTGAAGGACACGAATATAACACACTTTCTTATTGCAAATTTTGGGTTTTTCTAATATTTGTGACCTAAAATGGCGTCAAAATGTCCCAGGAATTTCCGACCGCCTCCTTGGATATTGCCCTGTATTAATTAGCAGTCAACACCTCAGAACGTACCTTATTTGAAGCTGTCTTCGGTGGAATGATTGTAGAAGATTGTTGACTGCTGTCCGATGCGTGTGATGGAATGGAGCAACCGGCTTCGCTATGCTTTGTTTTGTATTCAATCTTCTGCCCACGTCTGCTTTTGGTAAGCCACGAAGCACTACCGACAATGCAGCAGTGGCTATGCCGATGATTGTTGTATTTTTTATTTATTTTTTACATTTCTTCTTTTTAATCAAGAAGATATAACAATACCAATAACAATATACAGTATACTGTATTCATCCCAGCGGGAAATTAAAGCTGTCGTTCGATCGCACAACGAAGAACATATCTCAATAATTCTAAGTCATGAAACACACGCACATACACACTCTTACTCTTAGACATACGCCCCCTTTCTCTCAATCTGCATACACTGATAGCAAATCCCAAATTATCTGGAATAATGCTTTCTCTGTCAAACCAAAACGTAAAAACTCTCAAATTAAATAAAAATCATTTTTGCGAGGAGAGACACTGTAGCTGACGGCGGGTGTTGGGACGACAGACACTGTAGCTGACGGCGGGTGTTGGGACGACAGACACTGTAGCTGACGGCGGGTGTTGGGACGACAGACACTGTAGCTGACGGCGGGTGTTGGGACGACAGACACTGTAGCTGACGGCGTGTGTTGGGACGACATACACTGAGCACAGGTGTTTTTCAGGATGGCCGTCGCATTTCCAATTCTGATCGCCTTGTTGGCATCACCTGGACAGAGCGGAGCTGTAACTACCACAGACAGTTCACCGTTGTCAGCAAAACGAGACGTTTCTGCGCCATCGCAATACCTGTCTCCCAAACACAACTACACCACTGCCTTTGTTGCCGGTGAACAAGCACACAGTCGTGTGTCAGCAACAGGAAGTGGTGTTGCAACTGTGGCTGCTGTTAACACAAACAAACCTGGCGGCTGTCACAGCGTTCCTACACCTACAAACATTGCAGACCACACAATTAGCGCTACCAACGTTACCAGTGAACGTCAAACGTTACCAGCCAACCTTACCAGTGAAAGTGTTCCTGGACAGGATGCCGAATCTCAAACTGCAAGAGGTGCGACCAATGCCGTCGACTGGCTCGTTAGAACTGTCACAGATGCTTCAGAAATCACTGCAACCGTTGATACCCTGCTCAGTTCCGTTCGTGACGGAAAAGATAGTAGCAATAGCACTAAAGAAACCGTACTCACATCGTTGACAGCTACAGCCACAACCACAGCGGCTCCGTACCCAAGGTTGCCCATGTCGTCATCATACAACTGTGAGGCCATGGAGTGTGAGCAGGAGCCCGAGTATCTGGTTTTAAACATAACCGCATGTAGTGCGAAAGTCGGGCCTGTGATCGACGTGACGGAACCAACCACTGTCGAAATCTTAGGGAATGAATTAATTGGAGGACCCAACAACATCTGTAAATGGTCCATTACGTTCGATAATAATTATTTTGTTAATGTGACAATAGACCGACAGGAGCTGGACGCGGTTAAGAGCTATCGTACTTTGAACATTTACGTTGATGACGAGAACAGATACATAAAATTAGCCTTCAATACTTCAGTGCTGACGAGCGAAAGTATGACCTTCACCGCCTCCTCCACACTCTTCTTCGTCGTCTGGAGTCCTGACCCGTATGGCATTGCCCCATCTATGACGTTCCATTTTCTTGCGCAAACTGTGAGCAACTTGCCAGTGGTTCGGTTGACGGACACAGTCCACTTAGTGACCATGCCTTGGTTTTATCGCTCCAACTCTAACAGTTACAATGCACATTTTCAGCTGAAGGTTTCTGGAAACGAGTCCGTGTTGATTAGCTTCATTCACTTTGCTTTGCGAAGTAAGACTGGCTGGTGCGTTGATTACTTGGAGTTCAATGTTCCAGCATTCACCCACATGTGGAGAAAGTGTGGAAGGCAAAATATACCATCACGGGTGTATCGTTCCTCTATACGCCTCTTCTTCCACGCAAACAACAGGGATCCGGTGACTGGGTTCAAGATGATGTACGCCATCTTTCCCAGGTCTCAAGAGCCCCAGCAGCTGTCGGACAGTCTGTTCGACTGCTCCGTTCCCCATTTCAACAGCTTCAAGCCGCTGCTCAGCTGCAATATGATAAGAGAGTGTCAAGGGAACGAAGACGAGAAAGACTGCGGTAACTATAGCAACGGCTGTGGAGACGGAGCACTAGACGGGGGAACAAAATGTTACAGGTTTATTAATAGTAACACATATACCACGTGGTATGAGGCCAGTTCTAAATGCACCGAGAATAACCAGAATCTGGTTACTCTGGCGTCATCGTATGAATTCGAACTATTCATGAAGGTCATTTCTGTGACGACTTCGTATAGGGCTTTCATCGGGGTAAGGCTGCTTCAGCGTGTGACCGTGGATGCGATATACAAATACACGTGGCAGTGGGTCGATGGCAGAACGGCGTTTTTCTACATCGGTGCTGCACTTCCTCCTGCTTGTGTGCTTTACGTAAAAGTCCTAAATTTTTTCATAATAATCCCGTGTACAGCAACCATTGAAGCAGATGTATTTTGCGAATTCAGCAAACCCCATAGACGTTCAGTCAAAAACACCGGACTTCAGTTGTTTAATGGCGTATCAACTGCTCTTAATGACACCATTTGGATTGATTTTAATCAAATAGATTGGGGCAAAGATATGGTTCAGTGTCCTTCCGATCACGTGACACGAGACTTTCTGTCTTGTGACGCTCAGGGGCAGTGCGGGGCGAAAGAATCCGTGACGTCATGTCACTCGCAAAACGTCACAATACCCATGTTTGTGTGTGAGCGTAGCCATGAATCTCTGCACTACACTCTGGTGTGTGATCATATTCAACACTGCGCGGACAATACGGACGAGGACTTTTGTCAGTATTCTTCTTGTCCGACTTCTTCGGGTGGATGCAAAAACGGTCAATGCATTCCCATTGGCAAAGTATGTGACGGTAAATCGGACTGTTACGACAACTCGGATGAACTGTGTAGACGATGGACTATGCGAACCTTCCTCTTTCCGCCACCAGGAATACTCCACCTGAATAACAAAGGGTTGCCTTACTTAGTCCGACTGCATAAAACAGGCGAATGTCCTTTGACCCACTTTGAGTGCTACCAAGGATTCTGCCTGCCCATTTATCTACGTTGCAATGGTGTGGATGACTGCCCGAACCGTGAAGATGAGGCATATTGCAAGAGATACACGTGTTCCGGTTTCTACCGGTGTCGAGGGTCCAAAGTGTGTCTGCACCCTGACCACGTGTGTGACGGCGTGTTCCAGTGTCCTCAGTTTGATGACGAGTTGCTGTGTGAAAACCTGACCTGTCCTGATGTGTGTCATTGCCAGGGTCTGGCATTTTTTTGCACAGCTAACTTCTCCGCCAGCTCATTTCCTGCTCTTCGCTACCTGGACGCCAGTGGTTCTGGTATGACACCCAGGGACTTGACTCAGAACCTCTTGCTGATACATCTTCGTCTGTCAGACTGTCGCATTCACACAAAACTGACTTTGGAACTTCCCAATCTGAGGCACTTAGATCTAAGCCTAAATGAACTAGTCCACATCGACATGCATCAGCTTTATTCCCTAAACAATCTGCGAATTCTGGTTTTGTCCGGTAACCCCTTGTCATTGATAACAAACACGGTGGCACGGGACCCAGGAACGATGGCACTGGAGACGATCAACCTATCGGGTACCTGCCTCAATGTGTTCAACGGTAGTGCACTGGCCGGCTGCCCGAACCTCAAGACACTGAACATATCGTGGAGCACGCTGACAACAATAACCGACGAAGGCTTCCAATCCACGCCGCTGCTGGAGAACTTGGACGTGAGAGGTTCGCCGTTAAAAAACTTCCCTAGTGATTTGTTGAGAGGTCTAGTCTCTCTGAAAGTGGTGCATACTGACAACTACACGTTGTGTTGTGAAGCAATGCTACCTGAAGACTTCGACGTGAACAAATGTTATGCGGAGCAAGACCTGTTGTCGTCGTGTGAAAACCTTCTCAAGTCCAACGTGCACCGTGTGTTCATGCAGATCGTCGCTTTGCTGTCCGTTGTGGGCAACGTGGGCAGCTTTGTGGCCAGACTCTACCTCTTCAACAAAGGCGCAGGTTTAGAAAACTTCAATGTGTTTGTCACCAATCTCTCTGTTGCCGATTTTTTCATGGGGGTCTACCTGGCCATTGTAGGGGTGGCTGATCAGATCTACAGTGGCGAATACTTCCGGTATGATGATCAGTGGAAAAAAAGTGCCGTCTGTAAGATCGCCGGTTTTCTGTCTCTGATGTCCACTGAGGTGTCGGCCTTCATCATCTGCCTCATCACTCTGGATCGCTTCCTCGCCCTGCGCTTTCCCTTTAGCAGACTTCACTTCAGTCGCAGCTCCACCCTGGCAGCATGTGTAATAGTGTGGGTAGTTGGAATTGCCTTGGCAACAGTTCCTCTCTTGCCTGCGACATCCCACTGGGAGTTCTACAGTCAGACGGGTATCTGCATCCCACTGCCATTCACCACCAGTGAGCGTTTCCATGGTTACCACTACATATTCAGCGTAATAATCATTCTGAACTTCATGCTGTTCCTGCTGATCGCTGTGGGCCTAGCGTTCATCTGCTTGTCTGTGTGCTCCAACTCCATATCCTCTTCAACGAAAACAGGGTCCAGAGACGCCACCATCGCACGGCGCATGACCACCGTCGTTCTTTCGGACTTCCTGTGCTGGTTCCCTATCGGCTTGCTGGGTGTGCTGGCCTCCACAGGAACTCCCATTCCTGGCGAGGTCAACGTCGCTGCGGCCATCTTCTTGGTGCCCTTCAACTCTGCGCTGAACCCCTTCCTCTACACCTACAACGTGCTGATGGAGAAACGCCGGCAAGCACAGCAGGCGAACTTGCTGAAGCGGCTAAAAACACAACTGCGTACAGAGCAAAGTAGCACAGCGCTGAAGGCACCACTCTCTGTCAGCAGGTCCACGGCTATGGAACTTATCAATGCGTGGCTCAGTGACAAAGTCCTCACCATGGAAGATTGTGTCGTGCTCTGCAACCAGATGTAATGGGTCAGTAAAGGATTCATCCCAGTGAGCAGCCACTCGGGAAGAGTTGTTATTACGGTCACTAAATTTAATCGCGTAGGAGTAGTTAAATACATCAGCTGACAGCAGAATGCAGACCCATGGTGCCGGATTGACATGCCACAACAACACGTCATGACCATGCCACACCTCTCTTGAAGAAACCACAACGGCTTCCTGTGGCAGAAGGCTTTTTCTTGAAATTGGCAAGTCTTTCATGCGGTGCTTTGATGGCACTCCACCACCTTACCTCTCCTGCCGGCCGTTCTCGTACACACCTTCCAGATATCTTCGTTCTTCCTCTCAAAAACGTCTCACTGTTCAGGTTCCACGTGTCGGCCTGAAGAATGCTTTTGCACGTCCTTAATTTCAAGACGATACCAATGTCCAGTTATTTGAAATTCACTGCCACTAAATATCTGGTTCCTCATTCTCGTCATCTTTTAAGTCTCATCATACATCTTCCACATCGCCTTTCCATGATAACTAACAATAATTGAAATGCGTAAAGCGCTTATAACCGCGGCTCAAATCGCTAAATAAACCAGATGTACTTCGAGATGGAAAACAGTATCAGCAATTTAACAAGAGCTAGCACATAATGTAGACATCAGCAAGGGTTCAACCCCCACCCCCACTCACACACACACCTACCCACCTATCCACACACACACACACACACACACACACACACACACACACACACACACACACACACACACACACACACTTTACAGGTTGACAGGAGTGAAGGGCAATGTTGCTTAACTGAAATATTCCGAGAAGTGAAATATTTGAGTTTACTTTTGAAGGCAGAGAGAGTAGCAGTGTGCCTGATGTCTTGGGGGAGATTGTAGCGGACGTGGAGGCCTAAGTGTGTCATCAGCTTGTCTGTTTGTACGCCTTGCATAGCGTCAACTGCACGCTGTAGGCACAGGATGGCCGATAGCTGAATGAGTTGTATTTGAGTGGGGGGGGGGGGGGGGGAGGTGTTGTTCATTTGTTTATTTGTTGTTAAATGGTTGAGTGTTGTTGCATACAATGCATAGTGGGCCCTACTTTTCCATTGTATTTATTTTCACGTTTCTTTGATATGCCGCAGTTATATAACTGTACTGGTTGACTGGGCGTAAAACAACAAGTTATTTCTTTTGTTACTTGTGTTTTGGACACTGCCGCGGGCTCGAGAAGAATTGAAAAGGTAATACTATTCACCCAAGACCACCATGCCTTCTATCTTACCCACATACCTCTATGTGAAGTATGCGACACACCACTACATGAATATGCCTTCCTTGTGCTCACAGTCCTGTAGGTGACAAATTTGACACACCATTATACGAATACCTTGTTTGTGCTCCATTACACGAATACCTTCCTTGTGCTGACAGACCTGTAGGTGAGAACATGGATACACCATTACATGAATACCTTTCTTGTGCTGACAGATCTGTAGGTTAGAAACTGGACACACCATTACACAAGTACATTCCTTGTGTTGACAGACCTGTAGATGAGAAACTCGACACACCATTACACGAATACTTTCCTTGTGCTGACGGACCTGTAGGTGAGAGCATGGAAACGCCATTACATGAATACCTTCCTTGTGCCGACAGACCTGTAGGTGAGAAACAGGACACATCATTACATGTTGTGCTAGCAGACCGGTAGGTGAGAAACTGACACACCATTACACGAATACCGTCCTTGTACTGACAGACCTGTAAGTGAGAACATGGATACACCATTACAGGAATACCTTCCTTGTGCTGAGAGACCTGTAGGTGAGAACATAGATACACCATTACATGAATACCTCCCTTGTGCTGACAGACCTGTAGGTGAGAAACTGGACACACCATTACACAAATACCTTTCATTTTTAGTTGTTTGTTTTTATCTTTCGTCCTGGTCATCATTTGTTATTGTTGTTTCGTATTGTTTTTGGTGTGTGTGTGTGTGTGTGTGTGTGTGTGTGTGTGTGTGTGTGTGTGTGTGTGTGTGTGTGTGTGTGTGTGTATGTGTGTGTGTGTGTGTGAAC
>CAUZXP010000107.1:27500-39000 GCA_963584105.1 Alviniconcha strummeri
GTGATACGGCCAGTAACCCTAATGTAACAGTTCCCATAACTCCGTGTCCAAAAGTGCCCGTGGAGTCAATAAACAAATGTGAGGATATGCTGTGCCGAAAGGAAGCCGGGAATTTTGTTATCAACACAACTAAATGTCCTGCGAGAATCCCTCCTATTATCGACACAGCACCAGCCACAGTCAGAATCGTAGCGAGTGAAATGTTCAGTACACCGATGGACAACCTCTGTATCTGGCGATTCATGTTTCCACCAACGTCAGTCGCTGATGTGACGATTGACCGACTGGTACTGAACACCACTCATCCCTATCGTATTCTGCAATTCGAAGTGATCTTTCCTATCCGAGACACAAAGATAATCACTAATTCAATGCTTGAAAGCAGAAGTGTGACTTTCACTACCACTACCCCGTTCATCTTCCTCTTCCGAGGTGAAGGCCACCTGTGCCCTGAAACACCTATAACGATCCATTTTCACGTTCGTCGTGGGACCGTGGCCTTGCCTGTGACACGGCTGACGGACGCAGTCGGCTATGTGACATCGCCCCGCTACGACGGACTGCACAGCGTCTATCTCCAAAGCTATGATGGGGATTTTCACCTGCAGGTTTCGGAGAACGAGTCCGTGTTGATTAAATTCGTTCACTTTACTTTGCAGCTGGGATACACGTTTTGTGCTGATTACCTGGAGTTCAATGTTTCAGCACTGAACCACGGGTGGAGAAAGTGTGGAATGCAAAGGATACCATCACAGGTGTATCGTTCCTCAATACACCTCTTCTTTCATACCGACGATTGGGAAGAATTGACTGGGTTCAAGATGATGTACGCTATTTTCCCCAGGTCCCAAGAGCCTCAGCAGCTGCCAAACAGACTGTACAACTGCTCCGTCTCTCGTTTACACATCTTCAAACTGCTGTTCGGCTGTAATATGGTAAGAGAATGTCAAGGGAACGAAGACGAGAAAGGCTGCAGTTACGCTAGCACTGACTGTGGAGACGGAGCACTAGACGCGGGGACAAAATGTTACCGGTTTGTTCGACGTGAAGGAACTACGACGTGGAATGAGGCCTCTTCTAACTGCACTGAAGGTAACGAGAGGCTGGTCACACTGGCGTCACGGGATGAAGTCGCACGATTCAGGCAGATCATGGCAACTGTGAAAGATCCCCGTACTGTTGTCATCGGGGCACAGCTGTTGGACGAAATACAATTCGTAACTGCGGATGCGCTTTACAAACGCATGTGGCAATGGCGCGATGGCAGACAGACGATTTTCTCCAAAACCTCCTTTCATTCTCTCCAGTGCGGCTTTTACAATCCCCTCACAAATACAGCATCTTCAGATGACTGTAATTTGAAAAGAACGGCAGACGTACTCTGTGAATTCAGCAAACCGACTATACGTTCAGTAAACAAAACTGAAGTTCACTTGGTTAGCAGCATATCCATTGATATTAATGACACGGTTTGGAAAGTAAGTATGGTTCAGTGTCCTTCCGGTCACGTGACACGAGACTTCCTGTCTTGTGACACTCAGGGGCAGTGCGGGGCGAAAGAATTCATGACGTCATGTCACTCTGAAAACGTCACAGTATCCATGTTTGTGTGTGAATATAGCCATGAAACACTGCACTACACTCTGGTGTGTGATCGTATTCAGCACTGCGCAGACAACACTGATGAGGACTTTTGTCAGTTTTCTCCATGTTCGGCTTCTTCATTTCGATGCCAGAACGGTCAATGCATTGCTCTTCACCAAGAACGTGACGGAAAGTCGGACTGTTATGACGGTTCCGATGAAAAGGTAATAATTAAAGACCAACCTTTTCCGCTGACCTCTCAGCCAGCAGTACTCGAATGGGCCACAGGGCTGCGTATCCTCAGTGAGAAGAATAATTCAGATGAATGTCCTTTGACCCACTTTCAGTGCTTCCAGGGACACTGCCTGCCCATCTATCTACGTTGCAATGGTGTGGATGATTGCCCGAACCGTGAGGATGAGGCATTTTGTGAGAGTTACTCGTGTTCCGGTTTCTACCGCTGTCGTGGGTCCAAAGTGTGTTTGTTTCCTGTCCACGTGTGTGACGGCGCGTTTCAATGTCCTCAGTATGATGACGAATTGCTGTGTGAGAAACCAGCCTGTCCTGATATGTGTCAATGTCAGGGTCTGGCCAATGTTTGCACTGTTAAATTCTCAGCCAGGTCTTACCCTGATCTTCGCTATCTGGACGCCAGTGGTTCTGGCATGACACCCAGTGACTTGTCTAACAACCACCTTCTGATACATCTTCGTCTATCGGACTGCCAGATTGACACACAGCCGATTTTGCAGCTTCCTAATCTGAGGCATTTGGATCTAAGCGGAAATGGACTAAAGCACATCGATATGCAACATTTCCACTCCTTGAATAATCTACGAGTTCTCGTGTTGTCCGGTAACCCTTTGCTATCGATAACAAACACGGAGTCGCCAGAACCAGGCATGATGGTACTTGAGACTATCACCTTATCGGATACCAGTCTCGATGTCTTCAACGGTAGTGCACTGGCTGGCTGCCCGAACCTCAAGACACTCAACATTTCGTGGAGCAAGCTAACGACAATAGCAGATGATGGCTTCCAGTCCACGCCTCTGTTGGAGAACTTGGACGTGAGAGGTTCCCCGTTGAAGGACTATCCTACTGATCTGCTGAGAAATCTAGTGTCTTTGAAGGCGGTGCATACTGACAACTACAAGTTGTGTTGTGAAGCCATGCTTCCTGAGGACTTCAACTTGAATAACTGCCATATATATGCGATGCGAGACCTGCTCGCGTCGTGTAAAGACCTTCTCAAGTCCAACGTGTACCGTGTGTTTCTGTGGCTCTTTGCATCACTGTCCGTGGTGGGAAACGTAGGCAGCTTTGTGGCCAGACTCTACCTCGGCAGCAAAGGCGCAGGTCTGGGAAGCTTCAGTATCTTTGTCACCAATCTGTCCATGGCCGATTTCTTCATGGGGGTCTACCTGGCCATTGTAGGGGTGGCTGATGAGGTCTACCGTGGGGAATACCTCTGGCATGACGACCAGTGGAAGGAAAGCACGGTCTGTGAGATCGCTGGCTTTCTGTCTCTGATGTCCACTGAGGTGTCGGCCTTCATCATCTGCCTCATCACTCTGGATCGCTTCCTCGCCCTGCGCTTTCCCTTTAGCAGAATTCACTTCAGCCGCGGCTCCGCTCTGGCGGCTTGCACAGTTGTCTGGGTAGTTGGAATTGCCTTGGCAACAGTTCCTCTCTTACCTGTGACATCACATTGGGAATTTTACAGTCAGACTGGCATCTGTATCCCCCTGCCATTCACCACTCGTAAACGTTTCCATGGTTACGACTACTCCTTCAGCGTGATGATCATTCTGAACTTTATACTCTTCCTGCTGATCGCTGTGGGCCAGGCGATCATCTACTGGTCTGTGCGCTCCAACTCCATATCCTCTTCGAAGAACACGGGATCCAGAGACGCCACCATCGCGCGCCGCCTGACCACCATTGTTCTGTCAGACTTCCTGTGCTGGTTCCCTATCGGCTTACTGGGTTTGCTGGCCTACACAGGAACTCCCATTCCTGACGAGGTCAACGTGGCTGTGGCCATCTTCGTGATGCCCTTCAACTCCGCGCTGAACCCCTTCCTCTACACCTTCAATGTGCTGATGGAAAAACGCATGAAGGCACAGGAGATGTACTTACTGAAGCGGCTGGAAAATGAAATGTGTACAGAGCAGAGTGACGCAGTGCTGGTGGTTTCACTAACTGTCAACAAATCCACGGCGATCGAACTGATCAAAACTTGGTACGTTGAGCAAGTACTCACTAAGGAAGACATCCTGTCGTGTGGGTCAATGAACGCTTCACATCAGTGAGCATTCACTCGGTAAGTGTTGTTATTGCTACTGTGCGGGTATGCATATGTTATTGTATGTTATAAATTTGTTTTTAGCTACAATTGTAATTTGTTTAAGCACTTTTTTTTCCTGGATGTATATAGCGTTGAATTAGCATTCGTTTTGAATTTGATCATTTAGATGTTCTGCTGATGGTATGTTTCAAACCAAATTTCCTTTTAAGGACAATACAATATCATCTACGTTATCTTATTGTGCTCACGAAATCGCAAAAAGAGAAGATGAAGCGCTTCAGCTGACATTTATTGAAGAAGTTAAGCAAGACTTCCCATTATGTGCACATCCTGAACTATTTGGTCTCTAGAGCTCCTCGAAATTGGTCAGCCTTTAGCTAATACCACAGGAAGACCTCCCACTGTGTTCACAGACTAAGAGTCGTAATATAACTGGAAACTGGTAAACGTTTAAATAACACCGTAGGAAGACTTCCCAGTGTGTTCGTAGACCTAAATGTCGTAATATAACCGGAAACTGGTACACAATTAACTTACACCATAGGACGACTTCCCATTACGCTCACTGACCTAAATGTGTTAGAGCAACTGGAAATTGGGAAACATTTCTATCGAGAGGGTATGTATGCGCTTGGAAATACCCATATGCGCACCATCTGTCACTAAGGCGTTTCCCTAACGTTCCCTTTGAAATAGTTCAACTGTTGATTGGATTGACGGTTGCCCTTTCTCTTCCTTTCAAGGAAGATTGTTGAGCGCTTCCTCTTTCCGCTGGTAAGTACTTAACTAACACTGCATTAAGACTTGCCAATGTGCTCATACCGTAACTGTGGTGTAGCGACTGGTCAACGATCAGCTGACATTACACAAAGACCTTCTTCTGTGTTCACAGATTGGTGCTAAAGCAATTGGAAAAGTGGTAGATAGTTACCTAGCAATACTTAATCAGATTACCGACGATGTGTAACATCGTTTGATCCATCACACTGACAGTGATTCATTATGATACATGATGAACTGTAGAATCGATTGATCCATCATTTTGACAGTGATCCAGTCAGATTAATGATTATCTGTAACATGGCTTGATCCCTCATATTGACAATGATTCAGTCACGGACAATGCTTCAGTCAGATTAATGATGATCTGTATCCATCACACTTATAGTGATTCAGTCAGATTAATGATGATCTGTAACAGCGTTTGATCCATCATGCGGACAATGGTTCAGTCAGATTAATGATGATCTGTAACCATCACACTGACAGTGACTGAGTCAGATTAATGATGATCTGTAACATCACACTGAAAGGGACTGAGTCAGATTAATGATGATCTGTAACATCACACTGAAAGGGACTGAGTCAGATTAATGATGATCTGTAACATCACACTGACAGTGACTGAGTCAGATTAATGATGATCTGTAACATCACACTGAAAGGGACTGAGTCAGATTGATGATGATCTGTAACATTGTGTAATCCATCATATTGATAGTTAGTTAGATATTGGATTTTAACGTCCCGGCAACCGCACTGGGTTACCTCGGGACCAATCATTCGTTCTAAACTCTCATTCTAAACTCTTCTCCACTAGTTCAAATCACAAGTCACTAAATCACAAGTTTGTCTAGTTCACTGTTGCAGCGTCAATAATCTAACCATCCCTCTGTTTTTCAGTGCTCAGTAACACTCTTCACATCAGTTCAAAACACGTCACTAAATCACAAGCTTGTCTGGCTCACTGTCACAATGCCAAAAATCAAACCATCCATCTGTTTCTCAATGCATAATGCATAACACATGTCTTGGTACGTCAAAAAACAAACCAACAACAAAAAACACCAAAAAACACCAAACACACACACACACACACACACACACACACACACACACACACACACACACACACACACACACACACACACACACACCATTCCTTGGTAGCTATTCATATTGCACAGGCACTCAGCAATGGAGCATGCTGAAATCGCTTAATTGTGACTACAGTACACCCCGCTTACAGTAAACTCGGTTATAAGCAATTTCGGTTATAGTAAAGGAACGCGCTGGTTCCCGGCCAGAGGTCTTCTATGTTATTGCTAAATACTGCTCAGTTAGAAGCAACTCAATTATAAGAAAAACCTCTCTTAGTAAAAGCGTTTCTGGTTCCCCACGGGGACTGTCTCCTCGGTTATGGTAAAGTGTCCGTTTCGTGACCTTCGTCTACACCAGCAACTCGTGCAGTCTGCAATGTCATTCATCGGATGTGACCCAGAAATACTGACGCTCACCCGCCCCTACTCCCTCCACTCTCCCTCCTTCCCCATCTCCGTGCTTGAAAGGCGCTCGAAAACTATTCCCCCCCCCCGTCCCCATCCTTGTTAATAAGAATGCGTTATTCATGCCAATGTCCAGTACCTACCCCTAAATGTTTGGTAGAGCGCCTTTGAATTTTCTTGGAAGGGAAAAGCGAAACTGTTCGTTTTTTATTTGCACGCTGACCAGATATAGTCAATGGAGAAAGAGAAGACAAGAAAGTCGTTGACGTTAAAAAGGAAAATTGAACTTATTGACGAAGTTGAAAAGTTTCCAGTAAAGGAACAAAAAACTAAAAACAAAACAAAAAGAAGTCATATAGCAGAAGAGTACCAAATTCATCCATCCACGGTAACTGCCGTGTTGAACAACAAAGAAAAGTGCCGGGCTGATTTCCAGTATCTTGATAGCGCCAGTTTGAAAGGGGAGTCTGAGTTGGATGAAGATCTGCCAAAATATTATGCCATGTACTCTGAGCATTATAATGGTAAGAAACTTTCAGAGCAAGCAGTCAGGTCAATACGTGAAGCAGAAGTTGAGCAGTGCGCAAAACCAGCTTCGTATACGGGAATTTGGCAGTTGCACGCTCTCAGCAACATCCTTAACTGCAAGTTGATGTCTATCTATCCTCAACGTGGAGGTGTTACAGTCAGAAGGCACCTCCACCGATGGATCACTCCTTTCCCAAAGCCATCTCCTTTTCAATGGTAACAGATGGCAATCATGTGGACCTCCACCCAAGGCAAGGAACAGGAAGCTAAAGACTGGCGGGTGAACCACTTCGTTGTGTGCGTGCCACACATGGCATACTCTCTGAGCAGATTCTTGTCCTGTCATAGATTCATGAATCTTAAGACGTGGTATACAGACGTCCATGACTGAAGCAATATGTTTTGATTATCTAGTTTGCATAAATGGATGTTTATCCGAGTGTACCGTAGATAACATAAAAACAACACATACATGATACAGCACCCAAACCCTAAACTTGTGCTGTTACTGATTTGTCCGTGGTAAACACAATGTAGGGTTTTGTGTGTGTGTGTGTGTGTGTGTGTGTGTGTGTGTGTGTGTGTGTGTGTGTGTGTGTGTGTGTGTGTGCGTGTGTGTGTGTGTGTGTGTGTGTGTGTGTGTGTGTGTGTGTGTGTTTTAAATTTTTTGTTTGTTTTACTCGTAGATGACATTGTTTGCTTACGTGTACACTAAAGGTTTATCAATATACAACCCAAAGGCAGGGCAGATATGAGACTTCCTCCATCATTAGAGTTCAGGAATAAATGTATGCACAAAAGAATCTCTGTAAGCCTATGTGTTGTATTTCCATTAGTTTTCATTATGTGCTACGGGACATGCATTAGGCGTCTCGTGTGTTTCCATCTAGCACGTACGTTGTGTGCTACACAAAACAGTTTGCCGTTCTGAATTCTGAAATTGTTTTAATTTTTATGATCGTTAAAGCGTGATTTTATAACAAATGTATGACTTATTGTTATTTCTTGGCTGCCTATTAAAGTTTAAAGAACATGGCTTTGAGTTTGAAAAAAATCATCGGATAAGATAAAGAAGATCATCAAAACTTTACTACATCCGATGATGTTATAATAAAGGAAAAGCTTTGTTCCTCTCGACTTTACTATAAGCGGGGTGTACTGTATGAGACCACGGACACTCTCATAAAAAAATATAAGCAGAAAGATCAATATTTCTTCTTCAAAGTTATACTAAATAAGAGTTCAAAACTATTCATACGTCCAAAACTCAGCCGCCGAAACGTGATAACAAAGAGATTGTATTACCACAGCCGCACGGTCAGCCATGGCCGCGATCGAGGGTGCCAAGTTGGTGGATTCTTCACTATCAGAGTGTTCTACATTGCGTTCTAAACGATCTTGTTGATGAGTAAAAGTATTAATCCTTTTTTCTTGAAAGCCAGATTAAGCTGTCAAACGAATGCTTCTGTCAGTAAAAATGAAAAATGAAGCGGTCTGTGAACGATCGCAAACACGGGCGAGATCTGGTTTGGGTGTCAATGGGATGATCGACAAATTCATTTATAAACAGCAATTCTAGCAGACTTTTCTACTAATGACAGTCTAGGAGAAGCTTTATTGGTAATATCCAAGGAAATAGTCGGAAATTCCTGGGACTTTTCAAGTACCATGTTGGGCCTCAAATATCATCAGAATCACTCAAACAGATCTAGCGAATGAAGCCAACATTTGCAACAAAAGTGACTGATTCAGTCTGTAAACGGGTGAGCCGAACAATTGTTTCACTGACATCAGCACTCAGGAAGTGTGCACGGTTACTCAGAAATTAGATCTAGATCAAATGTTTGAAAGGAGCATACGCATACTGAAGAACACACAAACACACACACACACACACACACACACACACACACACACACACACACACACACACACACACACACACACACACATATATATATGATTACACTCACTTTCTGTTGCACATTTTGGGTTTATTCCTTTCTGTATATTAGGTAAATGGCTGCAAAAAGGAGACATAGACGAGACTGCTGTGCCCTGTGAATGGGGGTTTGAAGTCAATCCAGATAGCAACAATTCCAGGATGTTGGAGACAGAGGATATTGGGGACATCGCGTCCGTATATATGCCCTTGAAACGGGGCCTGTAAGGTGATGCAAGGACAGTCTGAACAATATTGACTTTTAAAGTTTCTCTGTGATCAGTCATAAGTACGGCATCGTGTAGAATTCTTAACTGTGGCTATTTTGGTAAAAACAAAAATAAGGTGATAGGACAAGTAGAAGAGGAGTTATGCCTTTTTTTTCTCTCTTTTTTTAAAACCATCTTTAAGATTGACGGATGGCATTTAATTTTTTAATTTAGTAAGTTTGATGGGCCTATTATTTGTACTGTGGAGAATGAGATTCCTAAATATTAGACAGGTAGTATGCAAAATAGCTTCCAGATGGGACCTTAAATCTCAGGATTTCTATAATTTGCATTTTGTGGGCAAATTCGGGCAAAAAGTTTAATATTAAGCAAAACCGTAACTTCGGAACTACTCATGTGATCAACATAAAATTGGTATCACTGAAATCAGATGTAAAGGATTTATGCAAATAGTCAACTATTGATTTACAAAATCACTTTGGACTACCTAGTTTTAGCTTTAAAGGCTGGAGGTCAGAAGCTTGACAGTGTGATTTTACAGATCATCATCAGTCTGACTCATTTTCTTTCAATGTGATGTTACAGATCATCACCAGTTTGACTCAATCTCTGTCAGTGTGATGTTACAGATCATCACCAGTTTGACTCAGTCTCTGTCAGTGTGATGTTACAGATCATCACCAGTTTGACTCAGTCTCTGTCAGTGTGATATTACAGATCATCATCAATCTGACTCAGTCTCTTTCGGTGTGATGTTACAGAGCATCCATTACCAGTATCTGCCAGTATGATGTTACAGATCACCCATCATCAATCTCTGTCAGTGTGATGTTACAGATCATCCATCATCAACATCTGTCGGTGTCATGTTACAGATCATCCATCATCAATCTATGTCAGTGTCATGTTACAGATCATCCATCATCACTCTGTGTCAGTGTCATGTTACAGATCATCCATCTTCAATTTCTCTCAGTGTCATGTTACTGATCATCCATCATCAGTCTCTGTCAGTGTAATGCTACTGATCATCCATCTTCAATCTCTCTCATTTTGATGTTACATATAATCCATCATCAGTCTCTGTTAGTGTGATGGCTCAGACTCACACAATTCAAGGAACAAATCAGACCACACATGCACATTTCAATTTTATTTTCTTCCAGGTGTGACTTTGTTTACAGCAGTCAGCTGACTGAGGAACGTGGAGCGAGAACTATTTACTTCAACCTTCAGAGACCTGTGAGCCATCTTGGACCCACCATAAGAAAGGAAAAGAAAACAGCAACAACAGTTACACGTGTGAATCCATAAACAACCTAAAAAGAAGCACGCACGCACGAACGCACGCACGCACGCACGCACGCACGCGCGCGCGCACGCACGCACGCACCCCCCCCCCCCCACACACACACACACAAGCAGCACCTAAAACAAACACAGCAAGAACAAAACTCATCCCTGGTTCCCCAGACGGGTTACAGACGAAACAGAGATCAAATCTTGATCAGGGTCACTAACACACACACACACACACACACACACACACACACACACACACACACACACACACACACACACACACACACACACACACGCACACACGCACACACACACAAAGGTAAGTGCAGTGTGGTACTGAAACTGTACTATGTATCCATGTGCAGCTTCGCACTTTTGTCTCTGTTTGAAAACAGTCACGTACCTATGCCCTTCGCTGGATTGTCTGAAGAGGTGGAAGTCAGACCGCACATGCCATCATCCTCACAGGTTCAATGAGCTTGCCACAAAAAGTGAAAAAGGAAATAGGATTAAGTCCAGACTGGAATAGTCGACATCCGCTTTCGAAAGTTCCGTGGGCATGCCGAGGTGAAGGGAAACGACCGAGCAGACAGACTGGCGGGAAAAGCATCTCTTACAAGTGACTTGCTTCTCGGAAGATCTGAAGTGTAGAGGAGCTTGAGACACTACCTGCGGGCACAAAGCCGAGGACATCGATCGCCTTGAGGAGAGAGAGAGGAAGCGCTAGACGATCTTCCTTGAACGTACGAGAGAGGGCCATCGTCAGTCAGACGAACATTAGAACTGTTTCAAAAGCGACGTTGGAGAAACGTCTGCGAGACAGGGCGGAGCGCATAGTTATGGGCTTTTCCAAGCACATATGTACCATCGTGAACGGAAACGAACTGGTTGGGTGCTTCTATCGCTGAAAAATATAAATACGACTTGAAGAGGAGTTGCAATAACAACTGTTCAAATGCCACACAAATTTTCAAACTGTTCTAGCGATTGGAAAGGCGCTTGGGTCTGAGAGAGTCAAAAGGACGGAGAGGGGGTGCAGTTTTTCAAACTTTTCAGAATCAACACCCAAGGGAGGTAATTAGCGCTCGAAAGACGTCACACAACCACAACACCAAAGGCCTGTCGCCTACGGAAACTCTCACCTGGCATGTGAGTAAATACAAAGTACATAAACTCGACCAGAGGTATTTTATATTTTATTTTATAGGTCTTTGTTGTGTTTGTGCGACATCTTTTGACCGCGAATTACCTCCCTTGTGTGTTGATTCTGCACGAGCGCTCTGGGCCTCGTTCTGTTTCAGATTGTTCAGAAGTCTGG
>CAUZXP010000107.1:39200-49200 GCA_963584105.1 Alviniconcha strummeri
CACGCAGATAACCAAACACACACACACACACACACACACACACACACACACACACACACACACACACACAGATACACACGCAGATATCCAAACACACACAAACACACACACACACACACACACACACACACACACACACACACACACACACACACACACACACACACACACACACACATGCACAGACATGCAAACACACTTGCAGGTCCTCGTGTGTGTATGTGTGTGGTGATAATTTGCAAATGTGTGCGTGTGGGGGGGGGGGGGGGTGCGTGTGTGCGAGCGTGCGTGCGTGTGTGCGTGCCAGCGTGCGTGCATGCGTGCGTGCGTGCGTCCGTGCGTGTGTGTGTGTGTGTGTGTGTGTGTGTGTGTGTGTGTGTGTGTGTGTGTGTGTGTGTGTGTGTGTGTGTGTGTGTTAGTGACCCTGATCAAGATTTGATCTCTGTTTCGTCTGTAACCCGTCTGGGGAACCAGGGATGAGTTTTGTTCTTGCTGTGTTTGTTTTAGGTGCTGCTTGTGTGTGTGTGTGGGGGGGGGGGTGCGTGCGTGCGTGCGTGCGCGCGCGCGCGCGCGCGTGCGTGCGTGCGTGCGTGCGTTCGTGCATGCGTGCTTCTTTTTAGGTTGTTTATGGATTCACACGTGTAACTGTTGTTGCTGTTTTCTTTTCCTTTCTTATGGTGGGTCCAAGATGGCTCACAGGTCTCTGAAGGTTGAAGTAAATAGTTCTCGCTCCACGTTCCTCAGTCAGCTGACTGCTGTAAACAAAGTCACACCTGGAGAAAATAAAATTGAAATGTGCATGTGTGGTCTGATTTGTTCCTTGAATTGTGTGAGTCTGAGCCATCACACTAACAGAGACTGATGATGGATTATAAGTAACATCACAATGAGAGAGATTGAAGATGGATGATCAGTAGCATTACACTGACAGAGACTGATGATGGATGATCAGTAACATGACACTGAGAGAAATTGAAGATGGATGATCTGTAACATGACACTGACACAGAGTGATGATGGATGATCTGTAACATGACACTGACATAGATTGATGATGGATGATCTGTAACATGACACCGACAGATGTTGATGATGGATGATCTGTAACATCACACTGACAGAGATTGATGATGGGTGATCTGTAACATCATACTGGCAGATACTGGTAATGGATGCTCTGTAACATCACACCGAAAGAGACTGAGTCAGATTGATGATGATCTGTAACATCACACTGACAGAGACTGAGTCAAACTGGTGATGATCTGTAACATCACACTGACAGAGACTGAGTCAAACTGGTGATGATCTGTAACATCACACTGACAGAGATTGAGTCAAACTGGTGATGATCTGTAACATCACATTGAAAGAAAATGAATCAGACTGATGATGATCTGTAAAATCACACTGTCAAGCTTCTGACCTCCAGCCTTTAAAGCTAAAACTAGGTAGTCCAAAGTGATTTTGTAAATCAATAGTTGACTATTTGCATAAATCCTTTACATCTGATTTCAGTGATACCAATTTTATGTTGATCACATGAGTAGTTCCGAAGTTACGGTTTTGCTTAATATTAAACTTTTAGCCCGAATTTGCCCACAAAATGCAAATTATAGAAATCCTGAGATTTAAGGTCCCATCTGGAAGCTATTTTGCATACTACCTGTCTAATATTTAGGAATCTCATTCTCCACAGTACAAATAATAGGCCCATCAAACTTACTAAATTAAAAAATTAAATGCCATCCGTCAATCTTAAAGATGGTTTTAAAAAAAGAGAGAAAAAAAAAGGCATAACTCCTCTTCTACTTGTCCTATCACCTTTTTTTTTTTTTACCAAAATAGCCACAGTTAAGAATTCTACACGATGCCGTACTTATGACTGATCACAGAGAAACTTTAAAAGTCAATATTGTTCAGACTGTCCTTGCATCACCTTACAGGCCCCGTTTCAAGGGCATATATACGGACGCGATGTCCCCAATATCCTCTGTCTCCAACATCCTGGAATTGTTGCTATCTGGATTGACTTCAAACCCCCATTCACAGGGCACAGCAGTCTCGTCTATGTCTCCTTTTTGCAGCCATTTACCTAATATACAGAAAGGAATAAACCCAAAATGTGCAACAGAAAGTGAGTGTAATCATATATGTGTGTGTGTGTGTGTGTGTGTGTGTGTGTGTGTGTGTGTGTGTGTGTGTGTGTGTGTGTGTGTGTGTTTGTGTGTTCTTCAGTATGCGTATGCTCCTTTCAAACATTTGATCTAGATCTAATTTCTGAGTAACCGTGCACACTTCCTGAGTGCTGATGTCAGTGAAACAATTGTTCGGCTCACCCGTTTACAGACTGAATCAGTCACTTTTGTTGCAAATGTTGGCTTCATTCGCTAGATCTGTTTGAGTGATTCTGATGATATTTGAGGCCCAACATGGTACTTGAAAAGTCCCAGGAATTTCCGACTATTTCCTTGGATATTACCAATAAAGCTTCTCCTAGACTGTCATTAGTAGAAAAGTCTGCTAGAATTGCTGTTTATAAATGAATTTGTCGATCATCCCATTGACACCCAAACCAGATCTCGCCCGTGTTTGCGATCGTTCACAGACCGCTTCATTTTTCATTTTTACTGACAAAAGCATTCGTTTGACAGCTTAATCTGGCTTTCAAGAAAAAAAGATTAATACTTTTACTCATCAACAAGATCGTTTAGAACGCAATGTAGAACACTCTGATAGTGAAGAATCCACCAACTTGGCACCCTCGATCGCGGCCATGGCTGACCGTGCGGCTGTGGTAATACAATCTCTTTGTTATCACGTTTCGGCGGCTGAGTTTTGGACGTATGAATAGTTTTGAACTCTTATTTAGTATAACTTTGAAGAAGAAATATTGATCTTTCTGCTTATATTTTTTTATGAGAGTGTCCGTGGTCTCATACAGTACACCCAGCTTATAGTAAAGTCGAGAGGAACAAAGCTTTTCCTTTATTATAACATCATCGGATGTAGTAAAGTTTTGATGATCTTCTTTATCTTATCCGATGATTTTTTTCAAACTCAAAGCCATGTTCTTTAAACTTTAATAGGCAGCCAAGAAATAACAATAAGTCATACATTTGTTATAAAATCAAGCTTTAACGATCATAAAAATTAAAACAATTTCAGAATTCAGAACGGCAAACTGTTTTGTGTAGCACACAACGTACGTGCTAGATGGAAACACACGAGACGCCTAATGCATGTCCCGTAGCACATAATGAAAACTAATGGAAATACAACACATAGGCTTACAGAGATTCTTTTGTGCATACATTTATTCCTGAACTCTAATGATGGAGGAAGTCTCATATCTGCCCTGCCTTTGGGTTGTATATTGATAAACCTTTAGTGTACACGTAAGCAAACAATGTCATCTACGAGTAAAACAAACAAAAAATTTAAAACACACACACACACACACACACACACACACACACACACACACACACACACACACACACACACACACAAAAAAAAAAAACAACAACAACCCTACATTGTGTTTACCACGGACAAATCAGTAACAGCAAAAGTTTAGGGTTTGGGTGCTGTATCATGTATGTGTTGTTTTTATGTTATCTACGGTACACTCGGATAAACATCCATTTATGCAAACTAGATAATCAAAACATATTGCTTCAGTCATGGACGTCTGTATACCACGTCTTAAGATTCATGAATCTATGACAGGACAAGAATCTGCTCAGAGAGTATGCCATGTGTGGCACGCACACAACGAAGTGGTTCACCCGCCAGTCTTTAGCTTCCTGTTCCTTGCCTTGGGTGGAGGTCCACATGATTGCCATCTGTTACCATTGAAAAGGAGATGGCTTTGGGAAAGGAGTGATCCATCGGTGGAGGTGCCTTCTGACTGTAACACCTCCACGTTGAGGATAGATAGACATCAACTTGCAGTTAAGGATGTTGCTGAGAGCGTGCAACTGCCAAATTCCCGTATACGAAGCTGGTTTTGCGCACTGCTCAACTTCTGCTTCACGTATTGACCTGACTGCTTGCTCTGAAAGTTTCTGACCATTATAATGCTCAGAGTACATGGCATAATATTTTGGCAGATCTTCATCCAACTCAGACTCCCCTTTCAAACTGGCGCTATCAAGATACTGGAAATCAGCCCGGTACTTTTCTTTGTTGTTCAACACGGCATTTACCGTGGATGGATGAATTTGGTACTCTTCTGCTATATGACTTCTCTTTTGTTCTTTTTTTTTTTTTTTTTTCCTTTACTGGAAACTTTTCAACTTCGTCAATAAGTTCAATTTTCCTTTTTAACGTCAACGACTTTCTTGTCTTCTCTTTCTCCATTGACTATATCTGGTCAGCGTGCAAATAAAAAAGGAACAGTTTCGCTTTTCCCTTCCAAGAAAATTCAAAGGCGCTCTACCAAACATTTAGGGGTAGGTACTGGACATTGGCATGAATAACGCATTCTTATTAACAAGGATGGGGACGGGGGGGGGGGGGGGGGGGGGAATAGTTTTCGAGCGCCTTTCAAGCACGGAGATGGGGAAGGAGGGAGAGTGGAGGGAGTAGGGGCGGGTGAGCGTCAGTATTTCTGGGTCACATCCGATGAATGACATTGCAGACTGCACGAGTTGCTGGTGTAGACGAAGGTCACGAAACGGACACTTTACCATAACCGAGGAGACAGTCCCCGTGGGGAACCAGAAACGCTTTTACTAAGAGAGGTTTTTCTTATAATTGAGTTGCTTCTAACTGAGCAGTATTTAGCAATAACATAGAAGACCTCTGGCCGGGAACCAGCGCGTTCCTTTACTATAACCGAAATTGCTTATAACCGAGTTTACTGTAAGCGGGGTGTACTGTAGTCACAATTAAGCGATTTCAGCATGCTCCATTGCTGAGTGCCTGTGCAATATGAATAGCTACCAAGGAATGGTGTGTGTGTGTGTGTGTGTGTGTGTGTGTGTGTGTGTGTGTGTGTGTGTGTGTGTGTGTGTGTTTGGTGTTTTTTGTTGTTTTTTGTTGTTGGTTTGTTTTTTGACGTACCAAGACATGTGTTATGCATTATGCATTGAGAAACAGATGGATGGTTTGATTTTTGGCATTGTGACAGTGAGCCAGACAAGCTTGTGATTTAGTGACGTGTTTTGAACTGATGTGAAGAGTGTTACTGAGCACTGAAAAACAGAGGGATGGTTAGATTATTGACGCTGCAACAGTGAACTAGACAAACTTGTGATTTAGTGACTTGTGATTTGAACTAGTGGAGAAGAGTTTAGAATGAGAGTTTAGAACGAATGATTGGTCCCGAGGTAACCCAGTGCGGTTGCCGGGACGTTAAAATCCAATATCTAGCTAACTATCAATATGATGGATTACACAATGTTACAGATCATCATCAATCTGACTCAGTTCCTTTCAGTGTGATGTTACAGATCATCATTAATCTGACTCAGTCACTGTCAGTGTGATGTTACAGATCATCATTAATCTGACTCAGTCCCTTTCAGTGTGATGTTACAGATCATCATTAATCTGACTCAGTCCCTTTCAGTGTGATGTTACAGATCATCATTAATCTGACTCAGTCACTGTCAGTGTGATGGTTACAGATCATCATTAATCTGACTGAACCATTGTCCGCATGATGGATCAAACGCTGTTACAGATCATCATTAATCTGACTGAATCACTATAAGTGTGATGGATAAAGATCATCATTAATCTGACTGAAGCATTGTCCGTGACTGAATCATTGTCAATATGAGGGATCAAGCCATGTTACAGATAATCATTAATCTGACTGGATCACTGTCAAAATGATGGATCAATCGATTCTACAGTTCATCATGTATCATAATGAATCACTGTCAGTGTGATGGATCAAACGATGTTACACATCGTCGGTAATCTGATTAAGTATTGCTAGGTAACTATCTACCACTTTTCCAATTGCTTTAGCACCAATCTGTGAACACAGAAGAAGGTCTTTGTGTAATGTCAGCTGATCGTTGACCAGTCGCTACACCACAGTTACGGTATGAGCACATTGGCAAGTCTTAATGCAGTGTTAGTTAAGTACTTACCAGCGGAAAGAGGAAGCGCTCAACAATCTTCCTTGAAAGGAAGAGAAAGGGCAACCGTCAATCCAATCAACAGTTGAACTATTTCAAAGGGAACGTTAGGGAAACGCCTTAGTGACAGATGGTGCGCATATGGGTATTTCCAAGCGCATACATACTCTCTCGATAGAAATGTTTCCCAATTTCCAGTTGCTCTAACACATTTAGGTCAGTGAGCGTAATGGGAAGTCGTCCTATGGTGTAAGTTAATTGTGTACCAGTTTCCAGTTATATTACGACATTTAGGTCTACGAACACACTGGGAAGTCTTCCTACGGTGTTAGTTAAACGTTTACCAGTTTCCAGTTATATTACGACTCTTAGTCTGTGAACACAGTGGGAGGTCTTCCTGTGATATTAGCTAAAGGTAGTCTGTGAACACAGTGGGAAGTCTTCCTGTGGTATTAGCTAAAGGCTGACCAATTTCGAGGAGCTCTAGAGACCAAATAGTTCAGGATGTGCGCACAATGGGAAGTCTTGCTTATCTTCTTCAGTAAATGTCAGCTGAAGCGCTTCATCTTCTCTTTTAGCGATTTCGTGAGCACAATAAGATAACGTAGATGATAATTATTGTATTGTCCTTAAAAGGAAATTTGGTTTGAAACATACCATCAGCAGAACATCTAAATGATCAAATTCAAAACGAATGCTAATTCAACGCTATATACATCCAGAAAAAAAAAGTGCTTAAACAAATTACAATTGTAGCTAAAAACAAATTTATAACATACAATAACATATGCATACCCGCACAGTAGCAATAACAACACTTACCGAGTGAATGCTCACTGATGTGAAGCTTTCATTGACCCACACGACAGGATGTCTTCCTTAGTGAGTACTTGCTCAACGTACCAAGTTTTGATCAGTTCGATCGCCGTGGATTTGTTGACAGTTAGTGAAACCACCAGCACTGCGTCACTCTGCTCTGTACACATTTCATATTCCAGCCGCTTCAGTAAGTACATCTCCTGTGCCTTCATGCGTTTTTCCATCAGCACATTGAAGGTGTAGAGGAAGGGGTTCAGCGCGGAGTTGAAGGGCATCACGAAGATGGCCACAGCCACGTTGACCTCGTCAGGAATGGGAGTTCCTGTGTAGGCCAGCAAACCCAGTAAGCCGATAGGGAACCAGCACAGGAAGTCTGACAGAACAATGGTGGTCAGGCGGCGCGCGATGGTGGCGTCTCTGGATCCCGTGTTCTTCGAAGAGGATATGGAGTTGGAGCGCACAGACCAGTAGATGATCGCCTGGCCCACAGCGATCAGCAGGAAGAGTATAAAGTTCAGAATGATCATCACGCTGAAGGAGTAGTCGTAACCATGGAAACGTTTACGAGTGGTGAATGGCAGGGGGATACAGATGCCAGTCTGACTGTAAAATTCCCAATGTGATGTCACAGGTAAGAGAGGAACTGTTGCCAAGGCAATTCCAACTACCCAGACAACTGTGCAAGCCGCCAGAGCGGAGCCGCGGCTGAAGTGAATTCTGCTAAAGGGAAAGCGCAGGGCGAGGAAGCGATCCAGAGTGATGAGGCAGATGATGAAGGCCGACACCTCAGTGGACATCAGAGACAGAAAGCCAGCGATCTCACAGACCGTGCTTTCCTTCCACTGGTCGTCATGCCAGAGGTATTCCCCACGGTAGACCTCATCAGCCACCCCTACAATGGCCAGGTAGACCCCCATGAAGAAATCGGCCATGGACAGATTGGTGACAAAGATACTGAAGCTTCCCAGACCTGCGCCTTTGCTGCCGAGGTAGAGTCTGGCCACAAAGCTGCCTACGTTTCCCACCACGGACAGTGATGCAAAGAGCCACAGAAACACACGGTACACGTTGGACTTGAGAAGGTCTTTACACGACGCGAGCAGGTCTCGCATCGCATATATATGGCAGTTATTCAAGTTGAAGTCCTCAGGAAGCATGGCTTCACAACACAACTTGTAGTTGTCAGTATGCACCGCCTTCAGAGACACTAGATTTCTCAGCAGATCAGTAGGATAGTCCTTCAACGGGGAACCTCTCACGTCCAAGTTCTCCAACAGAGGCGTGGACTGGAAGCCATCATCTGCTATTGTCGTTAGCTTGCTCCACGAAATGTTGAGTGTCTTGAGGTTCGGGCAGCCAGCCAGTGCACTACCGTTGAAGACATCGAGACTGGTATCCGATAAGGTGATAGTCTCAAGTACCATCATGCCTGGTTCTGGCGACTCCGTGTTTGTTATCGATAGCAAAGGGTTACCGGACAACACGAGAACTCGTAGATTATTCAAGGAGTGGAAATGTTGCATATCGATGTGCTTTAGTCCATTTCCGCTTAGATCCAAATGCCTCAGATTAGGAAGCTGCAAAATCGGCTGTGTGTCAATCTGGCAGTCCGATAGACGAAGATGTATTAGAAGGTGGTTGTTAGACAAGTCACTGGGTGTCATGCCAGAACCACTGGCGTCCAGATAGCGAAGATCAGGGTAAGACCTGGCTGAGAATTTAACAGTGCAAACATTGGCCAGACCCTGACATTGGCACATATCAGGACAGGCTGGTTTCTCACACATCAATTCGTCATCATACTGAGGACATTGAAACGCGCCGTCACACACGTGGACAGGAAACAAACACACTTTGGACCCACGACAGCGGTAGAAACCGGAACACGAGTAACTCTCACAAAATGCCTCATCCTCACGGTTCGGACAATCATCCACACCATTGCAACGTAGATAGATGGGCAGGCAGTGTCCCTGGAAGCACTGAAAGTGGGTCAAAGGACATTCATCTGAATTATTCTTCTCACTGAGGATACGCAGCCCTGTGGCCCATTCGAGTACTGCTGGCTGAGAGGTCAGCGGAAAAGGTTGGTCTTTAATTATTACCTTTTCATCGGAACCGTCATAACAGTCCGACTTTCCGTCACGTTCTTGGTGAAGAGCAATGCATTGACCGTTCTGGCATCGAAATGAAGAAGCCGAACATGGAGAAAACTGACAAAAGTCCTCATCAGTGTTGTCTGCGCAGTGCTGAATACGATCACACACCAGAGTGTAGTGCAGTGTTTCATGGCTATATTCACACACAAACATGGATACTGTGACGTTTTCAGAGTGACATGACGTCATGAATTCTTTCGCCCCGCACTGCCCCTGAGTGTCACAAGACAGGAAGTCTCGTGTCACGTGACCGGAAGGACACTGAACCATACTTACTTTCCAAACCGTGTCATTAATATCAATGGATATGCTGCTAACCAAGTGAACTTCAGTTTTGTTTACTGAACGTATAGTCGGTTTGCTGAATTCACAGAGTACGTCTGCCGTTCTTTTCAAATTACAATCATCTGAAGATGCTGTATTTGTGAGGGGATTGTAAAAGCCGCACTGGAGAGAATGAAAGGAGGTTTTGGAGAAAATCGTCTGTCTGCCATCGCGCCATTGCCACATGCGTTTGTAAAGCGCATCCGCAGTTACGAATTGTATTTCGTCCAACAGCTGTGCCCCGATGACAACAGTACGCGGATCTTTCACAGTTGCCATGATCTGCCTGAATCGTGCGACTTCATCCCGTGACGCCAGTGTGACCAGCCTCTCGTTACCTTCAGTGCAGTTAGAAGAGGCCTCATTCCACGTCGTAGTTCCTTCACGTCGAACAAACCGGTAACATTTTGTCCCCGCGTCTAGTGCTCCGTCTCCACAGTCAGTGCTAGCGTAACTGCAGCCTTTCTCGTCTTCGTTCCCTTGACATTCTCTTACCATATTACAGCCGAACAGCAGTTTGAAGATGTGTAAACGAGAGACGGAGCAGTTGTACAGTCTGTTTGGCAGCTGCTGAGGCTCTTGGGACCTGGGGAAAATAGC
>CAUZXP010000107.1:54200-74417 GCA_963584105.1 Alviniconcha strummeri
ACTGGAGTGATTCGTTACGGATTACTTTGTGCACTAAGATACATTTATTATACTGAAGATGCTCTTTTAAAGGCAACGGACCATATGAAATGTGCCCTCGTACAGTTAGCACTGGCGAAGCAACAAGAAGAACTTTGACTTAACGTTTGTGTATAGATTTAAGGTTTTTGATATGTACATCACTGCGGCCATTAGAGAAATAACTAATTTTGGACATAATGTGCCCGTGAAAAAAACGTATTACAAGCTTCACTGTAACAAAAATGTCTGAAGCGAGAGAGCAAATACACATTTTTAGCAACAGCGTTAGCAATACTGTTAATATGAGCTTGCCATTTAAGCTGGTCATCAAGAATAACACCAAGGTGACGATGTTCTGAAACCTGTTCTATTACCTGTAAATTCAACATGAGACGAAGAGGAGGTAGACCACATTGATGCTTTCGACATATATACTTTTAGTTTTCTCTGGGATGAGCAACATTGCATTCGCTGAACATCATTCAGTTACCTCTTGGATGCTCGGCTGCAGCTTTGCATTTATAGCAGCTATATTATTTCCAGAAGCAGAAAGAGACGAATCATCAGCAAACAGGTCACAATCAGCTTCAGTATATGAAATATTCAACGGGAGATCGTTTACATAAACACTGAAGAGAAGAGGTCAAAGAGCAGACCCTTGTGGAACTTCAACTTCGACACAGCCCTCAGGTGAATAATGCCCAGGAACAAATACGTTTTGCTTTTCTTTGGTAATATATGATTTTGAAAAACTGAATTGTAAACTGAAATGGTATTGTTGCTTAACTTATACGTTTTCAATTTTTTCAATAAAATCTAATGGTCTATAAGGTCAAAGGCATTTTTGAAATCTGAAAAGATAGCATCATTCAACTTTGAGTCATATATGGAAGATAGTAGCCTATCAACAAGACGGGTACGTTCTGACTGACGTGAGTGTTGTGGTCAAAATCCTGACTGATGTGTATGGATTAGGTTGAATCTGTCAAGATATTTGAACACATTTATGCACATGCTTCTCAAAGGGCTTAGACAGCGAAGACAAAACAGAAATGGGACGATAAATACTGATGTAAATTCAATATTTCACTTTTGGGAGAGGAACTACTTTTGCCGTTTTCAAGTCTGAAGGAAAACAGTTGTGGTTGATACATAAATTATAAAGATATGCTAGGTTTTGAACAATGTATGGTAAAGAAAGCTTAATAATTTTATTGCTAATTCCATCACAACCAGAGATATTTTTGCTACCAACACTGGATACATATTTACCAACTTCATAACCTGTAATTTCAAGGATGATGAAAGCGTCATCAAATTTAAGCCTTTTTGTGCAAAAAATCGTAACGTCATCGGAAAATTGGTACTGTTCACACACACACACACACACACACACACACACACACACACACACACACACACACACACACACACACACACACACACCAAAAACAATACGAAACAACAATAACAAATGATGACCAGGACGAAAGATAAAAACAAACAACTAAAAATGAAAGGTATTTGTGTAATGGTGTGTCCAGTTTCTCACCTACAGGTCTGTCAGCACAAGGAAAGTATTCATGTAATGGTGTATCCATGTTCTCACCTACAGATCTGTCAGCACAAGGGAGGTATTCATGTAATGGTGTATCTATGTTCTCACCTACAGGTCTCTCAGCACAAGGAAGGTATTCCTGTAATGGTGTATCCATGTTCTCACTTACAGGTCTGTCAGTACAAGGACGGTATTCGTGTAATGGTGTGTCAGTTTCTCACCTACCGGTCTGCTAGCACAACATGTAATGATGTGTCCTGTTTCTCACCTACAGGTCTGTCGGCACAAGGAAGGTATTCATGTAATGGCGTTTCCATGCTCTCACCTACAGGTCCGTCAGCACAAGGAAAGTATTCGTGTAATGGTGTGTCGAGTTTCTCATCTACAGGTCTGTCAACACAAGGAGTGTACTTGTGTAATGGTGTGTCCAGTTTCTCACCTACAGATCTGTCAGCACAAGAAAGGTATTCATGTAATGGTGTATCCATGTTCTCACCTACAGGTCTGTCAGCACAAGGAAGGTATTCGTGTAATGGAGCACAAACAAGGTATTCGTATAATGGTGTGTCAAATTTGTCACCTACAGGACTGTGAGCACAAGGAAGGCATATTCATGTAGTGGTGTGTCGCATACTTCACATAGAGGTATGTGGGTAAGATAGAAGGCATGGTGGTCTTGGGTGAATAGTATTACCTTTTCAATTCTTCTCGAGCCCGCGGCAGTGTCCAAAACACAAGTAACAAAAGAAATAACTTGTTGTTTTACGCCCAGTCAACCAGTACAGTTATATAACTGCGGCATATCAAAGAAACGTGAAAATAAATACAATGGAAAAGTAGGGCCCACTATGCATTGTATGCAACAACACTCAACCATTTAACAACAAATAAACAAATGAACAACACCTCCCCCCCCCCCCCCCACTCAAATACAACTCATTCAGCTATCGGCCATCCTGTGCCTACAGCGTGCAGTTGACGCTATGCAAGGCGTACAAACAGACAAGCTGATGACACACTTAGGCCTCCACGTCCGCTACAATCTCCCCCAAGACATCAGGCACACTGCTACTCTCTCTGCCTTCAAAAGTAAACTCAAATATTTCACTTCTCGGAATATTTCAGTTAAGCAACATTGCCCTTCACTCCTGTCAGCCTGTAAAGTGTGTGTGTGTGTGTGTGTGTGTGTGTGTGTGTGTGTGTGTGTGGATAGGTGGGTAGGTGTGTGTGTGAGTGGGGGTGGGGGTTGAACCCTTGCTGATGTCTACATTATGTGCTAGCTCTTGTTAAATTGCTGATACTGTTTTCCATCTCGAAGTACATCTGGTTTATTTAGCGATTTGAGCCGCGGTTATAAGCGCTTTACGCATTTCAATTATTGTTAGATATCATGGAAAGGCGATTTGGAAGATGTATGATGAGACTTAAAAGATGACGAGAATGAGGAACCAGATATTTAGTGGCAGTGAATTTCAAATAACTGGACATTGGTATCGTCTTGAAATTAAGGACGTGCAACAGCATTCTTCAGGCCGACACGTGGAACCTGAACAGTGAGACGTTTTTGAGAGGAAGAACGAAGATATCTGGAAGGTGTGTACGAGAACGGCCGGCAGGAGAGGTAAGGTGGTGGAGTGCCATCAAAGCACCGCATGAAAGACTTGCCAATTTCAAGAAAAAGCCTTCTGCCACAGGAAGCCGTTGTGGTTTCTTCAAGAGAGGTGTGGCATGGTCATGACGTGTTGTTGTGGCATGTCAATCCGGCACCATAGGTCTGCATTCTGCTGTCAGCTGATGTATTTAACTTCTCCTACGCGATTAAATTTAGTGACCGTAATAACAACTCTTCCCGAGTGGCTGCTCACTGGGATGAATCCTTTACTGACCCATTACATCTGGTTGCAGAGCACGACACAATCTTCCATGGTGAGGACTTTGTCACTGAGCCACGCATTGATAAGTTCCATAGCCGTGGACCTGCTGACAGAGAGTGGTGCCTTCAGCGCTGTGCTACTTTGCTCTGTACGCAGTTGTGTTTTTAGCCGCTTCAGCAAGTTCGCCTGCTGTGCTTGCCGGCGTTTCTCCATCAGCACGTTGTAGGTGTAGAGGAAGGGGTTCAGCGCAGAGTTGAAGGGCACCAAGAAGATGGCCGCAGCGACGTTGACCTCGCCAGGAATGGGAGTTCCTGTGGAGGCCAGCACACCCAGCAAGCCGATAGGGAACCAGCACAGGAAGTCCGAAAGAACGACGGTGGTCATGCGCCGTGCGATGGTGGCGTCTCTGGACCCTGTTTTCGTTGAAGAGGATATGGAGTTGGAGCACACAGACAAGCAGATGAACGCTAGGCCCACAGCGATCAGCAGGAACAGCATGAAGTTCAGAATGATTATTACGCTGAATATGTAGTGGTAACCATGGAAACGCTCACTGGTGGTGAATGGCAGTGGGATGCAGATACCCGTCTGACTGTAGAACTCCCAGTGGGATGTCGCAGGCAAGAGAGGAACTGTTGCCAAGGCAATTCCAACTACCCACACTATTACACATGCTGCCAGGGTGGAGCTGCGACTGAAGTGAAGTCTGCTAAAGGGAAAGCGCAGGGCGAGGAAGCGATCCAGAGTGATGAGGCAGATGATGAAGGCCGACACCTCAGTGGACATCAGAGACAGAAAACCGGCGATCTTACAGACGGCACTTTTTTTCCACTGATCATCATACCGGAAGTATTCGCCACTGTAGATCTGATCAGCCACCCCTACAATGGCCAGGTAGACCCCCATGAAAAAATCGGCAACAGAGAGATTGGTGACAAACACATTGAAGTTTTCTAAACCTGCGCCTTTGTTGAAGAGGTAGAGTCTGGCCACAAAGCTGCCCACGTTGCCCACAACGGACAGCAAAGCGACGATCTGCATGAACACACGGTGCACGTTGGACTTGAGAAGGTTTTCACACGACGACAACAGGTCTTGCTCCGCATAACATTTGTTCACGTCGAAGTCTTCAGGTAGCATTGCTTCACAACACAACGTGTAGTTGTCAGTATGCACCACTTTCAGAGAGACTAGACCTCTCAACAAATCACTAGGGAAGTTTTTTAACGGCGAACCTCTCACGTCCAAGTTCTCCAGCAGCGGCGTGGATTGGAAGCCTTCGTCGGTTATTGTTGTCAGCGTGCTCCACGATATGTTCAGTGTCTTGAGGTTCGGGCAGCCGGCCAGTGCACTACCGTTGAACACATTGAGACAGGTACCCGATAGGTTGATCGTCTCCAGTGCCATCGTTCCTGGGTCCCGTGCCACCGTGTTTGTTATCAATGACAAGGGGTTACCGGACAAAACCAGAATTCGCAGATTGTTTAGGGAACAAAGCTGATGCATGTCGATGTGGACTAGTTCATTTAGGCTTAGATCTAAGTGCCTCAGATTGGGAAGCTCCAAAGTCAGTTTTGTGTGAATGCGACAGTCTGACAGACGAAGATGTATCAGCAAGAGGTTCTGAGTCAAGTCCCTGGGTGTCATACCAGAACCACTGGCGTCCAGGTAGCGAAGAGCAGGAAATGAGCTGGCGGAGAAGTTAGCTGTGCAAAAAAATGCCAGACCCTGGCAATGACACACATCAGGACAGGTCAGGTTTTCACACAGCAACTCGTCATCAAACTGAGGACACTGGAACACGCCGTCACACACGTGGTCAGGGTGCAGACACACTTTGGACCCTCGACACCGGTAGAAACCGGAACACGTGTATCTCTTGCAAGATGCCTCATCTTCACGGTTCGGGCAGTCATCCACACCATTGCAACGTAGATAAATGGGCAGGCAGAATCCTTGGTAGCACTCAAAGTGGGTCAAAGGACATTCACCTGTTTTATGCAGTCGGACTAAGTAAGGCAACCCTTTGTTATTCAGGTGGAGTATTCCTGGTGGCGGAAAGAGGAAGGTTCGCATAGTCCATCGTCTACACAGTTCATCCGAGTTGTCGTAACAGTCCGATTTACCGTCACATACTTTGCCAATGGGAATGCATTGACCGTTTTTGCATCCACCCGAAGAAGTCGGACAAGAAGAATACTGACAAAAGTCCTCGTCCGTATTGTCCGCGCAGTGTTGAATATGATCACACACCAGAGTGTAGTGCAGAGATTCATGGCTACGCTCACACACAAACATGGGTATTGTGACGTTTTGCGAGTGACATGACGTCACGGATTCTTTCGCCCCGCACTGCCCCTGAGCGTCACAAGACAGAAAGTCTCGTGTCACGTGATCGGAAGGACACTGAACCATACCTTTGCCCCAATCTATTTGATTAAAATCAATCCAAATGGTGTCATCAAGAGCAGTTGATACGCCATTAAACAACTGAAGTCCGGTGTTTTTGACTGAACGTCTATGGGGTTTGCTGAATTCGCAAAATACATCTGCTTCAATGGTTGCTGTACACGGGATTATTATGAAAAAATTTAGGACTTTTACGTAAAGCACACAAGCAGGAGGAAGTGCAGCACCGATGTAGAAAAACGCCGTTCTGCCATCGACCCACTGCCACGTGTATTTGTATATCGCATCCACGGTCACACGCTGAAGCAGCCTTACCCCGATGAAAGCCCTATACGAAGTCGTCACAGAAATGACCTTCATGAATAGTTCGAATTCATACGATGACGCCAGAGTAACCAGATTCTGGTTATTCTCGGTGCATTTAGAACTGGCCTCATACCACGTGGTATATGTGTTACTATTAATAAACCTGTAACATTTTGTTCCCCCGTCTAGTGCTCCGTCTCCACAGCCGTTGCTATAGTTACCGCAGTCTTTCTCGTCTTCGTTCCCTTGACACTCTCTTATCATATTGCAGCTGAGCAGCGGCTTGAAGCTGTTGAAATGGGGAACGGAGCAGTCGAACAGACTGTCCGACAGCTGCTGGGGCTCTTGAGACCTGGGAAAGATGGCGTACATCATCTTGAACCCAGTCACCGGATCCCTGTTGTTTGCGTGGAAGAAGAGGCGTATAGAGGAACGATACACCCGTGATGGTATATTTTGCCTTCCACACTTTCTCCACATGTGGGTGAATGCTGGAACATTGAACTCCAAGTAATCAACGCACCAGCCAGTCTTACTTCGCAAAGCAAAGTGAATGAAGCTAATCAACACGGACTCGTTTCCAGAAACCTTCAGCTGAAAATGTGCATTGTAACTGTTAGAGTTGGAGCGATAAAACCAAGGCATGGTCACTAAGTGGACTGTGTCCGTCAACCGAACCACTGGCAAGTTGCTCACAGTTTGCGCAAGAAAATGGAACGTCATGGATGGGGCAATGCCATACGGGTCAGGACTCCAGACGACGAAGAAGAGTGTGGAGGAGGCGGTGAAGGTCATACTTTCGCTCGTCAGCACTGAAGTATTGAAGGCTAATTTTATGTATCTGTTCTCGTCATCAACGTAAATGTTCAAAGTACGATCGCTCTTAACCGCGTCCAGCTCCTGTCGGTCTATTGTCACATTAACAAAATAATTATTATCGAACGTAATGGACCATTTACAGATGTTGTTGGGTCCTCCAATTAATTCATTCCCTAAGATTTCGACAGTGGTTGGTTCCGTCACGTCGATCACAGGCCCGACTTTCGCACTACATGCGGTTATGTTTAAAACCAGATACTCGGGCTCCTGCTCACACTCCATGGCCTCACAGTTGTATGATGACGACATGGGCAACCTTGGGTACGGAGCCGCTGTGGTTGTGGCTGTAGCTGTCAACGATGTGAGTACGGTTTCTTTAGTGCTATTGCTACTATCTTTTCCGTCACGAACGGAACTGAGCAGGGTATCAACGGTTGCAGTGATTTCTGAAGCATCTGTGACAGTTCTAACGAGCCAGTCGACGGCATTGGTCGCACCTCTTGCAGTTTGAGATTCGGCATCCTGTCCAGCAACACTTTCACTGGTAAGGTTGGCTGGTAACGTTTGACGTTCACTGGTAACGTTTGACGTTCACTGGTAACGTTTGACGTTCACTGGTAACGTTTGACGTTCACTGGTAACGTTTGACGTTCACTGGTAACGTTGGTAGCGCTAATTGTGTGGTCTGCAATGTGTGTAGGTGTAGGAACGCTGTGACAGCCGCCAGGTTTGTTTGTGTTGACAGCAGCCACAGTTGCAACACCACTTCCTGTTGCTGACACACGACTGTGTGCTTGTTCACCGGCAACAAAGGCAGTGGTGTAGTTGTGTTTGGGAGACAGGTATTGCGATGGCGCAGAAACGTCTCGTTTTGCTGACAACGGTGAACTGTCTGTGGTAGTTACAGCTCCGCTCTGTCCAGGTGATGCCAACAAGGCGATCAGAATTGGAAATGCGACGGTCATCCTGAAAAACACCTGTGCTCAGTGTCTGTCGTCCCAACACCCGCCGTCAGCTACAGTGTCTCTCCTCGCAAAACCTGCCTTCAGTTGAGTGTATGTCGTCCCAACACCCACCGTCAGCTACAGTGTCTCTCCTCGCAAAACCTGCCTTCAGTTGAGTGTATGTCGTCCCAACACCCGCTGTCAGCTACAGTGTCTGTCATCCCAACACCCGCCGTCAGCTACAGTGTCTCTCCTCGCAAAACCTGCCTTCAGTTGAGTGTATGTCGTCCCAACACCCACCGTCAGCTACAGTGTCTCTCCTCGCAAAACCTGCCTTCAGTTGAGTGTATGTCGTCCCAACACCCGCTGTCAGCTACAGTGTCTGTCATCCCAACACCCGCCGTCAGCTACAGTGTCTCTCCTCGCAAAACCTGCCTTCAGTTGAGTGTATGTCGTCCCAACACCCACCGTCAGCTACAGTGTCTCTCCTCGCAAAACCTGCCTTCAGTTGAGTGTATGTCGTCCCAACACCCGCTGTCAGCTACAGTGTCTGTCATCCCAACACACGCCGTCAGCTGAGGTGTTTTTCGTCCCAACACCCGCCGTCAACTACCGTGTATGTCGTCCCAACACCCGCCGTCAACTACCGTGTATGTCGTCCCAACACCCGCCGTCAGCTACAGTGTCTGTCGTCCCAACACCTTCCTATAGACACTGTCTAAACGATAGGAAGCGTCTTTGCGTGCAGTGACTGGCAAATATACGGAACCTATGAATTTAGGTGCTGTCTATACTGTTACACGTCGTCCATGCTTTGACCCCATGATCACCTCAGGGCCATCAAACGCCGTCAAAAACACTGAGATAAGCAAATGCACATTTCAAAATTCTTCTGATATGCACGTAAACCCTTTCTCAACTCAAATCTAGAAAATTAGTCGACCTATACACTAATTTAAAGCAAAACATACATATATACACAAACAGCAAACACCTTTTCGAAGGGCTGGTCCTTGAAAATTGCTCTTGTTAACAACTTAAAGACTAGCCCGCGTCGAAAATGATTTTGTTGTTGTTGTTGCTAAACGTGTACTGAGTTAATGTCCGTGTTTACTTTTCACCCCCCAAAATAAAATAAAATAAAAATGCGTTTATTTTTAAATGAATAAAAACCGCACCAAGCCACTTACGCTCACCTGTTCAAAATACGGAAACCGGAAATACATCACCTGTGTATCAAGCTGAAATAATTACTGGAGTGCCTTCTGACCACGCGCACGGTGATAAGCATGGACCTATCAAGGTGCACCTCCAGGTACAGTTTTAGCGCTCTTTTTGTTTGCCCTGTATACAGCTGATTGTAGAAGCATTGATGAGTTATGTCCTCTAGTAAAATTTGCAGATGATACAGAACTGGTTGGAAAAATTAGCAATGATGAAGATGCACTATATCACAAGCAGATAAAAAAAAAAAGTGATTTGGTATGATAAAAAATACTTCTATTTGAATGTTTCCAAAACGAAAGAGATGTGCATTGATTTTAGGAAGAATCGAAGATGCCCCAAACCAATCAACATTGAAGGAGAAGCAGTGGAGAGAGTAGATACATATCATTACTTAGGTGTGGTTTTTGATAGTAAATTGAACTGGAAAGAGAACATCAATTCTGTGCTGAAAAAAAGTGAGCTCGAGAATGTATTGCATCCGAAAGCTGAGATCATTTGGAGTAAATTCACATATGCTAGTAACTTTTTTTATAATGCTGTACTATGTAGTAGTATTATGTTTGGTTCTGTCTGTTGGGGTGGGAATATTTCAAAATTAGGTAGAGGGAGATTGGAAAAGATTGTAAAAAAAAAAAAGCAGGTCATATTGTGGGAGAGCCACTGGACAGTTTTAAAACTTTACACGAAAAGAGACTATACAGAAAACTAATGCAAATATTAAACGACCCTACACACCCAATGAGACACTACTTTGATAGCAGACGTAGCAACAGGAGTGGAAGATTTTTACTTCCGAGAACAAATAAAAATCGTTATAAAACCTCGTTTTTACCCTCGGCTCCGTCAGATAGTTCAGGAGCTGTGTGAGAGTCGAGGTGGCCGTCCTGGGCTGTCCGTCCTAACGAGCCTTCTGGTTTCCGTGGACGTAAAGATTTACTGAACCGTGCTTCGGCATTGGTCAACTGACATCTGAGGACATTAAGCAACACTTCACCATCGGCTCCGTCAGGTTTCAATAAAATTATACCAGTCATTAACTGAGTATGCGCATGCGTCAAGACGCCTATTGAGGATAACTTTCTAAAGGAGGGTTGGGGATGTGTGAGCCTAATGATTTTTATTTATTTTGAGAGTTTTTACGTTTTGGTTTGACAGAGAAAGCATTATTCCAGATAATTTGGGGTTTGCTATCAGTGTATGCAGATTGAGAGAAAGGGGGCGTATGTCTAAGAGTAAGAGTGTGTATGTGCGTGTGTTTCATGACTTAGAATTATTGAGATATGTTCTTCGTTGTGCGATCGAACGACAGCTTTAATTTCCCGCTGGGATGAATACAGTATACTGTATATTGTTATTGGTATTGTTATATCTTCTTGATTAAAAAGAAGAAATGTAAAAAAAAAAATACAACAATCATCGGCATAGCCACTGCTGCATTGTCGGTAGTGCTTCGTGGCTTACCAAAAGCAGACGTGGGCAGAAGATTGAATACAAAACAAAGCATAGCGAAGCCGGTTGCTCCATTCCATCACTCGCATCGGACAGCAGTCAACAATCTTCTACAATCATTCCACCGAAGACAGCTTCAAATAAGGTACGTTCTGAGGTGTTGACTGCTAATTAATACAGGGCAATATCCAAGGAGGCGGTCGGAAATTCCTGGGACATTTTGACGCCATTTTAGGTCACAAATATTAGAAAAACCCAAAATTTGCAAAAAGAAAGTGTGTTATATTCGTGTCCTTCAGTGTGCGTATGCTCCTTTCAGACATTTGATCTAGATCTAGATTCTGAGTAACCGTGCACACTTCCTGGGTGCTGTCAGCAACACGATCGCCCGTTTCCAGACTGAATCAAAGTCACCTTTGTTGCAAATGTTGGCTTTATTCGCTAGATGTGACCATCTTTGAGTGATTCTGATCATATTTGTGGCACAAAATGGCGTTTAAAATTTCCCAGGAATTTCCGACCCTCTCCTTATATGCATTGCTTTAAAACAGGTCTGTGTTATGTGTCAGCGTCAAGAGGTATGTCCGTATTTTTGACATCGGGAGGGTAGTGTAAAGAACAGAAACACTACACCGTGTTCATACGCACGTTAGCAGTGTGTGTACTGTTAATACATTATTCAATGAATTTGTTCAGATTGAGAGGTGGTAAACTGTTAGAGATTAATGACTTGAAATTCAGAAATCACCCTGAAATAGATCTTTATATACTATTATAAATATAATGTAAGTGTGAGTAATCTCATGTGTAAGTAGGCAGAATAATCCGCCAGAGAAATCTGCATAAGCAGACCAAAACAAACGTAATAACAACGCATAATGCAGAATTCATAGGAGAGGTCTGTAAAAGGCCATGAGGCCCGACTGTTGTCCCAACCACTAACAGTAAAAATCATGTTTTTTTTTATTGTTTTGCTTGTACTTTGTATGTGGGTTTGTGGTCTGTATATCTCTTTGTGTATACAAACAGATCTCGTGTCCAGCTTTTGATATGTGAAGGCCTTATGGCCAGTAGTAAATACATATTTAGCATATATATATATTGCTATCTCTTTGCTGTGTATCATGACTTGAAACTGCTGTGATTCCAAAATGCTGTGACTGCTTGTTTGTTTGTTTACCTGAGTTTTTATTTTTGAAACTGTGTAACAAATGTGAAGATGTAGTAGTTGGTGTTGTGCTGTTTGAGCATGGCAAGAAGTGTGACATTGCAGCTATTTTGTCATTAGTGTCAATGAAACGGTTGAAAGTTGCATTATTGTGTAATACACTGAGTTGCACTGTACCTCAAGTATACCAGTTCTTGTGACCTTGACCATTAAGGGCATATTATTACGACGATGTTACGACTTCTAGAGACAACCTTACTCCTGCCTGTTCAAACCCCCTCCTTCCCTCCCCCCCTTCCAACCACCCTTGTGTGTGTGTGTGTGTGTGTGTGTGTGTGTGTGTGTGTGTGTGTGTGTGTGTGTGTGTGTGTGTGCTTTTTCTTTTTCTTTTTTACTCCCGACTTTGAAATGTCTATAAGTGTGTAATAATATCAGTGCTTGGCTTTGATTGATGATTGATTGATTATCGCTTATACAGCGCTATTCTCCGCTCTCTTGAACACTCACTGCGCTCGCATGTGGTGCTACGTGAGTGACTAGCTTTTTATAGCGCGTTTTTGAATATCTACCGAAGTGGTGTACTTACAGCGCTGGCATGGCTGGTGCAACATGAAGCTGCAGCCGTCTCGGCGCAAGTTATGTGTACACCATACAACCATGCACCATGTCACTTCATGCAAAGCCACATACGTAAAGTGTATGCGTGTTTAACTGTAACCTGCCACCTGCACTTTCGGCATAATGACCGGGATCTTTTACATGCTACTGCGGTGGAACAAATACCGAAATAAGAGTCAGCACAGAAAGTCGACCCTGGAGAAGAAAATTCTCCCGCCGCTCCTGCAGGGATTCGAATCCGCGACCTTTCAGTCACGAGTCCGGCGCTCTAACCACTGAGCTATCCCCGCCTGGCTATCAGACCAAGGTAAAATTATATTACTTATAAATAATTTACCAAGGTAAAATTATATTACTTATAAATAATTTACCAAGGTAAAATTATATTACTTATAAATAATTTTTACACATCAGCTTTGGCTATGTTTCAGTCTGACAGAAAGCTTCCACCAGTTAGTCAGTGTGTTGCATACTTCAACTTTGAAGATATCTGCGAAGATCTTGGGGAAAGTACAGCTTCCATGGTGCATCACAGAGAACTCTGCCACAACTATCCAGCTTTAGGAATTAGGCTGAATAGCCTGCTTCTGTAGCTACACATTATCACAAATCCAGAATCCTGCATTAGATCACCTTCACGCCAGATCCTGCTTCTCTCCATTCCAGTGGAGATTCAGAATCAACAGACTGAACCAGAAAACTGAAGTCGGTTATCATGTGGGCACCCAAACGACTGTGACCAAATGTGCTACATTAAGACTGCTAATTAACCATGTGTGTGGGTTGCTCATAATTAAATATGGCTCATGTAAACATCACATGTGAAAGTAAATGAATCACTGAAGTTTTAAATGGATCATGCAAACCTTCAATAAATCAAGCTTTGCTGCTATAACTGTTTGAAAAATAAACAGCAAAGTCACTCAAACATTCTGACTGCCGGTCTGTCTGAGGACACACAAAACAGCAAAGTCACTCAAACATTCTGACTGTCGGTCTGTCTGAAGACACACAAAACAGCAAAGTCACTCAAACATTCTGACTGCCGGTCTGTCTGAGGACACACAAAACAGCAAAGTCACTCAAACATTCTGACTGTCGGTCTGTCTGAAGACACACAAAACAGCAAAGTCGCTCAAACATTCTGACTGTCGGTCTGTCGGAGGACACACACAACATCAATGTCACTCAAACACTCTCCAAAAGAAATCAAACCGAGAGGATGATTACTTACGCTCAATCGAAAGAAACAAACAACAACAACAACAACAACAAAAAGAAGAAGAAGAAGAAGAAAACAACAACAAAAAACAATGACACAGAAACATATATCTTGCTTTCTCATGATTTGTTGATTGTATGTAATCTGAATGTGCGTTTACCCATACAAATGCAAATTTCAGCCAAGGACCATGTCACAAGTGACAATATGTACTCCCTTCCCTCTGCCCCGCACTCACACACACACACACACACACACACACACACACACACACACACACACACACACACACACACACACACACACACACACACACACACACGAAAAGCAGCAGCCTCAGTTCATGGTGGCATGCAGATCTGATCATGATGAGAGCAAAAATGTGATGATGGTAAAGATGTGATGATGGTAAAGACTGAGTGGGTAATATCCAAGAAGGCGGTCGGAAATTCCTGAGAGACTTAATACGCCATTGTAGGTCACGGATGTCAACAGAATCATCCAACAGGGTCACACGAAGTGCATAAACCCAACAATTTTAACAAATCGAGTTCTATTCCATATTTTTGTCCTTTACTGTGCGTATGCTCCTCAGACATTAAATCTGGATCTAGTTTCCGAGTAACCGTGTACGCTTCCCAAGTGCTGATGTCGGCAAAAAATCTAGCGTGTAGGTACTCGCCTTTTTTTTCTGCAAATGCTGCCTTCATTCGTTAGATTCCTTCATTCCCTGTTTGAATGATTGGGATGATATTTGTGGCACAAAATGTCGTTTAATGTGTCCCAGGATTTTTTTTTTTTTTTTTTTTAAATGATAGAAAACAGCAAACAAAAATGCTCACCACTGGATACAGTGCAAGCGACTGCCATGTTTGCAGTCCACCGGCGTCTCTTCCTGATCACTGTTATCATCAGTAGATTCGTTTTTTGCTGTGCATGGTTCAAACTGGTTGGCTGTAGGCCTTACTGTTTACTAGCATTTTCTGGTAGTGTTTTATCTGCTTCAAAGTCGCTCCTTTCGCAAGATCAGTGCAGGTGATCGTCTTCGCTCGCCATGCTTCAGTTGATACACAAGTGACGTAACAAGCCGGGAAAGCCTGAATCGAACCGGAAGTTGCATTTCTCTTGATTACAGGTGAACATTTCGTGCGTGCGTGCGTGCATGTGTGTGTGTGTGTGTGTGTGTGTGTGTGAGTGTGTGTGTGTGTGTGTGTGTGTGTGTGTGTGTGTGTGCGTGTGTGTGTGTGTGTGAGTGTGTATGTGTGTGTGTGTGTGTGTGTGTGTGTGTGTGTGTTCATGTATGAGTGTGTGTGTGTGTTTGTGTGTGTGTGTGTATGTATGCATGTGTGCGTGCGTGCGTGCGTGCGTGCGTGCGTGCGTGCGTGCGTGCGTGTGTGTGTGTGTGTGTGTATGTGTGTATTCATGCGCGTGTGTGCTCATGTGTGTGTGTATACATGCGCGCGTGTGTGCTCATGTGTGTGTGTGTGTGTGTGTGTGTGTGTGTGTGTGTGTGTGTGTGTGTGTGTGTGTGCGTGCGTGTGCACTTACTGTAAGCCTCAGTTATAGACTGGACCACTGACAATCAAAAAGACCGGAACATGGTACAGTCGTGTTATATCTAGGGAAATGCTAGTATAAATTAATTATGTAAATCGTCAGAAAACATTAAACTGTTCAAGTACACGCATTCTTGCACACACACACACAAAAGACATACGACACCCAGAAGTCCACAGGAGGAGACGTCAGATAGTTGGTGGGCTGCCATCCGAAGGAGACACTGCACTGCTGCCGAGTCACTTCCGTGGTGCTCAACAATGCCGGTTCTGATTCAACATACGCAGGACACCACCTACTATGCTCCCTATTGACGCCAGTGACAGCTAAGTCGCGGAGTCAGACTGAGTGAGCGTCCCCCAAAGAGAGTAGACCGCTATCAATGGCGGGATCTGCCACAAGTGTAATTTTTGTCACGACAAAACTGCGACAAACACGTGTTTGTCGCGACAAAACGCGTCTTTTGTCGCGACAAAAGTATGCTTGTTGCGACAGAACTTTTGTCGCAACAAACGTCTGTCACGACAAATATTTGGCGCCACTAATATAATTTTGTAGCGACAAAACGCGTCTTTTGTCGCGACGAAAGTATGCTTGGCGCGACAAAAGACGTTTTGTTGTGACTAACACGTGTTTGTGGTGACACATTTTTGGCGCGACAAACAGTGTACTTGTGGCAGCTTCCGCCAATGATAGACCGCCACTACGTCCCTCCATCACGCCTCCTATGTGGACTCTGACGCTGAGGACTTTAATCAGAACTGCCTCAAGCAAGGAAGGTGGGTGGAACACCGAAACTTAGGCCACCACGAGAGCATGGCTATAGAAGCCGAGACATTTTTTGAATGCAGTAACAGATGAGGATGAGAGTAATAACTGATGATGCTATGGAGGTCCATTTCGGTTTGAGACCACACACAACAGGGCCGCAGATCACGTTTCCTGTTACAATCATCCCGGGAACTGCGGCACCTGCAGTGTTGATCAAGTAATAAGAGCAACACTCAAAGACGTATCCGTGAAGTGGATGAAGGTCGGCTGTGTGGTCCCAGCCTTCCCATGGGGCCCGTAGCACTCCCAGCTCTGGGTCTGAACCATTGGAAACAAACCATGCTGCTTCATTTTCACGCTTGTAGTTTTGACGAACGTGTTGGGGGGCCTAGTTCTAGCGGCAAAGGAGCAAAGCACTGGTGACGAAATATGCACGTTCCACACGCATCTAATGAGGACGAAGTCCAGACGTCTTCAGCCATTTCATCGCTACAGGCACCAAGCGGCGACTTGTAATGAGAACGTTACATTCGCCGTCCAGCCACTTGTAACGAGAACGCTACAGCCGCCGATCGACGACTTGGGTCAGCCGACTTCTTGAATGTTCCTTAAGTAAACCCGCACGTTGTCCGAATGTTTGTCACGTGACAAAATCATCACTGGCTCTCATTTTCCGCTTAAATGCTTTGTCTGTTCTTCCTTCTTCTTTTTTTTTTTTTTTTCCTTTTTTTCTTTTCTTTTTCTTCTCGGGTTTTACCGAGTATTCAATTTTTTTTCTCCACTTACGAGAATGACTAGAATTTTTGTCAACGAACTTTTCCTTACGTGCATCTCATCTGTAGAGTACTGGGCAATTAAGCGATGAACATGGTTATGGACACAGCCACCGTTACAGTACGGACCAAGCGATGAACATGGTTATGGACACAGTCACAGTTACAGTACGGAGCAAGCTATGAACATGGTTATGGACACAGCCACCGTTACAGTAATGAGGAAGCGATGAACATGGTTATGGACGCAGTCACCGTTACAGTACGGAGCAAACGATGAACATGGTTATGAACATAGTCACCATTACAGTCACCATTAAAGCACGGAGCAAGCGATGAACATTGTTATGGACACAGTCACCGGTACAATACAGAGCAAGCGGTGAACATGTTTATGGATATCAGACATCGTTACAGCACGGAGCAAGCGATGAACATTGTTATGGTCACAGACATCAGTGACCAGATTCACTTGCTTCTGAAAATGACAGTGGAGAAGTGTTTGCTCGACTGCGGACAGTGGTTATCTCGATGACAGTGACAGTGATGTTTTCGATGAAAGTGACGGTGACTTTCTCGATGAAAGTGACATTGACGTTCTCGATGACAGTGACAGTGACGTTCTCGATGAAAGTGATAGTGACGTTCTCGATGAAAGTGACAGTGACTTTCTCGATGAAAGTGACAGTGACTTTCTCGATGAAAGTGACAGTGACTATCTCGATGACAGTGACATTGACATTCTCGATGACAGTGACAGCGACGTTCCCGATGACAGTGACAGTGACGTTCTCGATGAAAGTGACAGTGACTATCTCGATGACAGTGACATTGACGTTCTCGATGAAAGTGACAGTGACGTTCTCGATAAAAGTGACAGTGACGTACTCGATGAAAGTGACAGTGACTTTCTCGATGAATATGACAGTGGTTACCTCGATGACAGTGACGTTCTCGATGACAATGACAGTGATAGTGACGTTCTCGATGAAAATGACAGTGACTTTCTCAATGACAGTGACAGTGACGTTCTCGATGACAGTGACAGTGACGCTCTCGATGACAGTGACGTTTTTGATGACAGTGAAAATGACTTTCTCCTTGATGCTCTTAGGGAGGACATTCCAGAGGGAGGGAGCGACATACCTGAAAGATCGCTGGCCGTACCGTTTTGTCTTAGAATCCCTGAGCCTGAGAACATCAAGGAGAAATCTAGACGCTGATCTGAGAAGGCGAGAAGGGGTGTGTCTATGGAGAAGATCAGAGAGGTAGGGGGCAGTATTATCGTGAACTGATCGGTATGTGGCAGAGATAATTTTGTGGCAGATCCGTTTCTGAATGGGAAGCCAATGAAGCTGTCTAAGAATGAGAGTGATATGATCTGTCTTTCTGCGTTTCATGACACTTCTTGCAGCAGCATTTTGCACTGCCTGTAGACGTTTAATCTGTTTTGAGGGCAGTCCCGACAGAAGGCTATTAGAGTAGTCAAGCTTTGACAAAATGAGACAGACAGCAATGCTGCCTTCAACTTTGCATGTGATGTATGGACGGATTTACACAGAGATCTTCTGAGGAAAAAACAAGATCTGACAACGGCTGGGATATGTTGTTCCATGGAAAGCTCAACGTGCAAAGTTACTCCAACCGTTTTCATCGTGTTGAAGAACGGAACAGACGCTTCGCTAACTGAAAGGCAGTCACAGTAACACTTTTCTTTTGTAGATGACGGTCCACCGAGGATCACTTTTTTCCTCTAAAGATTTATTGAAACGTGCTTCGGCATTGGTCACAACTTGTCCCTAATATGTCAACTGACATCTGAGGACATTAAGCATCAACTCATCATCACCGCAGCGTCCGTGAGCCGGTTTGGCCTAGCGATAAGGCGTTAGGCTGGTAAGCGGGAGGACCTCGGTTCGATACCGCCTCGGCTCTCCTTTCTCTTTAAAAAGGCTGTGGTTTGTGGACACTGTCTTGTGGCTTTGTCCATCACTGTCTACTGAAACATTAAAATGGCTCTCATCGCTGCCCATCTTAATGCAGGAATCATTCCGGTGGCGACAGTGTAGCGATAGGTATATAATCTCCCTCTTCCCCCACCTCCATACCCCCTTCCTCCCCTTCTCCCCGTCCCTAATAAGCCTTATGGTTTCTGTGGACGTTAAGCACCATGTTTACTGACTTACTTACACAGCGTCCCTTTTCCCCCAGTGTCCCAGCAGAGGCAGGTTGTTTGTTCGCTGTTGCGGCCGGTGTTCATGTGTTCATCTGAGGGGCGAGCCTGTAAGTAGTTATTTTTCTATTGCTTGTTGTTCTGTTATTTCTTATTGATGTAAATAATGTATGTTTATAATGTTACCACGTTCACAACGTGCCTTGATTTTGGTTCTTGACCATATGGGTAATTTCGGCGTCAGATCGCCGCCTGGCTGCAGCCGCTATGGTGTCAGTGTACAGTGTGCGTTCAAATGTTAAGCCTTTATGCCACAGGATGACCGGTGTTTCCAAAAAGTATGCAGCTAACCTTGGATATGTAGCTAGTATGTTATGCTGCCATTGTTGGATGTTCAGTTTGAGTGATGCTTTGCCGATGCAAAGTTATCCATCTAAAAGTATGGGTACTTTGTCAGTGCGGCCGTGCGGCATAACTTATTTGTTTAGTTTCCTACCGATCTATGTTTCTACATGAAATCGGTGGTATATTATGGCTAACACTTTGAAGATGTGGACTTCATAGTATTGTCGAATGTTCGTTTTACTCGAATGTTCATTTTACTAGCTGAATATGGTTTAGTGCACAGGGTGATTGTATAAACTGTGAGACATGTTATTTCTGTTTTGATCCGGCTTTTGTATGGTCAAGTCTTGGGCGCGTAGACTTTCACTCTGCTTAGCTTGTAAACCCTTTCCAGGTCTTTGTGCGTGTACCCGAACTGGCCGGTGATGCGCGTCAGTAGCGGCAATTAGGTCTTTGTCTCTGTTCACTAACCGAGCAGACAGGCGCAGCCAGATCAGCAGCTTAGATTCTTGATGCGCTACCCGCGTCAGTAAGACGCTTGACGTTGTTCACAGATATGCTCTGCTAGTCAGTAACAGTGACATGCTGTAACGCTTTGAGTAACGAGGCTGGAGCCGGTCAGTTTATGACTGACTTCCTCCCGCTTACGGCATGGTCCCAATTGCCACCCGTGTCACTATTCGTCTCGTTGTGTGCTTAAGTGGAACTGCTGTAACAGTTATCTCACTCTTCCTGTTTAGTTAAGAATGATCTTGGTAATCCGTAATTTTCACTGTTACTTTATTGTATACTATTATATACTGGGAGTTCATCAGTTAATTGACTGGCCGTCTCTTGTATACTCACCGCGATGCTGTGAGATACGGGTTTTAAGTGCACACAAGTCATGTGCTTGATAATCATTTTGTCACAGTTACCATCATGTATTATAGTAACCTACAGGTAAACTACATGGTTACTGTAGTTATTAGATAATTGCTGTT